>VXAA01005384.1:657521-719289 GCA_013399115.1 Anseranas semipalmata | reverse complement strand
GGGGGTGTTGGTCAATGTTTACACACTATTTGCCCAGCCAGGAGGCCAAAAAGGAGAAATAAGTTTTAAGTTCATATTACAGTTTTTCTTTTAGTATTCGTGTTAGATTTTGGCCAGAATACAAAACCAACAGGGAGCAAGAGGGCTAAGAGAAAGATGATACAAGCCTTCTCTTTTCAGGAAATGGGAAAATACAAAACACCAAATAAAAATCTTTAAAGTCACAATGTTCATTTACATATGAGAATCTGCAACAAAAGGAGAAATTCTCTTTGCTAAAGAAAGTGCCTTCTTGTTGTTTGTGTGCTTGAAAGAAGTTGACTGGCATCTTTCAGTACCTCACAATGACTGGTGATTATTCAGAACCTTTCTTGAACTTTCAGGTGGAGGCACTACCGCTGCTTCTTGTAGAAAATGCTTCTAAGTAGACTGCCCAAATGTTTATACAAACTGTAAGGTGCATGTAAGTACTCGGTTTTCTTTGCTGCGTTTCTTGTTCCCTGTATAGCAACGAGATACGTGTCTCAGAACTGAAATGCGTGGAGTGACTTACATAGTACAGAAAATGCTGTACATGCATGCTACAGCTAGATGTTCAAATATTTTTACATATTTTGGATTTTTGGGGGGGAAGGGGTGTATCTGTTGTGTCCTTACCAAAGCCACAGAAATCATAGTATTATATACCCACATAATTGATTCAATCCATATAATTGATTCAATTGTGTTGAATCAATCCACCTGGTCTAAAATGGGAACCCTTAAGAATGTGATACTAAAACAGGAAAAACAATGTGAACGTTTTTACTAGTAAACAGAAGCAAGCAGTGCTATTAGCATTTATTCCCATTATTGAGTCAAACTTTTGTTCTCACTGTAACTCTGTGTGAATGCCTAGGTAGACTTTATTATTTTAACATATAAAACTGTACAACACACAAAAGTATCTGATCTTCTCTCAGAGGAATTTTTTTTTAAAGAGCAAAGTGGTAACTCTATACATATTCATTTAAAAAACAAAAAACGGTAACAAATACCTTACTAAATTCTGTCAAGGTTCACAGAAACAACTGGGATTTGTATATACATCATTTGGATATAGGCCATTAACAAACTATCTAGAGAGTTAATCAACAGAGGACACTTTCAGCAAAACAAGACTGATGCTGCATAATCAGAAACACCAGAGCTGTAAACAATGGAAGTGCACATTATTATTCCCAAACAGTATAAATAATTTAAGACTTCCAGAAGTGAAATTAATCTACATACCATTTGAAGTACACACAACTACCAACTCAGACAGAATAATAAAAGGTAAGGGAAAAACATATGGATAATTAAAATGATACTTTCCAAGAGGGAATACACTTAGCTTGGTAGTGCTAGTAACACGTAAAGAAACAAATATCAAGGAAATTCTATTACGTGCACGTATATTTTATACGATTTTATTTCAGAAGGATTTTTTTTCCCCCTCTGGTCTGATTGGACACTCAATCTGCTAGATCCATCCACATCTATCTGATTAACTCTTCAGCTCTTTGAAACTTCTATGTTTTGTTGCACACTGTTTGCACAGAGATGGAAATAATCTGATTTGCCAGTGTTTGAGATAGGCATTCTTCTTTCAGCCTCCACTGCCCTAGAAGTCCATACCCTTCCTTCCACAGATGAAGTCTCAACAGTGCACTTCAAAGGAAAAAGATATTCATGGTGTCTTAACCTTTCCTTTGAAACTGTATCTCTATATCGAGTATCATCTAGCAAGGCTAATTGCATAGTATGCAAGGGAATTACTATTATTTCAATATAACCCACCATAGAGAAATGATGAAAGCTGAGGCACCGTTGTAACAAGCCTTACATAAAGATAGGACTGCAAACACACTATCAAAGGTGAAAATCTTACACAGGTAAAACCCAAGAATTTCACAAATTATCTTTATAACCTTACCAATTACATTCAAATATCAGCTGCCTTATCCTGAGAAGAAAACCTTGGGAGAAATAATAAATGTGAACACGAAGACTATATCTGATTTCATGGTTAGCTGTTACTATGTATCTTTCATCATATTAACTTACTGTATTTGCTATTTATTTTACATTCCAACCTCCTTACCCTCTACGTTCCACATCTTCCTATAATGCGTCCAAATTACTCTACAAGTTGATTTAAGATAAAATAGAAAAAAAAATATGAAAACACAGCAGAGAAACTAATAAGTAAATTTCATTGTAAAAAGGTAGCAGCATTATCTTTTTCATTAAATGCATATTTAAGACTGTCTACCTAGAAACCCACGCCACATCTTTTAAACATCCTTTACAATTCCATGGTAAAAAGTGGGCAGCAACTTGATTATTAGGCATTAAATATTCATATTTGATGCTGTCTACCTAGTTAGAAATTCAGGTTTTATGTTTTAAAAGTGTAGTAATAACATTTTTGGAAGTCAAACACTGAAGAACCAAAACGTGAGCCTTTCCTGTTAGATTACTTCACCATTTCAAAATCTCTGAACTCTAGGAAATTGTTTTCTACAATACAGGAATCTACTGTAGTAACGTACCGCAGCCTTTTTAGCAGAAATACATTCATATATACTTAAAAACATTAACACTGCTGCTAGACTTGCCTCTTCTAAAACAAGTGGAGTTTACATACTGCGGTTTTATTTCCTGTGCTGCAAGCAACACTGCCGAAAGATTTATGAAGAGAGTGGCATGTGCACAAGTAAAAGGATGATCTAAACAGCAATTTGGAAAACTCTTACTACATTATACAGCTTGTACTGTAAGAACGAAAACAAAAGGTGACTGCTTTGGGGACAAACAGAAGTTTTAAAATAAGAAGAAGAACCTTCTACTCCTCACCATGACAATTCATACCCTGCATCGGTTCCATGGTTTCTGTCAATGCAAAAGTAAAAGATAAATATTGAAACCCAAGCTAGAAAAGTAGTTAAGCATATCCAAATATTTTCAGAGCAACAATGAGTTTTAGATATGCTTAAAAGCTGTCTGGAACCAGTGTGAGACCTGACTGCCCTCCCTACAGATGTCAAAAGCAGAGAAAAGGTCTTCAACCTTGTTGAACTACAGATACGGTGTTCAGCTAAAAAACAAATACAAATGCAGCCTGAATAACACTAACAATCATAACTTTTACAGAATGGGAACTGCATTCTCATATTAATTTCTTCCATAAGAGTGGACAGGTACAGTTATGTAAGTTACATACAGCAATGTTTTACGCTAACGGTGATTATACACCATGTATAATCTTACTCAGAAATCAACAATTTAACCTGAAGTCATAAAGGCTTATGCAATAAGAAGATCCAGATCCATATGACATACCATGGATTCAAAACAGCTTTGTCCACTTATGAAATATGTTCAAAGATTTTTTATTTATTTAATTTACATTTAGCATACAAAGAGGTTGCAAATCATTAAAATGAACAGCTATGAAAAAGAGCAAACAAAATAAGACTACTTTTAATTAAACACATAAACTGATATCTAGCACAACATAACACATAAATAATGTGGTAATTACAATATTGTATTCTGAAAGATAAATATATTAGCAAGGCAGAAGAATCTGGCCTTATTTTATTATACTTTAATAGAAGGGAAACAGAGTTAAACAGATGGCACTCAGGATTTCTCAATGAATTCAGCATCTGTGAGTACATGTTGCATAAATGCCAATTAAAATGTGTCCGAGTAAATTTAAATCCCTTGCTGATAGAATGTAAGCCAATCTAGCTGGCTTAAAATCAAGGTTAAACTTAATCGTCTGCTGAACTTGTAGCAAGTTGCTCTGAAACTGTACAGAAATTCCCAGTGAAATAATAAAACAGTGCTCCTATTGATTTGTATTTATTTACATTCATAATTCTCTTCCCAAGTGCTGGGCTGAAGCACAAAGGAAAAAAAAAAGAACTGTGCGAATCATTTGGCAAGCCCAAAGCAAAAAAAAGGTTCTTCTTTGATTTAAAAAGGTTCTGCAGAAATCTTCTGCACAACTTTCCCTTCAGGTAGTTTTATAAAACAATTACTTTAGAAATGTCTGCATAGTTCCTATTAACCACAAAGGCCACTTTTTACTTTCCTTTACTCTGTGAGTGATGAGTTACCGGTACTTTGAAATTAGGTCGTCATTTTTCATACAATGCAAAGTGAATGTTGAGTATCAAATAATAGAATGTGTAGAAAAGGTTATATTGAAAAGTTAAAGCAGTGTTGTTATTCAACCCTGTAGCAGCTCTAATTCAATTTGACATTCAACTGTCTTGTAATAAAAATGCACAGAGATAAACAGAAAAAAAACAGTACCTTTGGTAAATATAATTTGGTAAATATAAATAAATAAAAATCGTCCAAACAAGAAAAAAAAAAAAGCTTTAAGAGTTTGCCATATATTTCAAGAATTACAATGTGAAGTCTAGCAGGTCTGTACCCAGGAAGACTGAGGATCCATTCTCATGAAAAAAGAGAAGGCATTTTTGTGATGTGCTGAGCCATCCATAAAAATCTGGTATCATTGACTGAACTGGGGCCAACCTAGACCAAGCTTGGATCTTTTGCATAGATAATCAATTAAGTCCCTTTATACATAATCCATGTGCACAGCCTTTTCCCATACCAATTATTTCATGCTGGCAGCGTTTGGTTGAGGAAAAAGCGAATCAGAAACCATAAAACATACAGCACAACAGCAAATGAAATTAAATGCCTCAAGTGCAAATTACTACCTAGGAAATGAAATCTGAGCTAGTCATGCACGTATACATGCTAGCAATAAATTAAATGGTAGTAGTCAGGAAAAAAAAAAACAACTAAATGTCATTAGGAAGAGTGAAATGGAAATACTGGTGCAACATTCATCCACTATAAAATGAAAGCTTTCCTTGAAGTGGAAAAAAAAAGTTTATCACCATCTTCTACAATAGGGGAAATAAAGTGACCCAGCAAGAAGCACATGCATCACTATGTATCTTTAGATTATAGAAACCATATTGGATTTTGAACAGATCACAAATTCAGCAAAATCTGTTTCTTAGGCACTTCTGCAAGATTGAACATGGAAAAAATAATCACGTCTCTTACAGAAGGCCAATGCCCGGCAGAATGCACATAAATAACCTGATTTTCAGACCTATTCATCACTGAACTACTGAAGTTCTGGCTGAGGAGCGTCGTTGAAAATTAGGTCCCTAACATTTTTATAACAATAGACAATGATATTGAGGAAAGGAAATACGAGGCCAAAAGTCAGCATACACAACATATGCTTCCTAAACTGAATTATATATTTAGTAATGTCAGCAGAATTTTCAGATACAAATGGAACTAAGTAAGGATGGCACACTCCTCTCTTCTGCCTTGCAACTGGTGGTCTTTTATTATAGCATAGAGTGACTGGAGCAGGGATAGTAAAATATCAAAATGCTCAAACATCATATAGTACAACAAGGCTATATAATTTACTGGGAAAAGAAGCACATGGTCCAAACTAAGAAAACTTGTTATTCAAAGTGTCATTACCAAGAAGACTAGAACAAAAAACCTTCTGAGTAAATGTCTGAGAACTGATAGCACAGAGGGAGGCTGAGAGATGGAAAGACAGATGGATGCAGTAACTTGGCACTGCTGAAAATATGATGTGATGCACACTGAGGGTGAACAAACAAGCAATGGTGTCCACTTCAGGTCCTTTCTGTCCTCCTTTTTAGGAGAAGTGTTTTTGCTCAAATCACCTGAAAAGAGGAGTTTTGTGGAAGAGCAAATTCCAAAGGGATAAATGAAAGCGTCCAAACTAGTAAAATGCGCCTTAATCCCCTTTTAATCTTAATTCCCTGCCTAGAGCCAGGGAAGAAGGAAAGGTCTGTGTGGTGTGTTGCTCCCAATTATTACTCCTCATTGCACCTGTACTTGATCTCGTCTGTTGGCTCATTTTCCCAGCCTCTTCAGGGGCTATGGAGCCTTCGTTGAAGCCAGGACATGCCCCTTCCCATAGCCAGTTTATAAGGGCTGAATGTCACAGGCATCACAGCAAACTACAAGATTTTTTGAAAGTGGATTCACATCTTTTGATGGTGGGAGCATCTCTTGCTTCACAAATAATAAGTTTTGCAACTGATATGTCAGAAATGAAAGGCAGAACACCTAACAGAATGGATCAGGCCCTACCACTAACCTTCCAAGTCCTAATCCTCACAACGACTGTCATGATGCTGGGATTAGATTCTTTACTATAGCTTGCAATGCACAAAATAATATGATTCAACAATTGCTGTAATTCTCTGCAGTTACACAAAGAACAAACACTTAAAATAAAGATAAAGATTCAACAGAGCAGCTTTCATCGCTCTCTAGCATAACTGCTGCTCCAGTCAGAAGAGGCAACCTTCCAGCAACCTTGTTTTGTGGCTATGAATGAATGGAAATTTGAGTTTGACCTCACTTTATAACCTCTGTCAAAAGAATTACACCACAGTGATACTGCGTCTTTATGCCAGCATATCAGATAAATATTTTATTCAACTGCTAACTAGGTAATGCGTTTTTGAAAAAAACTTGCAATGCTGAATCTATTTTTTTTGAAGTATGTTGCTAAACGAAGCAAAAATTGAACTAATTTTTTAATATTTAAATATATTTGATATTTATGAAATACTGGACATATTTGCCCTAGTGAGAATGCATTCTGCATTAAAAAAGTTTTAGCTTCCATTAAGAAAATGTAGCCATGAATAATACATCTTTTTTTAATGTCTTTTTATGTACACAAAAACATCAATTTGTACCTAGCCTAAAAGAAAGCTAAATTACAGGTAAGCCATCTAATGTGTCCCTTACTACCCTTTGGCAAGCTTAGTCTAATCAGAGTTTTTCCACTAAATTACCCAGATCAACAGAAACCCTGCACAATTATATCCTGCTCTCTAAAACAGCATATGATCTTTGCTCATGTGGGTAATTGCTAGGGTGGAAAATTGCAGTGAGGATGATGGTACAGATGTTCTTTTTCAGTTGACCAAACATAATGAAAGAAAACAAAGAATTCCTGTTTCATAAGGACTTCTATTTAAAATGCACTATTTTATACACTTCCGCATACACACAAACAAATATGATGGGAATTTTTAACAGATTTTTTTCTAACAGAAAATTACACTCTTCTGTTGATGGTACAGGAAAAGATTAGGTTTTAATGCAGAGAAGGTATTAACAAAGCATCAACATGTGAAAAACAAATGTTCAGTATTTGCAAACTGTAAGAACGTACACTGATATTTATTAAGTTAAAGTTGTAGAAGAGGTTTTCAAAGCAGGATTGATACACAGGAGAAAACCTTTTTTACTTGCAAAGATGAAAGACAAGCAATCAGCACTGACAGGATAAAAAATTTCTGCCTGCTGTCCTTAATACTGCTACAGTTACTGGTCCCCAACGATGGGACCACAGAGCGCACTTTAAGGGGATGAAGGTAGGTCATCATGAGTAATGTCCTATGTATCCATCAAAGACTGTCTCAGAAACGTGTCCACAGAAGGGGCATCTCATGACATCCATTTTCCAAATCTCTCAACCCCTACCCTTCTCCTGCCTTGTTCTTCTTACCCCTCTGATATGCCCTCTTCTGTATACTTTTGGGAGCTGTTCCCCATTATAAGTTTGTTCAGCGAGATTTACCAAGTTGTGGGATATTTGTTTCTACATTGTACCCAAAAAGCAACATTGAGCATTGTTGCAGACAGCTGTACCCAGGGCTGCACCAAAAGCAGCGTGGCCAGCAGGTTGAGGAAGGTGATTCTCCCCCTCTACTCTGCTCTCCTGAGACCCCACCTGGAGTACTGTGTCCAGCTCTGGGGCCCCCAGCACAAGAAGGACATGGACACATCAGAACAAGTCCAGAGGAGGGCCACGAAGATGATCAAAGGGCTGGAGCACCTCTCCTACGAAGACAGGCTGAGGGAGTTGGGGTTGTTCAGCTTGGAGAAGAGAAGGCTCCAGGGAGACCTTACAGTGGCCTTCCAGTACATAAAGGGGGCCTAAAGGAAAGATGGGGACGGGGCATTTTGTCAGGGAGTATAGTGATAGGACAAGGGCTAATGGCTTTAAACTAAAAGAGGGTAGGTTTAGATTAGATATTCGGAAGAAATTATTTACTATGAGGGTGGTGAGGCACTGGAACAGGTTGCCCAGAAAAGCTGTGGATGCCCCACCCCTGGAGGTGTTCAAGGCCAGGCTGGATGGGGCTTTGGGCAACCTGGTCCAGTAGGAGGTGTCCCTGCCCATGGCAGGGGGTTGGAACGAGGTGATCTTTAAGGTCCCTTCCAACCCAAACCATTCTATGATCCTATAATTGTTGCTGTTAATTGAGGTTCTTAACATTTAGCTTATTCCCAAAAGGGTACTGCTTATTATCCAACACAAAGCAAAACAAACAAGCACTAGTAATTAGTTTGCATTGACATATATCTGCACCAGCCATCATTTACGGCACTGAGCTCACTACAGAATGACCACAATTGTTCTTACACAGAGTGACAATAAGAAAAGGAAACAAAGAACCAGGAAAATGGGATGGAGAGCTTAGAAGAGAAGCTATTTGAAGCTAGAACACCACACAATCCCTTTGTAGAAGGGACAGCAGTGGTTTCTATCAAAATTAGTAGCTTAATATATATCAGAAAAGAAGGGCTTGGAACAGAACTTTTGTTGACCTGAGAGAATACACTATGGGCAGTGAAAACTAAATTGCCTTCCCTTATCTCCACTGAGAAATATCTGGGCTGAAGATCTTCCACCAGCACACCCAGGAGCCAGGAAAAACTGTGAGAGACGATCTGCACTGTGCCACGTTTCCTATCTTTCAGGCCCTTGTCAGGAGTGGCATTTGTATTTGAGAAGGACAAAGGTTAATGGGTGTCTTATATACATAAAGTTTTGCTCTTGTGAGGGGTGCAAGAATCTGCATCTGAAGAATAGCTGCATACCACTTTCAGGTGAGGTAGGCACAGGCCAGAGACAAGTGCTGCCCACCTAAGCAGTCTAAGCACCGTGCTTTACTGCTGTCTACCTTAAAGCAGGTTTTTGTCCTAGTTAGAGTTGCTCGGATACAAACAATACTCATTCAATATGGTTATGAAGACCATGAGGCTCTCATGTCACACATGGACACCACACTGATGTTACCTATCTCTAGGGCTCCGTTACATCTAATCCTACTAGTAGAGAAGGAAGAATTACTCAAAGCTAGCGTGAGGCTGGGGACTAGGTATGGATTAACAGCTCAGGTGATGTGTTTGCTTTTTCTGATTATTACCAGAGAACAGAATATGCAATTATTTTATAATAATATAAGCAGTTATGCATGTATATTCCTGTATAACCTCTAACCATGAACAGGGATGAAAGTGTTCTTCCTACCAACTTCAAGTATGTGTTTTATTTATCCTCACTTAGAATAAAGGAATCAAAAACATCTGACAAATACTTAAAAATAAAAAATACATGGTTGTAGATGCTAAGAGTAAATCCTTTTTTTCAGCACTTCATAGTGTTATCCATCTGGAGGAGTCAGTTCTCTTTTGTTTCCTTTGCAGAGCACATACCTGTAACTACAGGCTAGGCTTGCCCTCTCTTTTGGTTCAGCCTTACTGGCAACTAAGATGAAAATATAACATACTTTGGGCTACATTTTTCTCAAAACCAGTCTGTCAAGGATCACTCATACAAGGCAGGTTCCTGAGATGCTGACCTTCTCTCGTATGTACAAATGACAGGGATTCAGAACCACCATTTTATTTCTGCGTAACGGCCAGCCTAACACCTGCAGCCTTAGTTGACAACTAAAAAAATCTCCGTCATCCTCTACGCTTACAAATATTGGCTCTATGAGAACGGAGTGCTTGGACCACTCAGGGTATATCTGCCTCCTGCAGGCTGCAAAGCTACAATCGAGTTACTACATCTGCACGGCGCAGTACAAGTGATGGGGGGATCCCACTGCGGGTCTGAAATTGGCACTGCCACGTAACCCTGCAACTGAGTTAACAAACCTACTTGTCAGAGTGTACAGATCTGGCAGCAGAAGCATGGTGGTTGCCTCTGCAGTGTAAACGTGCCTTTACTTTCTCTAGTCCCAGTTTCTCGTCTGCAAAAATGCATGGCTTGCCACACAGGTCATAAAATGTTAGAAATATGAAGGCACTATGAAAGCCTCAAATAGATGCAAAACATGACCTAAATCTAAACATAGATAAATACTGAGACGATTTAGACCACTGAGCCCTTCAGAAACTAAAATGGCTTTACACTAATGAAAATCCTTCCATCCTCTCCATAATGCCAAAGTCCATACACATACGTAAAGAAATTCAACTTATTCATAGCTTTCTGTACCTAAAGTCATATTGCCACAAAGACAGATACATTTTCCTTGACCACAGTAGCAATGTGTTGACCTGAGAAGGAATTAACAAGATGCCTCACTGTATTTGTTATACTCACATTTAATTCTGAAATGAAAGCCTATAAACCAGTCATTAAATAGATTTAAATTATACTGAAACTGTACAAGAGAGATTTTCTATTGTCTGTTTTTAACACAAAAAGCACTGTAATTATTTATGTGATATGGATCTGATAATTTCTATTCACCTGTTCTAATGGGAGCACCCGGTTAATAAAAGGTGCTGATTTAAGTGGAAAGTACCATAATTGGAATCTCATCTTTTCATTTGCTCTCATACCATCAAATCGTGCAGAGTAAATGGCCATCAGATTTCTGGGGCAAAATGTATGAGGACTTTACATCACTGACTGTTATTCGATAATGAGGCTGTCACCATATCTGAGTCTAGGCTACCATTTTATGTATGCTTGAATTAAATTCACATTCCTTAAAAAGCTCCTTGCAGCTCTGTTGATATTATGTGAACTCTAATTACTGTTCTACTTTAAAATTATAAGTAATTATGTTAACTTGAATTTAAGTCAGATAGTTAAAGTTCAGGAATAGATGCAAGAGATCACAGGAAGAAAGGAGGACAGCAGTTCCATATCTTTATGGAGCTGGATTACACACAAGCATTATATTCTTCCATAGGTTTCCATGATAAAGACAAAATAATGATCATTTTCAATGACACAACAATAATTCATAATCTGCTCAGAACCTGCACCTTGATCAATATGATTCAATTCGGACCATGAATTGCAGAAATCTTTCTTACTGCCTTCCATCCCTTTTTCACACAGAAAATCCCCAATCTAAGAATCAACAGTTCCAGATGCTTAAACTCACAGCATATATTTATATATACACATGAAAACATGTATGCACATGCTCACTGCTGTTTGTCTTCCTGTTGTCTGAGGTATCTGCACTTTCTCCTTGTCTTCTAACCTCTCTTGTCATCCACACGGGCTACTGAATTAGAAACACAATGCCAAAGAAACCCAGAATGTTTACAGAAATTCTCATGCAACTGCTTTATAAAAAAGATCTAGATTTTTCAAAGAAAAATAAAATGCTGCATGTCATGAAACTCTCAGCTGAACCGCAGGGATTGTCCAACAATTTAGCTGTACTCAGATGATGGGCACTTGGCACAAGAATGTAGGAAATTGTCCCAGTAATCACTCAAGCCCCAGACTTCCCTTCAGGACAGCTCTGTCTTCAGCAGCAGTTCTGAAATAGCAGGCAATCCACTGAAAGTCCTGATACCTCCCCGGATCCCAATAGTAGTGTTTTGTTCTTCCTATTTCAGAGGAGGCCTTGGGGTCGTAACAGCTATAATGGCACTAATACATGAACCAGCTCCCAAACACACTATTTTGATGTTTTGTTTGTTTGTTTGTTTTTTCCCCCCGTTAACTTAAAAAGATTCATGCACAGGCCAGCTCCTATGTAATTTACCTGCAAACATTTTTCATTTTTCCTTCCATGGCTGTGACTGTGATTCTGTAAGACTGTTAGAAGCTCACTGATCACAAGACATTGTTGAATGCTTGTCTTAAAGAAAAGTATGGGGAAGGGAAGAACTAATGTTAAAGTAACGCCAATCACCAAATTTATGTCAATAAAGCAAATTCAAAATTTTGGATGATATTTCATTCCTCATTTACAGCACTGAATAACTATTTATGATTTTATATATGGGTATATATGATATATATATATGGGTACAATGGTGACTAGTACCAAATGTTGAAGCATTATATGAAACCACCTCCACAAAAAAGATGACTGTTCTCCTTTTTGCTTTCTTTGGTGTTAGCCTACTATGATTTTGAAGTGGCTAAAAACTGCTTCCTCAAACAGACTGGCAGCTCAAGTACAAACGCATTCATATGTATAATGAGCGTAATGCATCTTTAACACAATCAATAGAGCTTCATGTTGAAGTACTTTGCCATCACTAATAGATCATGTCTATTCTACAAATTAATTCATTTTTATCAATTCAAGTGTGGAATAAATAACAAAAACTCAGACTCTAGTCTACTTTTAGCTTTGTACTAGACAGTTGTAGTCATGTGATTGGATAACTTTCTGAATTAAAAATAAACTTACACCTAGATAAAATGAGTGAATCTTGTATCTGTAACAGCACAATCTCTGTGCAAGGAGAGCCAAGAGGGTTATTTATAAAATGAAATCCATTTCAGTGACACCAAAAGTAATAAAAGAATTTATGAATAGTCTCTCTCCTTGTTACACCCAGATAACTGTGTCATCTGGGTGAGGCTAAGAACTTAAGACTATTTCACCTAAACTAATAAACCTATTTACTGAATCTGAACTAAGTGCTGAAGTTTACTTCTAATGAGTGTTGACTGATCTTGGCAAATAAAATGAATTAGACCACACAGAGCTGAGCTAGACAAGTCATCACTAGTCAGTGTGTCCCTAGGGGCTAGAACAAATAAAAATTGTTTCTCAGCTTATTTTTTATTTTTTTAAAGGATCACCACAGACGCTCATGTTGATAGTAACACTATCTTGACATTCTTTCAGTGCTCTTCTTAGCACTGGTAATATCTTGTCTTGTTGAGAGTAAAAAATGAAGCCATTTTAACAGTTTATTTTATTTTTTATCTACCCAAACATTTATAACACACTCATCACCCTAGTATCTGTAAGCTTGATATTTGAGTGTTGTCACACAAAGGATTAGTGTTCAAATCCCCCAGGGCTTGAAGTGTTCCACATCAAACAAAGGATTTCATCTCCAGTTTCCCGTGTAGCAGTTCTGGGGTGGCAATGGGGTCTACTCAAACAGGCACTGGACTGGGAGTCAGAAGATCTGGCTATTTTGGCTCAGCTTTTTTGACATCCTGAGAAACCCATGCCACCTCTCTGTGCCTCAGTTTCCACACAAAATAGAAATAGTGATCTCTCTCAAAAGCCTTCAAAAGCTATGCCTGGAATGCTTGAATAAAAATTCTGTCTCTATTACTATTCACTATGAAAACTGCACAAAAACCACTGAAAGCTTCACGGTATTACCACATCTAATTGCTTCTACCAACAGAATTGCTGTAATGCCACCAGTGCTATCAGTCTCATAAAATCAAAATAGGGTAAGTAAGCCTAATGTAACGAGAACATAAACGTGATATACTGTACTTTTAAAAGTTGTGCTGCTTTTATTTAGTTTAAGTGAGAACAAGAAAAAACTTTTTTGATTTCTCTATTTTCATGGAAATCCACTTATGACTCAGATGATGAACAAAATGCAACATGTGTCCTGTGTGCTTGTGCTGATCTCTTGACCTGATTACAGCTGTAAGAAGGGAAACACCAATCTTTTCTGATGTACCTTTCATCACTAATGTAACTTGGCTAAATTACTAATTTATTGCTCCCTGGACATCTTTTTTCTAGTTTCTATCCCTGCTTGATTCAGAACACGGTAAGCACAGCTAAACGTGCTCGGAGGACGCTCTTGGCGTGCGTGCCCCCATCAGGGGTTTGGCAGCAGGGCCTCAGGGCCAGCTCTGAGTCGGTGCAGCCAAGGGCGGCCCCGTACCGTGGGGCCGCAGGGAAAGGCCCCCTGGCAGCGCTGAGGCAGGGCCCAGCCCTGCCCCTCCACTGAGGCTCCCTGCTCGGCCCCTGCCTGAGCTACAGCCCTGCCACATTGCAGCCCTGCCCTGCCCAGCCAGGGGCCTGCTGAGCTGGGCCCCTACCCCGGCCCACAGGAGGTGCCCGATGTCTGGGGCTGCCCCCCAGCCTGCCCTGCTCCCTCCCTGGGGCAGTGGGACGGGCCCTGGCTGGCGAGACCCTGCCCTGACGGGACCCCCATCCCAGGGGGCCACCTGCCCCACACCACGACACAGGGACGTGCTGAGGGCCGCTACTTGTGGAGAGAGTATGGAAGAGTGCCCATACTTATCTGTGTCAGCAAGACCTGGAGGACATCTATTCAACCTTTCCGCACAAGTAAATGCAGAGCTGCACTGCTCAAGTCCAGTCACTGTAACTAGCCATGTGATTTTTTCACGGGTGCTTACATCTGTGCTGCCTTTAACTTGTTTTTGGTAAAAAGTTTTACAGCCATTGGCCTCCCATAATTTTCTCCACAGCTCAATTGTCTTCAAAATAAAGAAAAGCCACGTACAGTGTTACACACAGTGTCACGATGCTGAGATAAATCAGGCCTAGCGTAAAACTTTTTAAGAGGGAAATCAGAATGAAGGAAAATAAACTCTTCCAAAACATTGTATTTCAAAGGTTCAGTCTTAGTTTTCACCGACAGAAATTGCACCCTCCAATGACATAAGGTTTCCTCAAAACAAAACAAAACAAGAAAACAAAACAAACAAAAAAAACCTTTCTTGGCAATGAGCAGCCTCAGCAGCAGATGACTGGGAACATGAGACTGCTTGGAACAGATAGCGGCACAGACCGCATCACCGCATAGGGAGCTGGAGATCTTCAAAGGTTATTTTAGAGACATCAAAAACATTTGCAGCCTAATATAGTAACAACAACTCTTTAAAAGTAACAGTGCATCTGCTAAACCGCTCTGTCCAAAGGACGCTTAGCTCATTTGCTCCCTGGAGATGTTCATCTGTGCTGTATATTAACTCGAATGGTTATCAAAAAGCAAACACTACCTGCTCTGAAGTTTTTTGTAACTACACTGTGAGATACTTCCAAAGTTCTTTTTCACTGCAGCTTTTGTTACGTGTGTGTTTCCCAGACATCTAGTATCTCAGGCTGGTTAAAAATGAAAATGAACTCATTGCTGGTGTAGTGCTGAAGGAGTAAATTAGCATGTTCCTTGCAAATAGGCTTCAGACACCCTGGAAAAAGCAGAAGGAATTGGTGTTTGCTCTAATTGAAACCTAGCATCCAGATCAGCTTGCACACATCTAACCTTTGTTCTCTTACTACAAAACTGTTCAATTACACATAAAAAAATGGAGCACAATAAAAGCTATGGCATCTATTCACACCACAGGAATCCAGTTTAATTATTCCCACTAGGAGATATGAAGTATTTCCTAATGCAAATACTGGACTCTCAGAACATCAACATCAAGGATCTGCACCATATTTCCCCCCACAGGGAAGAAGCATGAGAAGTGTTGCATTTTACATTCAGTTTAAGCACAATGTTTTCTGATGGAATTAAAAAGGCAAATCTCTTTCAGTAAAGTCCTTGCAGATTTTCTAACATGGAATATGAATCTGCATAATGGCTTATTGCAAAAATACAGCTATTTCTGTAAACATAGACAGAAATGTAACAGTACACTGCATTCATTCATGGACTTGCCACTAAAATGTAAGCAACTTTCTGTAAGCATCGAACATTTTAGTGCTGTTTCACCATTAGCTATCCAGTTACGAATTAGCACCAGTTACAATCAAAATGGGCGATGAATTTGTAAAAACATATCAAAGTCCAAAACTTCACTTCTAAACAAATGCCAGATGAGTGGCAATAAACGCTGGCTGTAAAGAGGGTAGATTGATTTGCTAATGGTTTAGTCAACAATTCACAAGGCACAAAATTCAGAACGGAAGCTTCAGCCTGGACCAAATGCTATGTACCACCAAACACTGAATCCAGCCTCTGAGTAGAGGAGTTTCATCCCTGTTCTTTGCCAGTGCTCCAACCTCTGACCTTGCCCATGGTCACCTCAGCATCCGCTTTTACAGGCCTCCTCCTCCATGTCCAAGTTATTTCCAGTGTCTTCTACTGGTCTGTAAATGGAGGCAGTCCCCAAGCAGTGATCGTAGGCTGCTAGCCTGTGGTCCAACAAGGAACTCAGCTGCAGCACAGCTGACGGTCCTCTACACTACGTACTAGAGTACCACACAAATTAAAATTTTTATTTCCCATATTTTAAAACAAATAAATAAGTGAATGTGAAGGAAAAAAAGGTCCTGAATCTACAGATCACCATTGGAAAAAGTCCTTTGTATCTGCCCAGAGCCTACGGACTTTATGTGAAGTCTTCTGAAACAGGAACTGAATTCCAAAGCACACGTTCGTCACTAGCAAAAGCCACTTTTATTCCAGCAGCTGAAATAGATTTTAAGAAGGTATCTGCATATTTTCATGAAAAGTATCTGTCATTAGATCCTCAGAGGAATATGGATCATGACTGGTTTGTATTAAAACAAAAAACTACAAAGATTCATTTTGGAGGAAAATTGAGATTTAGATTGTCCAGTGCTAGCAATCCAAATGTTCTCACTTGAACCTGGAAACTGTTTGGTTGGAGTTCACACTTACAAATAAAAGTAAATAGATTCTCAGTGAATCAATGGTGAATGATATATGATATATGCATATGTAAATCTTCATCCAAAATACTAGAGCTAAACTAACTCTAGAGCTACAGTAGCTCTAGCTTTGTTGGACATTATGTTCAAAAGTACGCTTAAGCATAAAACCCCGTTTCAGTGTAAGACTTTTAAGTTGATATACTATTAAAAAAAAGGCTGGATAAATGAAATGTTTTAGACAAATGCGGTAGATTCACCAGTTTTACTTCTGTACAGAGATATATACACATCTTAGCCATACACATAGCTCAGAATTGCTACCATGTGCCACATAAACTTTTACAGATGTTCAGCAACAGAGTTCAAAGAAACTGCATTGTGTCCTCCTGGATATATACAAGCCAAATATATAAAAACAAAGAAACGTCAAGATATCAAATGAAGTGTCCATTTGCTGATGTTCAGATAAATGAGAGATGCAGGACTGCAAATATTCTCTCTTTCCAGCAATATAGTTGAACTATATTTGAAAGATAGACTGCAGTTATTTTGAACTTGCATCATGAGGCATTCCTGCTAAACTACGGCATGTTTTAAAGCAACTTTTTTCCTCTGTTTTCAAAAGAATATTTCTATATCATGGTACATGTGTGAAACCCTTCTCTGAGAAACTTTTGCATGTACACACAGAAACAGTCTCTATCTGCATCATACTTGTTATCGAGAGAAAAACATATTCTTATTGGGGTAGGGCTACATTCGTAACTTTAATCACAAAAAAAACATTTTAACATTTTGCTTGGTAGAACCAATAATGTCCTAGATAAAGTATGCCTAAAAATAAAATAAAATAAAATAAAATAAGGCATCACCTCTGCCCCAAAAGGTCTGCATTTATTTTTTATTACTTTAAAGACAAATATCTTGCAAATTAATTTAATAAATCTAAGAACCATGTAACATAGCCTGTAACTGTATGGTAAGTTTAATTCCTCATGCACTGTTGACCGCTCACCTGTTCTATAGTTCTGTGCCCACTAATCCATCTTCCTTAAGGCTATTTCTAACATTCAAACATTTGAACATCTTCAATCACATCTTAAAAATAAAAATTAAAAAGTCTCCTCTCTCCCCTTCATCAGGAAATATTTCCTTTCCTTCTCTCCATTGTGGAATTTCCATTTACCTCTTTATCCCCCAAATACTCCCATACACACACTCCAAATTACACTACCCTAAGGCACAGGACAAGCAATATTCAGTCCTGGAACAGTGACAGGTTTAAAGTATGATATTTAACAGTCCATTTGGGCTGGAAACAGAGGCTTTCTAGCATTTAGTGAGCTACAAATTCCCTTTCCAATAAGAGAGATCCTGATTCTACTCTGGGTTACTCTCTCTATGCACGGATATATATGGGATACATCCAGCCTGATGCATATCTCTATATACTGCAATCATATTTTTTCAATAGGAAAGTTATGGAAAAGCTATATTAGGCAATTTTTAAAGGTTTCTACAATGTAATGCTTACAATTTTCCTTTCTTTTCTAGTTCCACACAGGTGGATTTGTTCTATGAGGGGAATTCAGTCAAGCAAAAAAAAAAAAAAAAAGGTGAGAAATAATATCAGTGCAACTGATAATTCAAGAGAGTTTTATGAAGCTAGATTTTTCTTCCATGCAAGTTATGTGGTACGTAAAGAATTCATGGTGTTTTGGAATAACATAAAGGCTTTATTTACCTTTCCTTTGGATGAACTGCAGAAGTAACTTATGGCTTCCACACACAATACCATCAAAAGCTCATGCCAATAAAAACTACTACTACCCCTTCATGCTTTGTTCCTCTCTTAAAGCTAAAATTTCCTCTCATATAAAATAGTCTATAGCTACTACTACTGAAAAATGACAAGATTGTTTTTTAAACAAAAAGTCAATTCACTGAATATAAACATAGTTTTATGAACAGCAAAATTAATGAACCCTGATTTCTTGTGGATTTGCATCTCATAACTGGTTACTCTAGTACCGAAGAAGGTAGCAACTTAAATTCAAACTTTTTCACTAGTTAGGTCATTTACAACAGCTCTGTTCTCTGGTGTCTCATAATACTTCCTCCAAGGTCTTTCATTCTCTGGCTTTGTTACCTAGCTGCCTACACGTCAGGAAGTTTTTAGAACAGAGTATCTGAGAAAGTGGGCCCTCCCTCACCCCAACAGATTTGCCTGAAATTGGCCAGTGAGTTAAAAAATATGTAGCTGTGGGAAACACTCACATGCATGTGGATGCACGTGTGCATGCACACCCAGGCACACATACTGTAATCACATAAACCTCATTTCCTTCGGAAACCAGGCTAAAAATGACATAGCAACAGCAGATGTGAACACAGTTATGAAAAACAGCTGCATGAGTTTTCCGTGAAACAAACAAACATAAGGTCAACACACATACAGGTTCCTTTTACAAAGCTGAACTGGCAAGCCTTTGAAATATTTACATAAATATTTTAAATATCCTCTTTCTGTGGGGCAGAGGACATACATCTTGACTTCAGTTTATATAAGGTATGTTTCTTATTTTCTCTGGGTCAAATTCTTACCCACTGAAGTCAATGTAAGCTTTATCTCTGACTTCCATACAGTCAGGATTTCTTTCTCTGAATATATTGATATAATTTCTCTGGGTGTGCTAATACCTCTCCTTTCTCTGGTTCTACTTGTATAAATACTGTGTTCTTCTATCTTCTCCATGACATACATGAATATATTTGGGTAATCCCAAAATCTATCACTGACAAAATATGTAGGACAACCAATGTAGCAAAATGAATTAGAACCCAGAGGCATTTGGAAACAAGCATCACCACAAAATAGCCTCATACTTTAAACAAGAGAGATGAGCTCTTTGCTGCTTCTGACAAGGTATACAAGTTTGGCGTCTCCTAGACCAATATGAGAGCCATTAAGCAAACACTTTGTTACATATAACTTCAAAAGCCATCTGGAAATTATAATGGGCATGTGTCATGCTAGGAACATAAAAGCACAGGACTGTGAGGGATCCTGAGGGGCAACAGCATCCAGCCCCATCCTCTTCTCCTCCACTATGCAGGAGACATTTAATCCAGAGAAGGCCGCAGCATACTTGCCTTTTATACCCTACATTTCTTCTCTCATCTCCTGCAGAAAGCTCAGGACCACCAAGCTAGGGCCTTAACTAACCCCCAAAAAGATATCTCATATTCAAGAATCTATTTCAAACATTAGTTTATATGTGGCTTGACATAATTTGTCTCCATCAGGTCACAGGAGCTACAATTCCTCCTCAGTATTCCTCAAGAAAAGCTTCCAGTATGGAACGTGCATAGTTTGAACATTTCGGCTAGAGAGCATTAGTTGCTGGTTTTATACTAATTCCAGAGGTAAAAAGGGTTATCTTAGCAGCTCCTGTGGCAAATACAGTAAAACGTTAAAAAAATGCTGTTACATTTTGAAATACTCTAACAAGGGCTTAATTTTGCAGCATGCTGACCATATTGTTAAACATTCATGAAAAACATAAAATCAAAACCCTCAACAGAAATACTGGATTTAGAAATAGTAATGATTAACGAAAATGCAGCAATCAAAATTTTAATAACTGCCTCACTTACAAGCTGTTTTCCCCAATCTGGCAGTTAGTCTCTTTTTTTGAATGGAGTAAGACTTAATTAAAATGCACTTATAATCACCTCTGCCAAGGAGATCTGGGTAAAAACTAAGAGATGAAGAGCTACATGCATCCAATATTGAGGGCACTGGCATCCTCAGGCTATAAACTGAAAATAAAGCACACCAGAATTTACAGTTAAGCAAAAATACCTTACAATATTACAACTGCTAAGTGTTCAGAAAACAAACAGCATATATGCAGTACACACTTGGCGACTGCCAGCACAGATGCTATAACCTGTTCTAGTAATCTAAACTGAAATGTTTTCTGCTTAGTCCTCTGAAGTTTTGTAGCACTGGTTAGCTCCTTTCAAAAGAAAAATGGGCCCTGTGTTTTTGCTGGTACAATTTATAGCTGGTAGCATGCGGAGTATTTTTCCTCATTTGAATGAACCAGTGAAGCAGCTGTTGAGACGGTGCCTCCTGAACTAAGTGCAACTGGGTAATGTTCATGCACGTTTGAACCACCATTCTCATTCTTACCAGTTTTTCCTATTCTGTCACGCTAGATCTTTCTCAAATGCTGGGGCCACAATGGAGACTGGAGTTTGCATAATAAAATGTTTCCTATAATATATGAGACTTAAAGCACTTCAGCTGAGATGACAACCAAAGTTCTTTGCCAGGTAAAAGGAATACCACCCCCTAGGTGAGCACTCGATCTTCCATTTACTTAGGAAGGGGAGGGAGAGGCACGTTCAACTGAAGCAAGAAAACGAAGATACAAAACGTAAACGTCAAAATTAACTCCGTTCAGGACAACTCTACTAACATTTCAGTTGCATTTTCACTAACACACAGAACATACTTAATAACGTCACCAAATTTGCAGAGACAGAAGTAGAGTGTGCAGATTAATTTTGAAGGTTTATTTGCTGTCAGTGTTTATCTGATGTAACAGGAATATAATTAGAAGCCAGAAATCAAGGAAAGAGGTTGCTCTAAGAAGCTGGTCTCCAGTGTGCGTGCTTGAACGATGCCATCAGTGCTCCCTGTTGAGAAAGATTACTAGTACCCAGTCTTGTTTAGTGGTTACGATTAGAATTATGCTCTAATTATGTCTCATTAACATATTCATTTTTCTTTGGTAATTTCAATTCCAATTTTGTAATCCCATGCCTATTCTTTCAATGTGCTAGAATAAATATGACTTGTGTCCACAATTTTGTCTTAAAATAAGACTAACGTAGTCTGACAGTCATATTATTTCTAAGATTTTTTTTTTAATTTTTATTTTTTTACTTTACAAAAATATGTAAATATTACCTGGCGGCATTTGTCACAGATGTGTTTTGGACTGTTCAGAATCAGGGTGTAACATTTAGTTTGAGACTGGTGTCAGATCAATGAAAAGCAATCTCCACTACAATATACAACTGATCTATAAATGAGCATAATAGAAAACACAAAGCTAGAACATAATGCCAAGAGTACCCAATTAATTTGGCAAGACAGTTATCTAGCCCTTTGAAAACTTTTGAAACACTTGCTACAATTTATTCAAAAGAAGAGGAACAAAAATTGCCTCCAATTTTTTGGTTTCATTATTGCACGTTCATACACACAGAAAACACCAGGAAGCTTCATACTATGCATTTCTCTGCAGCAAAACTTATACATGAATGTTCTTATGAATAAAAATGCTACCTCAGCCCCTCTCTAAATAAGAAATAATGACTGCACTTCTTTCCAGTTTAAAAAGGACAACTGAAATAAAACCTAAAACGAAAGAAAAGTTCTGTTTCCTCAATGAATCCTTAAAATAAAGTACATATAACTGATTTTTATTTTGCATCTGCCTCAGGATCTGGCACATTCTAGATCAGCTTGCCAGTGCCTGGCTGGTTAGTTCACTGGAAAAAAATCTCCTTCTGGTTTCTGGCAAAATCTTTTTCCCTCCTGGAAGCCTTCCCAATATTTGTGGTTCCTGATCCCTTTTTTCTAAGGACAGCTCAGACCATCTCTGGGCTAGCTTGCCTTCTGCAGTCCTGTAGATTTCTTTGCTGTGCTTCATGGAGCAATTTCCAAAAACCATTCACTCGTAAGCATTCTCACAACTCCTGCCTTTTGCATGCTATTCTGGTTTCTGAGCTGATGCTGGCATCAGTCTTTTGATAGTTCCTTTCCAGGAATGAGTCAGTCTTTGGTGCAAGTCTCAGCACAGCAGCTGCCTTCATCTTCCTCGTTTTAGCTAGCAGTACTCTGCTTAGCATCTTACATAAGTCAAAGCTTTAAAACTATTTCTAGAGGTCAGCAGCAGCTTTTCTCCCTGGTGTCAGGAATTCAGGATTCCTCAGAGGTCAGTTCTTCCTCTCCAACAGAGCTCGAGTGTGGGCAGATTCCATCTACTTCTCCAGCCAGTTTCCAGATGTAGGTGCCTGCTCCCACCCGCTGAGAAAGTGCTTGCAGCTTGGTAAGAAAATATGGCATCACCTACTTGAAGGATGGGAACTTTCTTTGGATTTCATCTACTGAACTTTAATGAAAAATAATCACTGACTTGCGCTCACTCTTTTTTTTAAATCCAAAAGTCAGTGCAGCTATGCAACACTGAACTGGATCCTAATGAGCACAACAACAAGATAGTCTAATCCTTGCCTCATTCTTCTGCTTTGCATCTACTCAACCATAATGAAATGTAAGGAAGCTAGGAACTCCTCTATGAAGTTTATGCTGCTAATGAGGATACACAACTGAGAGGAAAAAGAATCTTTAAGGGAGTTAGGAAAGGAAATTTATTTGCTGTAAAGACAAACTATCTTGACTTACCAATCCAGCAGTATTAACATAATAATTTTGCTTGCTGCTGTTACAGAAAGAGCTCTGAAGCAGAACCAAATTCCTGAAAGCAGTTCTTTCATATCCATCAGAACAAAAACCGTTCATACTATCATTTTCCTCTGCCACCAAACATTCGCTGGCACTGGGATTTAAAGGCAGTCACAAAGTCACTGCTGAAGCCCTGAGATAATGCAGAACTCCAGCACGCACCTGACTTCAAGAATGTAAGGAGTCCTTTCTTCTTAACTTGGAGCACAGGTTGCATTAGCACATCAGTTCAATTTGCTATATTATGCTTTTAAATACTGAAGACATTAATACCACCAAAAAGATCTAAACAAGTATTTCTTTACAGTTCCTTACACAGCTTTGTTCTTTTTTTGTACATTACTGCACCACAGCTCATATCCCATCAAACCTACTTTCATGCACTCCTTAGTAAAATGCTGTAACTATTCCTGAGTAAAATATCTTTTAATTTGTCAATCATTTCTGTAACCCTGGATTGTCATATCACAGAAAGATATGTACGAGATCAGGAGTTAAAGTGAAATCTAAAATAGGATTCTGGTATTTGAAGGTTATTTGCCATACTGAGATTCATGCCATATCACCCATTTTATACATGACTACAAGGGAAACATCTGCAAGGTCTAACAGCTGATAAAGAATAACCTGCCCTGCTACTAAAAAAAATAAAATAAAAAGGAAGACTATGCTCTATTCAAAGCCTGCAGATAAGACTTAATGAACTGAGATTTCATTATGGAGAAATGATGGATAATGTAGACCTAGTATGTTCCATATACACAAAGCATTAAGCAAATATGTTAAAAAGAGAACCCTAAGCTGATTTTTCGGGTATTTGCAGCCCTGCATAAAGCACTGATGTAACAATTTTAAAAAACTCTTCCAGTGTCAGCTTTTCCAGAGATGCTATTTCTAAATTAAGATCATGTGACCCCCTCCTCCTGTCCCACCCATGCTCTGGCAAGCATTACTAAAACACATTGTTTTAACCAGCACAGAGCATGCAGGCTCAGAAAGGGCCTTGGGATATTTGCTTTGCTGGCCATTTCCACAGAGAAGAGGTTAAGCCACATGAATTTTAACAGTACTCTTGCTGGTCAACTCAGAGAGAAGCAAAGCTAGCTGGTGGCATGAAAAAGAAGGATGGAATTAGAAGTTTAAAAAAAAAAAAAAAAGAAACCTTTTCAATGACAGTAAACAAGCTTGCCCTTTTGGAGGAGGGTACTCTTTCCTAATACTGTAGCTCAAAGGAGCTGAAAAGGAGATCTTAGCACTACAGAATGATTTATAAAATGGAGACTCTTACAGCAGAAGAAAAGAAAGAGCAAAAATGACAGCAGACCAAAGAATCCCCATGGCTGCAGGAAGTGTTTCAGTTCTAGCTCAGTCTTAAACCAAATTCATTTGCATGTGCATACTAATTTAACTCCTTTGCAATCCTGTTTAGAGAAGACTGAGTTTTGCATCTCTCCTGAAATGAAACGAAACCCATATATTGTTAGGTAAGACCAGATAAGTTCATCTGGCTGAAGATAGTAGTATATGCTGGTTTTAGCTTCTTAGGTATTAAGACACGTAAGTTACCAAATGAAAAAAAATCTCAGAGAGAAACAACCTCCACTCAAGATCAACTCTCTCACAGCACAGCCCTTCAAAATATTTGTAGCCTTGTCAACAGTTTTCCTTTAAAAATATATTGCTGAACCCAAACTTTAATCTAAAACATGTTATTTGGCGGGGAAGTGCTACTTCTCAACCAAATGCTAATTGTGCCAACATTTTTTTCTTGTCTGAGTTGTATTCTTGAGAAGATTGCTAAGTATGTTAGAAGCCTTGTCACTCACAGCAGTGATATCACACCAGTAAGTAACGAGGCTTTCATCGTGTAACAACGATTAGCTGCCAGCCTTCTTTACTGTATATTAGTGAATAAAATGGGATAACCATGTGTTGTACAAGTATAATTGGCTGAAGAGATCAATATCATTGGCTTCCAGTCATGTGGTTTTCATAGCCACACAAATCAGTATACATTTGCTTAATCGCTCAGTAGGTGTTAAAAAACAGAACGCGTTGTTTAGGATTGGCTTTTAAAAAGCATTAGAACCATTTAAGTAACTGCTCCTAGGAATGCCAAAGGTGAAGTATAGTACCAGGATTTCCACTTTGTTCTTTTTTGTTGTTGTTTTGTTTAAAGAAAATAAATAAGGCAAAAACCATGCAAGCAAATGCATCTTGTGAAAAAAATATTCTGTAAAATGCATTGGAAAAGTAACTTTATTCTGTAGTTAGTTTTGTAATTCAGCTCTTATGTTACCCGTAATGCTCCCAGGTCTGTGCGGGACAAAGGGAAGTCTGCATCCAAAAAAGTAATACATATGGTTTTAATTGCTTTTTGCAGGGAAGTCAGGGTCCAATGTAAAGAAAAGTTATTCCAAACTCCAGCTTGCAAACCAGGTTTTCATGTGAAAATTTCCAATAAAGAAAAAGCACCAACAGATGTGGCTGAGGCTATTAGCTTGCTGGGGACAATTTTTTCAATCTGTCCACTTCCAATCAACTGCCATCTACTTCTTTCTAATCAACACTGTATTCACTCAGAGCAGTCAAAAGACTTCCCTCACAAAATCTCTTCCCACAAAGAATCAGCTGTACATACAGCAATGCCCTATGTGTTCCTTCTCCTTCAGTTCTCTTTTTCCCCTCCATAATTTATGTCTGAATTTTCCTTTTATTCCTGAATTTACAGATTGATATAGAATATAGTTTTTGAATGAGGTAATGAAATATGCTATCAAGCTACTGCACAAGAATGTAGCTGTCTGTTCTAACACTCCCCATAGCAAAAGAACTCAACTTTGAACTTCTATAAAACACGAGCAACATTTTCCTAGTTTGATTCCTTGGTCTTGACTACAGTAACTCAGAGCATTATGCACAGAAAACCTTCACTTACAGAAGTTGTAAGCCTATCTACTGACACAGTACAATTTTAATGCCCTCAGAATAAGCGCTGTCTTTCCCTTACACAAATTCATCTGAGAATTTCAGCTGTTAACTACCCTAGAGTCTCAGCTACCTGTGAATGCATTTAATTCTGCAAGAGAACCATTCTTCTGCATGTGGAAACCAGGAGAACTATCAGTGTGGAGAGTGGTGTGATACTGCACAACGTGGTGTGATGCTGCACTAGCTATAAAATGTATACTATGAAGCAGCCCTATTACAAAGGGCTTCTCATCTTCAGCAAATGACTTCTGCATTTTCGTCCAACTTTTATGTATAGGAAACACTCAAACCTGCAGTAAAAATCTTGACTCTCTGTTATCCTCTTTCAAGCTCCTTAAAGTCTCCATCAAGAAGAGAAGAGAAATCCCAGGAAGTTAAGGATAATTAGACTATGAAAAGATAAATGTTGGGGACCATGTGAGGGTTAGCAGAGGAGATGGGAAGAAACACTTTAAACTTCAAAGAAGAAAGATGATGCAAAAGATACTGAAGACATTAGCAGAGCAACAAAAAGTAAAATAATATCATAGAATAAATAAAATAATATTCCGAGTGTAAGCTGTAATTTAGGTCAGAGTAAATAAATAAATACACATGCACACCTGAATGAAATGAAAATACAAATACTAAACAAATCAGTTTAGCTATCTGAAATTTTCCAAAGTACGAACAACTAGTTTTACAGGAGATAGTTATTAATAGCTTAAGTCAAAATTTCTTTTCAATGGATACATACAAATATTTTGTTTAGCCCTTGTGACCCACAAAAGATCTGGATTGTTACCATTTGTGAATGATACAGAGTAAGTAACTATAGCACAAGAATTCAGTTAAAATGCTAATACCTTCTGGGGTTGCCTGCAACTATTAGAAAGCAGCATCTGAATGAAATCCCTCCAGAACAAATCTTCACTTGCATTTTCAGCAAAAATATGGATATGATGGTTCAAGTATGGAGTGAAGGAAAATGCTCTATAAATCTGCATTTATTTATGGTTTTTCTTTTCTTGTGATTGCATTCTTTGACCGTTACATAGTTGGGGCAGAGATTATACAACTTTTATGTCTTCTGTACAGATTTTCCTGATATTAAATCAACAGTTGGGCTTTCAAAGCAACATTCCTTTTATAATCAAGACATGGAGAAGGAAAAAAAAAAACCAACAACCCACAAGCACACAGAAGTGAAAATATTGCACATGCTGACTTAATACGCAACTCCTTACAATGTATAAAATCAAAATAAATCAGAAGAGCTATATAGAAAATATTAAATGTTGGATTAAAATGAAAATTCTTCAGTGAGGGCAAGAGTAATTGTCTCTTCTTACTGCACTTTTTACCCCAAAAAGAATTTGTGTCAGATTGAGATGGAAATCAGAAAGGGACTCATGGACAAATAAATAGCTTATTAAAATTTTACACGGTGACCTCTAGAAAACAATTTATTTATAGGTCAATATGTTACAACAAAACCTTTTACACCATTGGTTTTTCAATTCCCAAGAGAGTAAGGAAAAGCCTGAACTATGAACCATGTTTGTCTTTGAGAAAAGCATCATGCACCCAGCCAACATATTTAATTATTAAAAAAAAAAAATACTCATATTACATGGAGCCAGAATCTGTTCATGAAATTCAATTACTAACTTCCAAAAAAATTATAAACTCAAATTAATGTAAGGATTGAAGCTACACAGATAGGATAGAGGTTAATTTTAATCTATAGTCTACCTTAACTTAATGTAATTGGAGTATCTTGGATTTAATATAGAAACGTGTAATTTAGGTAGCTTGCATTTAATGAAAGAACGTTCATCTGAAACTTCCCAGTGAACATAAGGATATGCAATGCTTTGAAAAGCAGTGAGGCTTTCCTTTCATGCATATGCTTGCCATGACATACCACCATGCAGATCCTTGATTTGGTGAGAGAGTGCTTTTCAAATGAGAACACCTGATTTTACTGAGCACACCCTTTAGTTTAACAATACCCCTATGAGGATAATATTTGATTAAAAAAAGTTTCTCTATTTGAATACTGAACTCAGAGACTATTTTAGCTAAAAAGACAGCCCCAAAGAGATTTCACAAGTCATGCTGTCTAGCAAGCAGAATTAATGGGAGCACTAACGACATTAATCGGAGCACTAATGGAGTTAACGACAATCCAAGAACTGTTTTCAGACATTTTTAGTGTTGACTTTTCTAATTCTTGAATGGCCATTCACAATGTACACAATTCATCTATAATTCAGTGACTTATAATTGTGAATCCTTTCTGTGATGAAATCTTCAATCATCACCTGAGGAAAAAACAAGCCTGTATGTTGTTAGTGATTATCAATTATGTATTTTCAGTTGTTTTGAAAACACATGTAGAAGTAATCATATTAATACTCTTTGGCATATGTTAACCCAGTGCCTAACATAGACTTCTTTCGGGTTGTTGGGGAACATTCCTGGTAACTTTAGCATACTTTTAAAAGGAAGTTCATGGATGTAATTTGTTGATACCTATCTCTTTAGATACTGCAGACACATGTATCCTCTCAAGCATTAATTTGGCTTGTGAGGTTGGAAATATCAACAGTTTATGGACTAAAGCACAAGAAGAACAAGAAAAAAAAATCCTGTTTATAAGAACACAGCAGCCATCAAACGTTTGTTAATATACTATAAAGGGCTCACAAAGTTCATTAAAAATTATATAGAGCTTGCTGCTCCGTTCTTGACAAAAGGCATACTACCCCTGCACGTAATGACAATGACGTGCTAGACAGGGATTTTTGTATCCACAAATTCAAGAACAGCTCATCAAGAACAGAGAAACAAGCAGCATTGCCTCCATCACACCCTCAGACTGAGGTTGCCAATGATTTGACCAATGGAATTTACTTGACAAATGATATAATTCAAAAACTTCTGCAATACATCCCTTATCCTACTTCCACTTTCTGTACCTCTTTCTTGTCACTCTTTCTGTACCTCTCTGTCACTCTTTCTTTGCAGCAACATTTAGGTCTCAATTCTTCACTGCTCTAAGATCGCCACTATACTTAACAGTAGTAAGAAAGTGTTATACAGGACTGGTCTTCAGATCTGAATACAAAGCAAGCACACAGGCAAGCAGCTCATACTTGTGCTTCATAGCCACCAAGGCTAACAATATAAAACTAACTACGTAAATAACATTATGTCATGCAAGCTGTATTGATGCACCATGCCACCTGCGTGGCCGATGGACTAAATATTTACAGTGCTTATCCATAGGATTTCTTGGAGCAAACAGCAGCAGAAGCCAGAGAAGACAGTTTTTGAGTAAGAAGCTTGGCAGGATCTAACTTCAGGGAAGAGAACCAGGCTCTCTCTCTCTTTTGTCCATAGCAGTTGCTATTTTCTATCAGGGAAAGCAAGCAAACATGAAGCCTTGCTCCGATACATGCCTACCCACTTGTACATCTTTATTTTTAAGCCATTACTCAACTTTATACTTCACGTTTTATCTGAATACGGATATTTTCTTTAATCAGAAATGAAAATAACAGGTGAAAAGAAGAAAATAATGTCCTATGGTCTACAGAAAAGTCAAAAGACTTGAGCATCATCTGGGTGAAAGGATGACGTTACAGAATAACTACACTAAGTCAAATGCCCAAATATATTCCCCTTTCAATTTTTCCTTCTTCATCAAATCCAATTTCTAGACATCTAAAAAGTATGCAACTTCAGCATGTGAGAACTCCCACTGATATTAATGTGCCTAAAGTCAGCACCACGCTTGAGTTCTCTGAAACACACTTAATAAAAGCCATGAACTGAAGTGTATTGAGAAAGAGTGCTTACTTTTCTCTTATTTTGTGACTACAATTATTCCTAGTGGCTGAAAAAAAATGACTAATTTGCACTTTTACTGCTAAAATATAGAGTTCAAGACCTTGATGCTGCTACAGCTGACGCCTGGGTTCTGGGATCTAGCCACTATCCATAAATAAGTTGCAGGATCAGGCCATCTGTTGGGTGACCACTTCCCAATTTTTGTCTTTCTGCTAAAGCTGAACTACTTCTTTTGTAGCTGTTGTTAATAATGTGGGTTATCTTATGCCCACTTTTGTACAATAATGTTATATTCAAGTGACCTGATTTACCTGGGAGCTTATTCCAATTACTAAAGCATAATTTTGTTCTTGCTTACTTTTACAACTCAAAGTCCCCATTACTCTGCAATCATCATCATTAAAGAATGTGCTTTGTTCTTTTGGGGGGAAAAAAAAGTTATTTACAATTTTGTCTTTGTTGGGTTTGGGTTTTTGTCCTTTTAGTTAACACTTTTAGAATCTCATCATCTCTTTTTTCTTTCCCTAATGCATTTTTCTATCTGTAAAACTTAATACTGTACTATTTCTCTCTTGTGGCTGTAACAAAATACAGTGGGAAATCTTTACTTTTATAGCTTCATAATTAAGGTAAGTGAAGTTGAATAGAGAACTGGTTATATAAAACTAAAGAATGGCAAAGAAAGATGTGTAATTAGTATGGTCTCAAAGATTCTAAATAATGTACATATTTGTACATTACAAAACATTCTTATAAGGCCAATGCAAATTAGTATTTACAAATTGTTCTGATTTTTTTCTCTAAGTACACAATAGATCACTTGTTAACACTGACATATTTATCTGGCCTTTCCCAGTTGTAGGAAAAAATTATGTCAATTTTCCCTCAGACTGCCTTCCTATTCTGTCACACACATTATTTCATGAAACATGAATCCAAATGTTCTGTTTCTTTTCAATTTCCTTTCACCACAAATTCCAGAGTCCTCCACTCCATGGCTTTTAGTAACAATCCAGCCTTTCTAGTCTAATGGCAAAAACTCAATACTGCTGTCTTTAATCAGGCTACTTTGGACTTCAGCATCTTCAATACTGAAGATTCAACCCTTTGTTAGAACTACCTCCTTCCAGGTCATGTTATGCCTATGATTTCACATTAAGTACCTGTTCTCACAAGGCTTGACAAAGGCAAGGCTTGACAAGCTGACTGAAAAACACAGAACACTCACACACATAAGGAAAAAAAAGTAATGGATACTAAGGAAGAACATTTTTTATAAGCTGTAATAATCAAGTACTTGAACACTTCTAAAAGACTCTGGTGACTTTGTACTGGTATATGGGCCATTAGAATTATAGTTAGTGCAAAAGTAATCCATACTACTTGGAAACGGGGGGGAAAGGTGATTTTTAAATAATTAAAGTGAATATCTTTGTCTCTTTCCTTTCCAGATTAAATAACCACTGCTTGGTTGGTTCAAACCATCTATGACCACAAGTCTGTGTCAGACTTCTGACAGTTGACAAGATGAAGGTCCATAGCAGCAAGGTTCAAATTAATATCACAAAAGTGACACGATCCTGCTACTTTCTATCCTGAAGACCTCATAAATACAAGATGTGGCAGACAGTACAAATAAGGGGATACAACTGACTGATGCATTGAAGAGAAAACCATCATTACTAAGTGGATTTTCTTTCTTCACTAGCTGCAGCTTTTGAATGGTTTGTCCTGTGGACAACACAATGCAAACTAAAACCTCAATGTGACGAAATGATTCAGATACAAAGGCAAATCCTTATGAAAGTAAAGAATGGTATATCACCTGATTAGAAGAAACAGACTTGTTTCACATACTGCAGAAAGACAAATCCACAGCCTTTGATATAGCTTGATATAGACTAAATGGGCCAGTCTTATACATTGTCTGTTTAACTCATCTAAGAACGTCCTCAATTCTGATGAACAACCATCCTTGATTAGCTGTGTCTCTTTGTCCAAAAGGACAGTGATGCTCCAAAGGAATTCCATATATCACTAGCAACTACACATGTAAACTGAACTTAGCAGCAAGCAGTATCTAAGAGACCTAAGAAAAATAAAATCAACAGGCCAACGACAGACCTCCTCTCTTTGTACCCAGGCCTCTGGATCTGCAGTCCAGCTGGTGTTAAGGAGACCAACCTTCTAAAAAGCCTTGATCATCTTTCTTTTGTTATTGAGCAACGGTACATACAATAACCCAACTGTGCCACATAAACTGGGAGATCATGAGACGCTGGGGTTCAGCATTGTGAATTCTGTGCTCCTATAACAGACTTCGGCCCTCCTTCCTGCTGAGATCTGAATAAAGAAAAACATGTGTGGACACCTGAAGCCCACTTGTGTGGACTTCACATATACATCTACAGAGACCTGCTGCCAGCTGCAGATTCTGTTCAATCAGTAACATAAATTTCAGGTTTATTAAATCTACTTCCCACAGCAGGTGGGGAATATTTTATGAAGGAATATATATTCTAGAGATAGCCTATGCTACAAATTGAAAATAGAGTAAGAAATGGATCTCAGGATAACTCAACATAAAAAAAAACAGGAACATTGTCTGTTCCATCAGATTGTGTACACTTCAGGACTCTGTTCCAAAAGAACCAGATGTTTGGTTTTAAAATATATACATTAAGCTCAAAATCAGTTACTGAAATGAACAGCAGTTCTGATTCAGATGTGTTTATAAACACAGAGGTTATGCTGAAAGATATACAGGCATTTAAAAATGTTATGTGTATTTGTGTATGACTATCTGTATGTAAACTGGTCCCAAGTGTTATGCTTTGATTAATCCCTAAAAGGCAAACTTTTCAAAATAAGGACAATTTACAGTAACAGCAACCACAGAAATGATATAGGAAAAAAATGTTTACCTAGGGGTAATACAGTTATTTCTTTATATCTGAGGGTCTAGCTCACACATCCTTTTTTTCTGCAACACCACTCCTCTTAAGGACACAGATGGTAGACACAGATTTGCTTCAACAGTGTCAATACCAATGGAAGATGTAAGCATGTCACAGATTGGGGAAATGACGAAAAATATGGCTCTTCAGCTTTGAAAAGACAGTATCTCACAAAGGCAGTGGTGAACAAAACTGCTGTTTGTCTCTTAAATGGGTAGGACTACATACTGATTGGAAATTACCTAAACTCTTTTAGGTTTCATTTAACCAAGTGACGTGGAAATCTGTTGAAATCAAAGGATTCTTTCAAGGGATAGAAGTAAGGAAATGCTAAAAAGTGGTTTTTAAATTGCAACAGATTAGATAACAAAAATATTCAGACATGTTCATCCTATCTGAAGGGGAAGTCAAGCAAAATTTAACACAGCTGAAAACGTGCTAAGATAACTCATCATGGAGAATTGCACACCATAGATTCCCAACAGGATACACACCTTACACCTCTTAATCATTGGATTAATATACACTGGATTTTCCGTGGCTGAAATTTCTTCCCCAATGATGGTAATTAGTTGCTTTAGCATTGAGCTTTAAAATCAGGTATTTGCTCCTAATGCATAACCATTAATATTTACTTGCCGATTTGTACTTGCAGTATACTTGCAGTTTTAGAACAGCAACGATTAATGATTTCACTTTCCTCTCTGAGCTGGCAGTAGCAAGAGATTCACATTACGAGATAGATGTTGGAAGACTGTATGTTAATTTAATAACAGAATGAAGCCCCCAAAGAAAGACTGAACGATTTCTGAGTGTTGAGCTTCATATCAAGAAAGACTGGCATTGGAGAATAGTTGTCTTTAGAGCAGGCTGCCCAGGGAAGTAGTTGAATCACCATCCTTGGAGATATTCAGAAGACATGTGGTTGTCGTGCTTAGGGACATGGTTTAGTGGTAGACTTGGCAGGGCTAGGTTAATGGTTGATGATCTTGGAGGTCTTTTCCAACCTAAATGATTCTATGATTCTTTTTAAAACATTTTCATTCACATTTCACAGGTTTAAAAAGAAAGCTCTATATTAGAAAGATGACTCTAATGAGGCAAAGAATTACGTCAATTAAAGTGAAATACTGCATCCAGGTTATTGTCCCAAGATCTGATCTTAAGAAGGAGGAAGAAAAACTTTTGAAATGCTAACTAACATCATTAACATTGAAGACAGTTATTAACAGGTACAGAATTTGTACAAAACTCTAAGAGAAGGTTGTAATGCAATATATCATGGTTCTCTGTTTTCTATTAAAAGAAAAGAGATATTTTGGAAAGACCGAACACCTTTCGTTGGGATGTTCTTGTGTTTCCAACTCCCTAGTAGAAACTAAAGTTCCAAAGTTCCAGGTAAATCTTAATAATGGTATGCAACTGAATTCACGTCAAGGTGAACAAAAGGAGGTGAAACGCTATTCCAGGAGAGTTACTCAGTCCTTAGAGAAAAGGTTTCCCAGAAGACTGATGCCTGAGTATGTAGTTTACAGCCAAATGGGATTTTCACAATTTACATCTAGGGGATGCATAACTCGTAATGTGTGATCAAGCAATTGTATTGTTATGATCTTGCCTGTCATGTATGTGAGGGATTCAAAATAATACTATGGCTAGGAAAATACTTTTGAATGCTTTCTACAAACAGAGAACTGAAGCACAGATGAGACAAAAAGTCCACAGTCACACAAGTTGTCAACAAATACAGAAATCAGGACAACCAAGGATCAGATGAGCCTTTTCACTCTTCTGCTTTGAGGATCATAGAAGAGGACTTCAGTACTTCATACTGAATCAAGCCTGGACAGTAATCACTGTGCTGTTTTAATTCATGTTACTGTAAACTGGTACTTTGTACTGTCCTAATCTGGAGCGAAACTAGATGTAAAACTGATGATTGCAAAAATGATCTGTTAGCCTGCTAAGGATTGAATTAAGCACTGTATTTGAATCAAGACTGAACAGAGTTCTGTGTAGGAGAAAATTCCACGTTCTGTTGATCCTACAAACCCCAAAGCGACGATCATTACATCCACGGTTTTTAGCATATTTGTCCGAGACAAGATTCAAGGCAGATTGGTTTAACAGATCCCATTCTGTCTCTTCTACTTACCTGGCATCATATGTACGTATAATATACCTTTGTGGCACTGTAATCTGTGTATGATTAGGTGACTTGAAAACGTACACTGTCTAGCCTAGCAGCTATGAACAGAGTCAGTGACTTCCTATCTAGCTTGATGTAAAAAGCTAAAATGTCACCTTGTTAACATATGCAAAGCTTAACTGAAATCACTGCAGCTCCCTCTATTTGCTTGGGCTAAGAATACAGCCCAAATACGTAATACAATAAGCATCAAAGTACCTCATCTCAAGTGTGCAAAATCACTTTTACTGGATAAAGTGACCATTCTTTCTAAAATATTAGACTTTGTCTACATAAAAGATGTCATTTTGTTTCCTCTCTTTTACTTGGATCTTGCAAGCAAACAAAAACTTTCTCCCTGTATTTTTTACTCATGTTTCTGGTACCAGAAACCCCAGAGCCGTTCTATAAAAACTGGGAAATGTCAAAAAGGCTATCTCATATGTTTTGACTTGGCTTTAAACCAGTAAGATTATTTTGCAGGAAACAGACAAAACTGGAACATATTTTCTATTTACACTGATAAAGTAAGTCAGCTGGAATATATTAAATAATTTGCTGGAGCTAAATTAAATTTTCTATTAACTGCATCACCTGGTATAGAAGCAACAGAACTTCTCAATTATGATGGTTTTTTTTTTTTTTTGAAGACCTGTTTCTTTCAGCTTTTATGTTCAAAATGATGACATATGAAACAACTTCAACTCTGCTTGACGCTGTACAGCTGAAGATCACACTCATACTCTTCTGTGGCTGAGAGTAAAATTGCACTCAATTTAAAATGATCCCTAATAAGCAGCATGTGCTAGTATACTTGTCAAAACTGCTCTGTTTACAGCAACAACGGAAATAACTGTTTTTTTTAATAACTGACTCATATTTACAGATGCTGAGTTTTAATTATGATATACGATTGTAATTAGGAAAAAGGTGGAATACGATATATTTAATAGAAGATTTGATTTTCTGAGGAATGAATGAGACTCCTTAAGAAAAAGATGGAACCTTTAAGACACAAAGTATGGATTTTTTATGTCTTTTTAGACATTTGCTAGTGCAGAGAGTTTTTTTTTAAATATATTTTCTAGCATAATCTCTAATATTTCTACCAATCCTTTTATCTAAAAATAACTCTCATTATCAGAAGAGTAAAAAAGTTTAAAAAAGGGGAAGGGGGGCAAACAAGCCAAGGAAATACTGCTACACAATAAAACCCCAAATACTCAAACCTTGGAAACTATAAACAAGTACATTCAATGCTCTAACAATAAACAGTTAGCATCTACAAATATCAACGTCAACCATCAGGACTAGCAAACAATCTTGTTAGATTTTTGTGATGGTGTTAGCAGTCTGTATTGTGTCGATAGTTTAGATTTTATTTCCAATTTAATAGCAGAATGTGTTTTTATTAAATACCTGCATTATATGTTTTCTCTTATATGACTTTTTAGCTCACAAATAATGAGCAGAACTGCTTTAAAGTCCCCAGGGATCTCTTCTTAGTCCACTGCTATTTCCAGCTGTTTTGTGGGTTTTGTTTTTTGAGGGGGTGAGAAGGGGGTTTGAAACAATGATCTAAACATAAAGTCTTTTGCAAGCACGCAGATGACAGAACGATTAGTAAGTATGTAAATAATTCAAGCAGCTTGGCTACTGCTACAGAATCAGCTACTAGATTAAACAACTGGAAATCAACAAAATATATTTTATACCGACAAACCCAAAATAACACCTTTGGAGATTAAAATACAGCTTATGGTAACAAAAGAGTAAAATAAGAAGTTTGAAAGGTCATCATCCACCTCAACTGCAACGACTCAGAGAGCCAGCCCCCAGAGGAGCAATAGTGGAACGGGCAGACGTATAGCCGCAGCACCGTGGCATCTCGCCAGGGCTGGACTAACCTTGGCACAACACTGCACAGAGAGACAATGCGGTCGCAAGCAAGTGAAACTAATCCAACAGTATGCTACCACTGAAAAAGGGCTGCAAACTTCTCTGCTTCTGGCCAGAAAGCAGCTGTAGGGCTCTCCATGAGGACTTGGACCAGCTCACTGATTGAAACGGAGACATGCTTTTTTTTCCATGCTAGATTTAGTCAGATGAGCAGACTTGTACCCAAGTTGCAACATGGTGAATCAAGAGCCAATACAGGGGAAGGAATGGGAACGTGGCTGTGGCCAAAGAAAGAACAGCCCGTTCCCCTCAGCAGTAGTGCAGGCTTTGACTGACTTTTAAGCCAATAAATAGCAATGCTGCTTCCAGAACCACCTCAAGAAAACCGTTCCATATACTGATACTTGCAGACAATTGACTTAACATGTGTTTCTAGTGTAATACTGTGGCAAAAAGAAAGAAAAGGGAAAAAAGGGCAATACAACAATCACTGGTTATATACAACGAGAAGCATCACACACAAGCGGAGAATTGGCTACCCCAGCGGTACAATGCAACCTACCAGTTTTGCCTCCCAAAGTTCAAGACAGATGTAGGACCATAAGAAAAATGATCCCTAGCTGAAACGAGCTAAGATGTCAGCTAACTTGCGGAGGGTGCACTCAGTCCCACTGTCCATGCCACCAACAAAGATGTTAAACAGCGCCGGCCCCAATACTGACCTTTGAGGAACCCCACGCGTCACTGGTCTCCACCTGGACATTGAGCTGTTGACCGCAACTCTTTGAGTGCGACCATCCAGCCAATTCCTTACCCACTGAGTGGTCCATCCATCAAATCCATGTCTCTCAATTTAGAGACAAGGATGTTATGCGTGACAGCGTCAAATGCTTTGCACAAGTCCAGGTACGCAACACCAGTCGCTCTTCCCTTATCCACCAACGCTGTAACCCCGTTGTAGAAGGCCACCAGATTTGTGATCTCCCCTTAGTGAAGCCGTGTTGGCTGTCACCAATCACTTCCTCATTTTCCATGTGCCTTAGCATAGTTTCCAGGAGGAACCTGTACTGTACTTGGAGGAATCCCGTTCTGTACTTGATTCCCAGGAGGACTAGCTCACTAAGTAAAAGTGATAATATGAATTGTAGTCTGACAGCTTTCAGTTTACAACTTTTGTTATTCTTTTTTCATTTCTGGGAGAGGGAAATTAAGAATAAAAGGTAAACTCCTAATTCCTTTACAATTTTACACATCAGTCACAGCCTACTGAAGAATCATTTTTCTTAGATATTAGCACGTGTGTACTGCTCGCCAACAAAGAATCATGGTGATCAGCCCATGCATAATCAGATGGGATGTACGCTGGTAGGTCTTACTGACAGGAAGGGAGGGAGGAAACAAATCATCCTAATTTTCAGCATGCGTTATGACACACCTGCTGAGATTATCTCAGCAAACTCATCATTTTGCACAGACCTCAGAAATTGGTGATGTTCTAGTCTCCACTGTTTTCAGCTGTTCAAAAAATAGCGTTGTTTATACAAAGTTGCCAGTCTTAGCATGCAGATAACTGGGTGAAATTTAACAGATGTGACATGCATGGTCCCAATGAGACTAAATGGTTTATTGATCCTTCTTGGTCTTAAACATTATGAAAGCCAGACCTAATGTGCATAGGCAGACAGGTCCGAATTATGATGAATCCCCAGCTGAAAACAACAATTGTGGCTAATGGTAATTTGGGGGGGGGAGAGGGGATTGGAATAAAAAAAATCAGTGCAATATGAAATAATTTTCACTTGAACTCATTTGATTTGATGGAGCATGCATCTGACTGTATCACGTAAGAGTTTGAGAAGTTCTTTATTGCCATGTATGCTTACATGAGTACATACAGATGTGTCTACCATTAGGTGGAATGCATAATCCATTGATTGCCCCATGCTTTGTCTAATGACACTCATCAAGGCAAAAGATCTGAATCACTGCCAGAGGCACAGGGGACAGCAAAAGACTTCTTGCATTTTTCTGAATATATGCCAAATAAAAAAGAAAAAAAAAAAAAGGAAAAAAGACAATTTACATTGATATTTTGCTCGCACTGGTTTTGATAACTTTCAGGCCACGGACTGCTCTTACTGCTTTTGTACAGTATCAAGCATAACAGTGCCTGGTCATAAGGGGAATCCCTAAGGTCTACTGTAATATATGTAATAAGTAATAATGCAGTCTCCTGCTGTTTCCTATGTTTCTAGCTGCTAGGCTGACCTTCTTCTCTTGATACTGCACGTCAGCTGGCTCCATTTGCTTCTGGAATTAGCATTAAAATGGCAATCCTTAGAGATTATGCTACAGCCAGAGTAATGATAATGGAGAAATTGAGATTTTGAAATAATTTAAAGGTTTTTTTTAATACCGTACCTTAAAATGTAACACTTTCCTACAACAATATGAAGCAAAGCTGAAAAAACTTACTGTTTTCTTTAAAAAAGATTAAAATTACTTTAAGGAATTTGTGGTGGGAGATGTATTTCTCCATTACATGCTGCCAAGTCAGCCTGTGGATATATTTGTCAGAGCAATGCCATTAACGAGATTTTACTGTGAGTTTACCTTCATTGAAAGAATAAGTGCTTTTCCTTTCTAAAATAACTGATATAGACATGAAAAGCCTTGCAATCCTTGACCAGATTTTAAAAAGAAAGACAAGCTACATTAGTTTAAAAATCTGATCAATAATCCTAAAATATTTGGAACAAACATACCACTCAATAAATAATGATTTTTAGATACTACAGTGATTGGTTAATGAAATTTTGCGTGGGCATTGTATCTTGCAAGATTCCTGACATGCTATATACATCAGTGTTGTTATACATTGAATCTAATTCTTTCTGTTGAACTGAACTGTGTTTTCTACGTTTTTATTGCCTACCCTTTACCTGAAACTCAATACGAAGATATTGTCACAACAGATTTGCAAGACCATATGACAGTTCAAGGAGAAATAAGATTAAGAAATAGCACACATCACAGCCTTTAAAACATGAGTGCTTTTCTTGTGTGTCTGTATTTTAAGATGAATATTATTTGTATAAAACTCTGAAAATGAGTTTACACTATACACTTACAGTATTTCTAGTAAACATACATTGGAATCCATATACTTGGATTCTTTTTCATATATTTATGATGCATGGAGAACATAAGGAAATACACTGATTTTGCACCACAAACTATCAGCAGTTAAAAAAACACAGTTAAACACAGATCTTCATTAACTTTTTTTTTTTTTTTAACACCAACCTGATTACGTATGTAGCATGTCAAATCTAAAACAGTACTGCTTAGTTAAATATCTAAAATGATGAACATTTCTAGTAGGAAAAAAAGCATACTTTAATCTGGCAAACAAAAACATAAAATTCAATTGCTGAAAGTTGTAATTGGAAAATTCAATCCAGAAAAAGTAGAGAACACTCAACAGTCAAGGAATGTGGTAGATTCTCCCTCATTTTAAATCTTTTAATCAAGGCTGGATGTCTTAAAGATATGCTCTAGCTCAACCACAAATTGCAGGTTGGATGACGAAATTACAGAGTGAAATTCTAAGGCCTGTGTTATGCAGGAGGTCCATTCCTGGTCTTAAAACCTCTATGTTTATACTGAGATGAAAGGCGCTCCAAAAGTAAGTAGCACATAATTTGATTTCGGTGAATTTTGAAGTCAATGCACGTTCTTGGGGGGTCAGAAAGAAAGAATGGAGTCAGCCAGACTGCATTCTTTCTTCTAAATGAAGAGAGGAATTTACCTCTCTCATACGGCAGCACTTTTCTAACTGTAGCAATAGAACCCATGCTCTAGAAGATATGCGAGTGCATTAAAAAAAAACTCCTATTTAAAAACTACTGTAAATAATTGAATTTTACTCAACTGATTTATCGTCGTGTCATTCAGACACCATCTCAGCTTATTGTTCTACAGTTCTGCACAACAGTTTAGAGTACTAATACTACCATTAAAGATCAAGGGATTTTTACCGCTTCAAATACCTACTAGCAGGTGTGCATTTTCCTTCCTATACACACAAAGTAGAATTAAACTGATTCTCTAATAAATGCATATAAAACAGTTTCTGCGACGTGACAAAGATTTAATAAGCTCTTTATATGTAGTGCTGGGTGTGTTACACAGAGAACCTCCCACACAACTCAAAAGATCCTTGACAAACTGATGAGAATTTAAGAAGAGCAAATAAAAAAGTTACTGAAATGCTTTGAGTAATGGTTTATGCAGAAGTGTGCCAACAAACCAGCTTTTCACATCAATAAGACAAACTAGAAACATCATGAAAACTGCCTATGAGTAGCAAGGGCGAAAAGAAGGCGGCCTGCTTGGCCTGTACAAGTCTAGCGGCATGACTTACACTGAGAGCTAGACTGAGCTTTGAACTTCAGACTGAAGCTCAGAGCTCGCACACACTGCGAAACACGGGCTATGGAGCCCGGACCTCGAGGCGCGCCAAGGCCCGTGACGCACCAGGCTGGGCTGACTCGCGCTGCCTGCGGCATCAAGAGGGGCCCCGAACAACACGGGGTTACAGAAGCCTGTGCTCCGGCTCCTGTTATTAGTGGGCTGGCAGCTCATCCCAGTCCAGCTGATGGGAGGATGCGGGATATGCCAGGATAAGCAAAACCAGCCTCACAGGGAAAGGCGGGGTGCTTCAGATGAGACCTTGCCCACCTAAACAGAAGAGCTCTGGAAACAAACACCTGGAGATAACCTGTTCTCCCGGGACATGCCTTCCCCAAAAGACTGCTGCACTGGGCACTGCCCCGCGTGCCAGCACCGTCCCCAGCCAGTGCCGGCGGCCCGGTGTCGGCGGCCTGCCCGCGCGGGGTGGCCTGCCGGCCTACAAGCTGCACGTGCAGGACACCTTGCTCCTGCTGACAAGGTTGCTCTTTGGCAGCTCAGAAGCGCTATGTTGGAACACGGCCATGCTCCAAACAGGCTGATTTACGTAAAAGCAATAGAGTGAAATAAACCATGGCAAATAAAGAAAAGGGGAGGGCTGAAAGGTGTGAAACCACCAAGTACTGTGCAATCAGCTTGTGGAAAGCTGCCCCAGTGAGGTGAAAGACACACCACTGTTTAAGTAATTTCAATGTGAACTTAATCACTCTCCTTTGGGAAGTAAATGTTCATCGTGATCGGATGACCTGACAAGTTTCTCTCTTCTGTGAGCATTTGGAGGGAAAAGCACTTAATTTTAACCTACTTGCCAGTGCTATGACATTATCACCTCTTGACTGTTCTTACAATACCAGCACTATTTCCCTATTCCTACTCAACTTTTAACTAAGATGTCAAAGCTGTAATTTTCATCAACGAATAAAAATGGAAAGCATTTTTTAACTGGCAGCATTATTCATTAACTTCAGAGACTCCCTTATCTACCACTGAATGACCATCCCTGAGCTGTCTAACTGAGCCCGCCTTAGGGAGTTGCTCTGCTATCAGCTGAAGTAGCAGAACTCTTTGAAGTCCCTCTCTTGTAATGTCAAGTTAAAAAGAAAACACTGCCTCCAAGGAATTCTCATTACAGTATTTCATTTCCAGGAACAAAGCTTTATGTTTGACCCAACAGCTCAAGGTACACACATTTTTTTTCCCAACATTAAGATAAATTAATAAAGCAAAATATATTTTGAAATTGTTTCCCATCCTGGAAGGTTTTAAGTATGTAGGGAAAAAAATCAAGGTCAGAAACCTTCTCCAATAAAACAAATTAAACTATAATGAGGATTAAAAAACAGGTCATTCATCCGCTTTGCAGTTCTATTTACAGTGCATCTATGTAGACAGTTTACCAAATTGTCTATATGAACAGCTTTATGGGAATGCAAAAGAACAGAATAATATCAGTAAGATGAATGTTAACTGTTTGGGTTACAATTTCTGCTGTAGTTAAATACAAAACAGCTAGATAGGCTGTATGAAGTTTCATTTCCTTACAAAAGGCCACTTTACCCTCCTCTTTTTAATCACAGTCGGATAATGGAAACACGTCTCACTTACTAAAATCTATGTGGTTTAATTTGGTAAGTTCAAAAACATTTTTAGCATTTTGCCTTTCTGAAGAAATCGAAGGAAACCATTCATTAAATCAACAGAAAAGTAGTCACAACGTGTGACTTTGCATGGACAGGTTCTAGTGAACAGAAATAAAAAGCTCCCTGAGACAACATTACATGTGTTTGGAAAATTTTGTCCAAGGACTTTAAAGAAAGTGAATCGGTGTCAGATGTTTCACAATCAATTTTATAAGTATGGCTGAAATACAAAGATAACTAAAAGCCTCTGCAGCCATAATCTACATTGTTTACATTACAAGACTGCATTCTCATTTTTCTACAGGGAGCATTTAGTGTTAAATTATAAAGCAATAATTTTTTACATAAAATTCCTACTGGGAAATTATATAACCTGAGTATTAGAGAGGCAGTATGTCTAACAGATTAATTATACACACTTAAGAATTCCACATTGCCTGTATTTAACCGACTGGGAAATGCACATTTCAATGCATTTTTAATGTTGTATTAATCTTCAGTATTTCAACTTATCAAGACAATCAAATTAAACATTTTGCAAGAGAGTAGTGATATATCTTAGCTCTGCTACAGACATTCTCTGCTATGAAGACTTAAATATTCATTGGGAATTCAGGTGAAATACAAAGGACTGATTAATTTCAAGACAAATAGCATGTTGTTTTACTACTTTTTAAATTCTATTAAAGAAAGAAATAGAAGGCAACAGGATGAACTCACTTGCCACCTTATTTGCTTGCCACCTTATTTAAATGACGCATCCCACTGAGCAAACCCAACTCCTTGGAAATTCTGCCTCACTTTCTCCAGGCTTTTAGTCTTAGGACTTGCACCAACCTGGGCATAACAAGAAGTCATCTGATTGCATTTCTGTATGTTTAGGAACAAACCTCTTCTTTATTGTCCCACTGAGTAAAATGGGTTTGGATATCAGCAGGGGTCCTTTTCCAAAAATCTCAGATGTAAGACCTATAGGACAGCACTGCAGAATCCGTATCACACAGTGATTAGAAGTAGACAATGGAGGAAATAACAAGATAATGAGAAAAAAAATTGGAATCTATATTTCTAAAGGTATTTTTCTATATACATGTTTATGCACCCAGACGTAAATGGCCCACTAATCAAATTCTCCACAAATTCCAACTTGAGCTGCTGATATTGTTTCCAGTTACGATATTATTCAGATATGCTCACGTGTATTTATGAAGCTACTAATCAACAAAACATACTTGAAAAGTAGTATTTCTTTAAAGAATCCTAGAAGGAAGGCCAGCATAAACAGGAAATTTGCACCAGCTTTACAAAAAGGATAGCCCCTTTCATCTCTCTCCTCCAAATCCCTGCCCATAATGCTGTCCTTTAACTAAGAATTCATTAAATATGTCCACATTTAATCCATCTTCTTTGTCATACGTTTAAAACGCTTGGTTCTCTCCTGGAAGTCCTTAAATATTTTAATCAGTGACTCTGGCAGGGTTTCAGCTGGAGATTGAGCTTTGCCATCACACTTCAGAAAAGATATCAACTAGTACAGAGTTAAAAGGAGACCAGGAGAGGATAACCAGAAAGTCTAGATGTGTCCTCAGAGAAAAAAGGAGCAACAGTTATCTAAAGAGACGATAAGACAAAGGAAGACATGATACCAGTACTTGTCTATGTAAAAATATTTGTTTTCTGTAATTTAGTAATATTATCAGACACATTTCAGTTTCTTAAACACTGCTGAGAAATTTGCTGTTGCAAGACTGGGGGGGTAGACTTGATATGAAAGATTGAAGAAAGATTCTTTTACAGCTCCTGCATCCTATCACAAAATGTACCTCCTCTGACTCACGTGCAAAGTATAAAGAGCAAGATTATTGTACAGCTAAAATTATATAGCATAACATCCTCAAGTATCCAAACCTTTGCTTTTGATTGGATTTATTTTAATTCTTCAAGTTCAAACTTTATCAGGAAGACAACAGGATGATCCCTTCAGGCTCGTTCTTTCTGGAAGCATAGACTAGAAGAATGATCTAACAAATCTTATTCCAAAAATGCTGCCATGCAATCAATTAAGCCTTAGTATTGCATAATGCAGAAACTGTGACTATTCTACGCTATTTTCTTTGAAGAGGCCTTCTTATCTCTACTTTGAATGAAAAACTGAAAAAAAAATCTAAAACTATATATATTTTTAAACAAGTAACCCATTGATAAAGGCAGTCTCAGGTTCATTGAATTGCACCCCAAATCTCTTTGCAAAAATACCAAAGCAAACTTGGTTTTGCCTTAAACGATAGTATCAGGAGACAGGAGACTTTTTTTTCACTCAGTTATTTTAATTTATTCTGGATGAATGTGGAGATATGTCAGCAAGTGAACAGATGTCTAATGCTAATTTCAAAATGTTTCACAATACTTTGCAAAATCACTATATTGAAAGGTTTAAAATGTTTTATGTAGAGAGAGATGTAATGCAGTTGGCTGGCAGGGATGAGAATTCCAAAGACTTTCTTCATATTTCTAGTCAGTATCACAAGTAAATAAATTTTTCAGTCTCAGATGTGTGTAATTACAAAGCCCCAAAACATCAACAGTGGGATGGAAAAACACACACTAGACAAATATGCCTACATGAACAATATTCATGTGAATGGTAAAGTCCAAATTACCTGAAAAGGCTAGGTCTTGATAGGTAAAACTCCCTATTTGGATTTTGAGGGCTATTGCAGTGCGGCCCTTCTGCATCCAAACACAATGTGTATTTTCATTGTGCACTTTCTTCTCTATTGTAAATATGCGATAGAATGGAATTCATGAGAATAAGCAAATCAAACATGAATATCAGGTACAAAATTATTTTCCTAAGAGGGAAACGGTGTTTGTCATTTTCCCTAATGCACAACTCAAAGACGCTTCAATGGTAAAGACACTACAAAAACATTTACAAGCCAGAACGGTTCAATAATGGAGTCTTAAAACATTGCCATTGCTGCAGGGGATATTTCCACCCTACAGGATGCTGTCTGTAAGAACAAGTTCCTACACAGTTCCTACCTATTATACCTGCAGGACATAATGAGATTTGAAAGATTCAGTGTTATGTGAGTGATGCTTTTAAATAGAAGTAGCTTTTTTAGATGGATTTCATACAGAAGCAAGGTTTATATGGATGTGCTGCCTGTCTGCCTGCTTACCTCTCTCCCTCTAATAGCTTTATGGAATGCAGTTACTTTCAACCAATTCTAACATCGGGCTAAAGTTTCAGAGATCATTACGCTCCTACGAGTTCTGTGAAAATGAACAGCAAGAGCCAAAAGAGTCTAAATCAGTGTTTTCAGCAAGAAAAAGGCCGTCAAAGTTTGAAGGCAGTAACTGGCTGACAAATCAGCATAAAGAGATTAGCCACAACACCCCGCATGGTTTACCCCAGCATCACAGACTACACAGGAGTTAGGCAGGGTTACACGCACACCTATCGATACGCTGAGAAAGAACTGGGAAACACCCATCAGAGCTTGCTCTTCCCTTGACTGCCCGCAGAACTCCAGACACCGAGACACAAGCTCCAGCGCACAACCCTTGTGTTATGAGAACTTTCCATGAGGCTTTTCTACAACTGCCACGGAGAGGCAGAGAACACCCCTGGCCCACTTTCCTTACTCTCTTGCAATAAGAAGCTTGGCTCCATGCACAGTGGTTGACTCCATCGCAAATGGAAGTATCATTATGTAAATATAAGATATCCCTGACACTTTAAAAACATCAACAAACCAATATAGCATTAAGAACATTTTGGGTTTAATGATCTAACCATTTTGCTTTATTCATGTGCAGTAAATGATATAGAGTTTCAATGAGCAAATGAAATGAGAAAAGGACTGGACCACAAGGAAAATTAGTGTCCCTTTCAACACAATTGTACGTACAACAGTCCGTATCTACCTAGCCCAGCTTTCCTTTTTTCCTAATTAAAAGCAATAAATCGGGACGGTTTACCACCATTTGTTGTTGTTGTTGTTTATTATTATTCTGAAGAAGAACGTTTTGACTTATTAGTTTGACATCTTCAGTATCAATTGACTATTGGACCTCAAAAGGGCATCTTCTGCTACAATGTTTAATTTCAGACCCATTCCAAAGCCCATTAACAGAAGCCTTCAGACTGAAACCTCACTTACATTCACAATGTATAGCAACAACACTGATAGAGATCACAGAACATAGATGGTTACATTTTGTCATGAAAGGACTGTATAATAATGGAATATCAGATTTCAACAAAAACATTGCATTATGCAATATTTGCATTTTCTGCATGACGGGCTCTGTCTTCCCCAAAAAACTATGTATGAGGTACGCATAAACTAGCCCTGACCAAACGGTCCTGCCATGCCCTCAGCTTAACACACTGCACAGATGCCAGTTTGACTCTGAAAGTAAGAGTGTGCCTCGTCACTGCAGAACTGTGCCCACAAGAACAATTATTCTATGTCCAAGGGAACAGACATTATTCTAAGGCTATACAACACAATCATTGCTGGCTACACTGTGTCCCATCACACAGACATAAATGCTATTCAAGGTTTTCTTTGTTTTTTTTTTCTTCTTCTTCAGGCTCTTTCTGTATTTTGTTTTAACCATATTTAAGCAATTAACATCAGTAACAGAAAATAAGAGAAAACTATTCCAGTCCAGTTTAGTAAGAGTACAGAGACAGTCTGACAGAACTGCTGGACTGTATCACTGCTTTACACCTCTTGAAAACTATCACTTTAAAAACATCTTTGTAGTTGCAATGCTTTTTTTTTTTTTTTCTAAACTACATGCAAATAAAAATTGTATCAGGACCTCATGCTATATCTTAGTTAACTTTTACAACTGTCTTTAAATGTGCAGAATCTCTAGTCTGGCAATGACTAAGAACCATAGAATGGTTCAGGTCGGAAGGGACCTTAAAGATCACCTGGTTCCAACCCCCCTGCCATGGGCAGGGACACCTTCCAGTAGACCAGGTTGCTCAAAGCCCCATCCAATTTGGAAATTTATACTATTTAAAAACACAGTGAACTTGGATTAAAGCAGTAAAATTCCTTTATTGCTTAGTGCTATACCATTAGGGAAAAAAAAAACTGTTTCAAAAAACTTCCACTTTTACCATTAAGGTAGACTTTTACTAAAGAAATCAAGAGAAAAATGGAATACAGTACATAGCCAAAAGAAGTCAATTTGCTCAAGGTTTTTCACTTGAGCAAACACAGAGCTCATTTTGCAAGTCCCTTAATGAGTAAGTGTTCAAGGAGCTGAAGGTGGTTTTAGTCATTTTTACCAATTTAGACATTTAACCTGGTTACAGTCAAGCAGAGTCTTGTTTCTAAAATCTCAATTACCACTTTGAGAATTTAAGTTTTGATAGAGGCTTCGTTTATGTCATGTGTCTTTTGAAGGCTCTCTTTAACAAGATATTTTTTTTCTTTATGGAGCAAGTAACTTGGGTCCAAATAATAACAGAGCAATGACCATAATACTGGTGATAAACCTGTTGGTTCTGGCTTTTTAACTGCTCCAGTCAATGCTAAATATATTAATGTTACAGATATTGTGGATAAATTCCAATCCCCTAATATGTACTTTGCACAACCCCAAACACAAAATATTTGAGTACAAAGGGAGAAATGCACAATGGCTACAGTACTTGACTACTTAACACTTCAGCAAATGTTTCTACAGGAGTACAATGAAATTAGGTATTTCATCGTTTTATCTCAGTCCTCAGATGAAGAAATCAGGATGATTCCAAAAAGCAAAATGATTTTCACACAATTTCTTATGATATTCCACCTATCGTTTAAGTACTGTTATAAAATACAACATATAATAATAGTTTTCCATGCAATTCTTTAATTCTCTTTAGACTTTGTGGAGTGATAAAGATAAATGAACAAAGATAAATGGATAAAGCTCGCTGAGCTATGTCTAACAGTTATATGTATATAAAAACATATACACATGCACACAGAAATGTGTACATACATAGACACACAAACAAAGCAAGTTAGTTTTATGTGGTTTTGTGATACAATTTACTGCCGAAATAAAGTAACCAAATGTTACACTTGTTTTGTTAGAGAAAATTTGTGCTGTTTTTTCCCCTCTCAGTCTTCAAAAAGAACAAATGTACAAGTGCACACCACAAAATCCAAACATCTATTCATTGTGTATTTGGCTCCAAAGATACAATCTGTTTATAAACCTGTGCTTTCAGATCGCCTGTGACTGTATACAAGACAACAACAGTCAAAAAAATGTACTCATCATCATCATAGAATGGCTTGGGTTGGAAAGGACCTTAAAGATCATCCGGTTCCACCCGCCCTGCCGTAGGCAGGGATGCCACCCACTAGATCAGGTTGCTCAAAGCCCCATCCAGCCTGGCCCTGAACACCTCCAGGGATGGGGCATCCACAGCTTCTCTGGGCAACCTGTTCCAGTGCCTCACCACCCTCACAGTGAAGAATTTCTTCCTAACACCTAGTCTAAATCTATCCTCTTTTAGTTTAAAACCATTGCCTCTTGCCCTATCATTATCTATGCGAGTAAAGAATCCCTCTCCATCCTTTTTATAAGCCCCCTTTAAGTACTGAAAGGCCACAATGAGTTCTCCCTGGAGCCTTCTCTTCTCCAGGCTGAACATCCCCAGCTCTCTCGGCCTTTCTTCATAGGAGAGGTGCTCCAGCCCTCTCATCATCCTTGTGGCCCTCCTCTGGACCCACTCTAACAGGCCCACATCTTTCTTGTGCTGGAGGCCCCAGACCTGGATGCAGCACTCCAGGTGCGGCCTCACAAGGGCAGAGTAGAGGGGGACAATCACCTCCCTCGACCTGCTGGCCATGCCTCTGTTGATGCAGCCCAGGACACAACTGGCCTTCTGGGCTGCAAGCACTCACTGCTGGCTCATGTCAATTGATGGAGTCACTCCACCATAGACGGTCAGGCATGATTTGCCCTTGGTGAAGCCATGCTGGCTGTCTCGGATCACCTCCTTGTCTTGCGTGTGCCTTAACGCTGCTTCCAGGAGGATCTGTTCCGTGATCTTCCCAGGCACAGAGGTGAGGCTCACCAGCCTGTAGTTCCCTGGGTCTTCCTTTCTACCCTTTTTAAAAATGGGAGTGATGTTTCCCTTTTTCCATTCACTAGGGACTTCACCTGACTGCCAGGACTTTTCAAATATGATGGAGAGTGGCCTGGCCAGTCAGTTCCCTCAGGACCCTGGGATGTATGCACACAATATTATTAGAACCATACCACAGAAAAGGAGATACAGCTACACAGCGTAATGGGAAAGTCATACTGGTGCTTTGGAAATACCTGATGTATTTATTTTTAACACCTCTTTGACATCTATTGTTTCTACAGTCAGGAGTATTTGCTACCAAATTAGGATGGAGCTTTCAAAAGCACTCAATGCTGGTTAAATCTGCTGCCACTGAAGTTAATGGGGGCCAGATTCACAGATGGTGTAAATCGGCTTAATCCTATCAAATCCAGCTTTGAGTGTTTTATCACTAACTTCACTGAGTACAGATTAGGTCACTGCCGAGTCTTTTGAAAATCCCACTCCTTAATTCTTCTGCACACAGTAAATTTAAAGCCCAGNGGGGGATTCTAGGCAAAATGAGGCTACTAGCTCTGGAGGATTCTACTTTCCTGTCAATGACCATCCATCTGAGGCCTCTAATAATAGCTTTCAAAGACAGACAACTTGTACATATTATTATTAAAAAGAATCCTGGCTCTCACTCAAAGGGCAGTAGTAATATGCTTACTAATTCCCAACCAGCTACCCACTTGTGAACTAAATATTCTCAAAGCTATTTGATAACATCAGAGGAGACTAGCAGCATGTACAAGAGTTATGTTTTTAATATTACCTTCATCTGAGTCAAATTAAGACTATAATTGCATTTATCTCAAGATGCAACTGTACAACTGAAAGCACTGGTTCAGTTAAATTGCTGTCAATCTTATGAAGTTGAAAATTCCTTTGTAAATGACGCATTAAACACAAAGAAAGGGACTTTTGCTGTAAGAGCAAGAGGGATGATATCCTTTGCCAGGGTACAAACTTTTAGGGGCATAAAATTCATAGTGTATAAGGACAATTGAACATTGCATGTGTACTATTAATTTTCACCTACATAGTGCAATAATGCGTCCAACAGCTTCAGCTTTGCCAAAGCATTTCCATTTGTTAGAAACGGTTTTGTACCACAAAGAACTGGACAGAGTGAACTGACGAACTACTGACACGTCAAAGACAAGGTAACACCACCAGAGGATTCTGTGGGGTAGTTTATATTTTCGCTGTTTGGAAGAGTAGAGCCCAACTAAGCTCGCAGACTAGAGCCCAACTAAACTCATAGGAAGGGTATGTCTGGTACCATCTCATTTAGCGCTCAGGGCCTCTCCATGAAGATATTCTGCTGTTACAGAGTCAGAGAAGAAAACAAAGAAGGAAGCGAAAATGCAGTTCATCAGCTGTGTACCAGGGAATAGTGTACCTTCCAGGCTGACTATGGAGGTGACCAGACAGAACAGGCATTTTCTTAATGATAAGGGTTATGAGAAGGCTGAAGGCAACACAAGCGACTCTTCTCCCTAGGGCCCAGCAAGGAATTGCGAGGAACTCCCAGTGCTGTCTCTCTTGGGAAAAGCGTAATATCAAAACTGTAAGCATCGCAAACCAATATGTTTTCTTGCAGTCAGAAGAACACTGCTCCTGTTCTGAACACCTTACAGCTCAGAATCTTACAGTTCTTAGTGACATTTTTTCCATGCCAAATGTCTCCAAAAGAGTGAAAATGAAATGCTTGTGACTGAGATTTCCATGTTATAAAGACAGAGAAGATAAGATGATAGGAAAATTGTTTCTGAAGTTCTTACACTCATTGAGTTGAACATTGTCAAAAACAGTCAGTGGCATACCATCACGTCTCTGGCACAGAAAAACAAACTACTTCTTAACCGAGACCAAGAATATGAAGTAACAATTTCAATCTCATTATTCCTTGAGACTGGAACCTGTCTCACAACCTGTTTCACAACTGGAATCAGATATTTAGAAAGACTCTGTCCTCTTTATCCCCTTGTGAGTTTAATTATACACTTGAAGGGTGCACATGTAGAGCATTTTTACAGTTTTATGACAGTGACAGTTCAAGTGGTATTTTCTATGATAATTTTCACTTTCAATGCCCCTTAACCTCTTACCTCTCTATCTTATTGTCTTCTTTTTAATCAGCATTGCCTTGACTCCATTTCTCCCACAGAGCACTAACTCTGTGATATCCAAATAGCATCCTTATAACAGTAATGCTTTACGACAAAAGCTTCAAAGTCACAAAGCAGTTCTACCAAAGTTGTACTGTTGCAATACTTACACAGAACTCAAAAATTGCTAGGCTGCTGATGGGCTGTCATCATCACTTACCATCTACTTCTTTCATCACTAGCTTATATTCCCTCTGGCTGTTTTTTCTCTACTCATCTACTATCTCACATCACAGACTTGCACTGAGCGTGGTATCACACACAGCATGCAATGCATAGAGTTTCTTCACCTCCTGTTTTCCTTCTCTATTTAGTAGCTGAAATGACTGAAAAACAGCAACTGTTTATTGCAGCGTTAGAAAGTGAGGGGCACCCCCTCCCCCCAGTAAGCAAGAACCATCTTAAACACTCAAATTCAAAATGTATTGTCTAACCTTTCAGCTAGCTAAAACTTCTGAAAGTCATGACACAAAGAGGTCATACAAAACCAGAGCAGGAAGAGGTGGTCGGTTTTTATTTGTAAGTGCACCTTTGCACTTCATTCCAGAGAGCAACAGATTCCTTGAAATAGCGCTGTCAGATCTCCGGTGGTGCAACAACACATAGTAATGATCATTCAATTTTTCTTCTTTTCATTCCAGGGAAACATAAGGAGGGACAAATTTAGTTGCAAAGGAATCAAACCTCCTCCTTGATGCACCCCTTGATAACTACATGTGTTCTATGAAAGCTGCTTACAAAAGGTGGGATTTCGGGAGAAGGTTGTTGAAGGTTGCTGTCCACAGGAAAATGCAAGTAAAATAAACTCCACTATAGCGTTCATAGGGATTTCTGTACAAAATCCAGGACAGAAATTAAAAAAAAAAAAATCCCTCTCAGGCGTTAAATCTTTAATCCTTGATTATTTGTCCAGCAAGGTGACAGATGGCAAATCTACTGCTATTATTAAAGCGCTTCCTCTGCATTGGCATCTGTTTTCCCTGGGGTAAGTAGAACTGGGGAGTTTGCCTGCCTAACCAAATCAGCTAAGTCTAGATACGACTCCTTTCAGTATATTAATTTTGCACATAACTACATTGTCTTCTACCATCATGCCTGCTGGTTATATATTAGGTTGTCATGATATTCTCTTCCAGTCTTTGCATAAAGGGGAATCTAAAAAGATATTAATTTACACCTACCTACATATTTCTAGTACATGAATTGCTGACAAATAGGCACCAAATATTACCGATCTCAGAGAGCTACAATTGTAGTCATGGAAACAGGATCCAAGCATCAATTTTAATTTTGAATTCAAAATGAATGATCATTAAAAGGAGGGTTAGTATTGTCAAACTCTTTGATACAGCTGTGTGTTCCTGCAAGCACACCTAATCCCCTATCATACAGACCTAGACTGAGTCCTAGATAAAAATGAAGCTGCAAGAGTGTCTGTACCTATGGGCACTCTGGGGTGGGGGTGCTAGGTTATCCTGAATGCTGGATTAGTGACAAAGTCATCGTTCAATAAATAAAAATATTATTCTTTGCTTCAGAGTCCTGAACATACTAGCAGTTACCTGGGACATGTAACAAAAGTTTGCCATCCAGCTTAGAAGAAACAAAGAGCATTTTATTTCATGCAAATATGTAAAAATACCCAGGGGGTAAGAGAAAAAACTTGCTGACCTTTTCCTCATAAATAGTCAACCCTTTCACTTTTTTGAAGCATGTGTAAATTCTAGTGGTGTGTGGGACATGGGACAATTCTGATTTCTCTTTTTTCGGAAGGAAAACTACAACCTAGTTCAGAATGCTAACTATGGTTAAGGCTTTTGTCTGCTCTGAAACCCAATCACATTCTTTCCTTGAAAATGTAAAAGTTGAATTTTGCTTGAAAGGATGTATTACAACATTCTGGATTCCCTGGAAATTTAATTCACATTTTAATGGAAGTACTTTACATTCCTAAACATGGAATATTAGACTACAATCATAAAAGATAACAAGCTTTCAGACTGCGATGATATGCATAATGCTATACACATCCATACACCCCCAATCTTAATACTGTAACCTACTTTGCAGAAATANATTCATTCACATTGGCTCCATTAACTGCTTTTTGCTTTTTAAAAACAATTTCAGACAAACCAAATACAGACAAACCAAAAAAAAAGAAGCCATCTGTACAAGTAAATGGTCAGTCAGCACATTTTACTTATATAAGCCATATTACTGAACAATGTAAACACCATCTCCCTGAGCTGACATTCTGGGGAAAAAAAAAAACATTCATGCATGCATACACACACAAAAAAAACCTGCATCTTTCATGTGTCTGAGGTTAAAGCTGCTGTGAAGTGGTATACCTTGCTGTAGAGAAGAGGGCAAACATACTTTATGAAGAAGAAATGGGAAGGAAACAGAGTCTCGGTGGTCTTCACTTTGGTCTTTGACAAAAGAGCAAGATTAACAATGAGGAAGCTTAAAACATGAAAAATGTAACAATCAGGATCTTGTCCACCACTTTTTTTTCCCCCCATCAGTATAGATACAAGTGAACAGCCAAGTAAGAAGGAAGAAAAATACACATGATAACAAAAGAAAGCTATCTGTTGTGATACATGCACATTTACCATCTGTCTCCTAAACAAAATCATTGTTTAGTTCTAAGAAATATTTTTGGCATATACAGTTTTTCTGAACTTCTTAATTATGGACAATTTGCTTTCCCCTGCTATCTACACGATTAAGCTGGCTGATTTATTTAAAATGAGCCTTTTGGCCTTTTGAATATAAAAAACTATTAAACAGTATGACTCGGGCATGTACCATAATTTTTCCAGCAACAAAACAAAAGGTCACAGGCTGAGCTCAGAATTGACAGGCTAGCTGTGCTGTAAATCAATACTAGCCTTTGTTGACCACAGTGATCGCTTTATAGATAAAGGTCAAATCATTTAGAAGGTTCAAAGAATAGTAATGAAACCTTGTGCTTAAATTCCTCCATTTTCCTACACCCCCAAAATATACTTCTCTTATGTTAGTCCTTTACTGTCTAGAAACATGAAATGATAAACTATAAATCATCCAGTTACTAATCATAAACAGGAGAGAGACAGAAATCATCATCCATAAACTCTAAAAGTTCCCCTGACACCAGAAATTAAGAGGATGATGCCTTTCCCTGCTGGCCTAAGAGAGTGATTACTGGTGCTGTGCTAGTGCTAAAATATCACTTAATTTGGAATTCACCATGAGACTACTAATTGGGTCAATAGCCAGAAAGGGAAAGTAGGCAGTGACAGTCTGTCACTCAAGCATGCTTTTGCTGTCCGCTTAAAGAAATTGCATGCATCTGAAAGGAGCTGTTAGCAATGGGGTGCTGCTGCAATTACCCAAGGAGAAGCAAGGACTGGAGCACTACTAACTGGGCCTGTACACAAGATTTTGGGGTCTTTACCCTATAAACCCATCTGTACCTCTCCGATACTTCCTATAGCACTGTCTCAGTGTTCATCCCATCAGAAAGCTGCACTCTGACCCGGGTCAAACAGCCAGAGAAAGTTCAGGGCCAGGCTAGAAGACAGAATTTATATTGAAAATAGAAGGGTCTTGATGAATCCAGAGTAGCTCTGACTATCCTTTATGAGTTAGAAGCATGTTCATCATCACACCACAGTGAAAAGAGATAGCCAATTCATGCAGATCTGCTTTTGGAACAGATGCATCTCATCTTGAGATAAGTTGCCACAGACTAATAATTAGATGAAATTAAACCATGAAACATTTAATCACATAACTTTCAGAGTCATCACTTGTTCTTCTGCCCGTGCAAACTCTGTAACCAGGGCTCCCAGTGTTTTCTTTGTAAATGCATTCAGAACGGCAGCACCTTGTCTGATCATTTCCATTGACCCATTAAGGTTCTGCTGGTTTCCACAATTTTCTGCTCCTGACTTAGCATTCTGATTAGCTAGCCCTCAGCTTCTTGCCTGCTGATGGATTCCTATTAGCAAGACTGTAAGCCACTTTGTCACTGCTCCGCAGGAGAGCGAGAGGCTTTTGCCTGTATTTCGTCACCGTGGCAATCACAGTTCCAGGATTCTGAAGAAAAGACAAACGCTTTTCTTGCGGTTTTGATGGAAGTCAGAAGCAGGAATTTTGCCCCTTACTGGAAAGTCCCGGACTATCATTATTTTACACTTCCCTGGAGTCAGTCAAGAAAGTTTAAAAAGTATGAGGTCCTCTCTGAGGTAAGAAACATCAAGAAATGAGTAACTCATGCAGCGCATGGTCTTACCTCATTCTCAAAATTTCTCCTGCCGCTGTTCTGCTATTGTTCAGTGCTTTCTGCCCATCATGTCAACATAACTTATAAATGATTTGCAGCTCTTTCAGGAATGTTACCTTCTTTTTATAACAAAGTTGCATCTGAAATAGAATTCAGTGTGCAACTTGATTCAAAGGTCCTACCTTTATATGCAACTATCGAAAAGATTCAAACAAGCCTCTAAAACTCAGTCTTTCTCCGAATGTGCTACGTGGCCTGCTGAAATCACTACGTTTTTTTCCCTTCTTTAAAAATCAGCAACAAAATTTCTAACCTGCCTATAGGATGGGCCTGCCAGCTCACAGCAGATATCACGCATAGATTACCTTAAAATGGAAACATTAATTTAAAATGGACAGGATTCAAAAAAAAAAAAAAAAAAGAAAGAATGAAAGAAAAAAGAAGTCTTCCTGCGGTTTTCCAAAAGCATTCCAAAGAGGTTACTTATATTGCTTTGAAATTGGTTTGAGTTATGGGAAGGCCATAGCCCGAGACCGGCAGCTGAGACAGCAACAGAGATGAAAGTTTTTTTAGCTTCCAGATTCAAGGGGGAACACAGCTGCTCCAGCTGGTCCTCTCAGATCTCAACACTTCTACAGTGATCGAGAAAGCGATAATGTTTTGTGTCTCAGCTTGAAGAATGCATTAATAAGAAGTCCTTAAATAAAACAAACAAAAAAATCAAAACAATTAATCAAACACTAGACTTTTAGCTCTGGAAATTGAAGTGGGCTGATTTTAGCGAAACTGGGTTCTGTTCCATCCTGAGTTATTATCTCTGCATGAAACTGCCATTGGTGTGAGTCAGTACTTATTTGTTTTTAAACGACAGGCATTTGGTTACATTAACTCCACAAATGTTTATGTTTTTTTTTTTAATTGATATAAGCAGCATGTATATGAAATAGAGAAATTTTCTGTAGCATGCTAGAAAAGATAAATTTAACACCATTAAATATAGACCAGGACAGATATAATGGACAAGTGTGATATGAAGCATATTTTCTAAGAAAAATGGCAATAATAACCTAAGTGGAAAGGACTGCTGATCTTTAAGATCAACAGCTCAACAGTTGCTGAGCCCTCATCTCCCTGATGGTGGTGTGATACTGCACATTCCCCTCCAGGAACTTCACAAGAAAGTTGCTGGGGGTGGAGATGGGGCAGGATAACATAAAAATAGATTTTGGAAAAAATAAGCCTTTTATTCCATACATACAATTTTAATGACATTGTTAATTTCAGAACTTACCTACAAACAAGTACTGGCTTTAAAACAAAATGGTAGCATAGTTACAGTTGCTGCTAAAGTATTCAAGTGTACTTAAAATAACATGAATGTTGTGTTGCTTAACTGAAGTTATTCAGACCCTGGAACAGAGCAGAACTTAGTAAAGCACAGGGGAAAGCACCAAACCAGAAACTCAAACTCAAGTTTCCAGGCTGAGTTTTCAAAATGTTTCTGTTCCCAACTGAGAACAATGAGAACCACTGAACATAAAATAACAACGATGACACTAGTTCAAGGTGTCTAAACACGATCAGAGAGCTTTGGGGAACTTCCCTTCTGCAGTGTTGTATTCTTGGTCAGCAACCAAGAGTTTGTCAAGAAACACCTTCTTCAAAACACACCAATGACTTCTTCAAAAAGCACCTGCAGTCACTGGTATTCTGTACTGTGGTATAGACAATTTTATGAAGGAGGATGTATTTCAAACGTGGCTTTTTATTTTTAATAGAAAAAAAATCTTCTTTTAAAGGAGATTGGCAATTGTTTTGCCAGTGGAAATTTTTCTGGAAGAAAATGAAAGAAGTATCTAACCAAAATCATAGAAAAACTTGAGGACTGAAATTCAACAGCTGCACTTGAAAGATGATATAATGATATTGCATCAGATCGGTTCAGCAGCATAAAAAACAGGATGAGTGTTAACAAGCTGTCTGAAAACTATTTTTTCTTTCTTTAGTCTAAAATATGGCATATGAAGCTGATGAGTCCTTCGCCACCAGCCAAAGAACTAACAAAATATTCCTGTATCTTAAACTACCCCTAATTAGTTTTTATTTAAAACAAACAAACAAACAAAACCTTCATCCCTGGCTACAGTAAAAGGTATCCTTCAAGACTTTTCTCTCTCTCTCTTTCTTCCTTTTTTAAATAAATGTTCTCCCTTTCCTAATAGTGAAAAAGTTGAAAACAAATAACCACTTGTATCAAAGCAGTCACGGTTCTATTAAGTTAGCTAAACCCCACACGCAGTTGTAAGTCAATATGAACTAAAAACTGCAAGTCAGCATGCATGAAAACATACATTTAGACAGTCATGAGTCCAGTATTATTTACTGATAATTTGTTTTTAAACTGAAATATAATCAGTATTGTTTAATGTCACAGGACGGTTAGTGGAATTTGAAAAAAAATCATCATTTGTGGTTCATTATAATTAAAATGGTAAACAAATGAAAAGTCTGTCTCTATAGTAAGCCTTATTTAAGAACCACCAAGCAAAAGATATGGCATAAAAACTACAGTTATACCACAAAAACTTTGAATGTTTAATTATGTACCATACGTGAGTCTTAAGGCGTGTTTTGATCGAACATCCTTAAGAAATGTCTTGTCTGAAATGAACCTGTAGAAGTTTTCTTTTTTTCCCCCATGAAGCAGGCTTTAAAATATTATACCAAAATTACTTTTTTTTTTTCCTTCCCTGTTACTAATTCATGTACATTTTTCTTTTTTTTAAATGGTGGAATCTTTGCACGTACAAAAGGATTTTGTAAATGTTTTATCGCAGATGCTTGAGAAATGAACTTCACAGAAGTCAGTGATATATAATTATTCTACATTTTCAAGTGGCAGGTGCAAATGTTTGAAGCTTTTGTTTCTGCAGTGTGGGAAGGGATTCATTTTTATGTTGCTGTTTTTAATTAGCCTATATTTGGAGAATGGATTTGAGACAAAGAGTTTTCAGAACTTTCATACACTTTCTCCAATTCTAAGTTTAAAGAGGTAGTCAGGAAAAACAGAGGACAACCTTCCTGAGAAATGCAGGCGTACGAGGTAAAGATTATTTTGTTTAAGGTAGGATTCTGGACCAAGTTAAGTCAACAACTGGCAGTCATGGGCCCAGAATTTCTTTTTAGCCATTGAAAGTATGTTTCCTTCTAAGCTAGCAACTGGCCCCCATATTTTGGACTCTCTCACTTCATCCTTCAGAAGCTTCCTGTATCCAAATGAGCAGCCCGGCTGACACTCTGGTGAAAAAGATGCACCAGAAAGAAAGCCTCCACAGAAGCGGGTTCATCACACCCAGCAGCCTGTGAAGCAGCAGCACCGCTTACTTTGGTTGTAAACAGCAAACGGTGCAACTACCTAACCAGGGATCACAAAGCACTAGCTATAGCCAGGAGGAAAAGGTGGCGTCCCAGGAGCCGGAGCGCGGCAGGTCCCATGGACACAGGGAGTTAACTCGGAGAAGCCCGGGCAGCGGCAGGGAGAAAGCTGGGGCAGCCGGGGATGGCTCCCTTTGCAACAGGGCACGCTCGAAAATGTTGTTGCCCAAAATAACCGCAGAGCAGGTCACAGCTCTTCAGACTTCCTCTTGAAGACTGGTATTTTACTCTAGTTTTGTACTTGGTTAAAACCTGAATTTTCAGCATTGCCACACCTGGTTTTTCCCACTCATTCCCAGCCGAGCAAGCATCCTATTCCCCTATCACTGCTGTGGTGCACAGACATCAACGGAAATTTAAAAAAGAACAATCACTTTTCAATCTCATATATTCTGTTCTATATCCAGACACATATGCAAACCTCAGATGAGAAATCAATATCAAAACTAAGTCTCTTAATTCAGAGGGCTGGAACACTAACATGTCATGATCTCAATAATTCCTTTGAACATTTGGTGTTAAAATGCTACCTCTTAAATGAAAGGGTTGAAGAGCAGGTTTGAAAAATTGCCACTGAGATTGTTCTGCTTTACCAGAAATAACTGTTACGTGGGTTTCATACTGTTCCTGCAAATCAAGAGTAGCATCACGCAATTGCATTTGGCTACTGAATACTGAATGCAGTATTTTCATTTAGGAATGCTTTAAGACAATTACCTTGTCTCCTCCTTCAGAACTGGCTTTTGGGATACATCCAGCAGATGACTGCCACAACTCTGGTAAGAACACTTAGCATTGAAAAACAAAACAGAATCTCCGTGACCTCAATGGAAGCAACACAGAATAGTAAGAAATACTCTTCTATGTTCTCAGTCCTTTCTTGGATCAAATCTAGTACCATCTAATTACAACAACTGACTTAGATCATTTATTTTCAGCTAAAGAATAGATTTCCAAAATAAAGGACCTAATCTTCCTGAGTCTAAAACAAGTGAAAACAATGAGGTTAGAGTGTATGACAGTAATATTCACATTTTTGAGTGTCAAACGTGCTAGAAAAATTACAGCTTCAGAAAAGTTGGTAAAACCATCTGTGAAACTTTAGATGAAATAATGGAAAGATTAGTCTAAAATGAAGCTATTTAATTTACTATATTATAACTCAATATCAGCCAATTTTAAGAAAAATATTCTATTAATTACACATTCATTGAAATTTTGGATCAGAATTACACATCCATGAGGCACAATCAGCAAAAAGGCGGACAAGCTCATAGTGTTTACTTCAAGAACAAAAGCCCAGCTCTGTTTAAGAGTTTGTAAGGGGAAACACTGAGGGCATTTATTGGAATGGCTTCCTACTTTGTCAGTAAAAAGGTGCAGCTACTTCTCACTTTACTAGATAACACCTTTGAGATTAGAGGACTTGTTC
>VXAA01005384.1:643092-657498 GCA_013399115.1 Anseranas semipalmata | reverse complement strand
ATACAATATGTATACAAATACATATATTTATTTCCTTTTGGTAAAAAATAAGCAAGCTATTAATCAAAACTGCAACACCATCGTCAGCTACAACATAATTTGTAAGCAGTCTTGCTCAAGTTAAAAAACTTCAAGCTTCACTATTGCTTTTACAGATTCTTGTGGGCAGCAGTAAAACTGTAAATAATTATGCCAATGCCACACTACTGCTGAGTCAAATGCCTGAAAATAAATCCAAGCATTAAGAAAGTTAGGAAATACTATTATTTGTGGGGAAATATGAACTAAATTCTAGTGTTATTGTGGGCGACTATGGCTGAAAACTTGAAACTGGGGGGAAACATGGAATGGGAGATGGGGGGGAATAGCAGAGAGAAAACTTCATCTTCCTTCTTTGTTTCTCAAGAGGCTTTGCCATGGGAAAGCAGTTGAAAGCTACTTCTCATCTCACTCTCAGTGTCAAAAGAGAAACACTGGCTAAAACCAAATCTATGAAGTACTGAAAAAGGATCTGATCAACACTAGATGCCAAACCTAACAATTGGTATCACAACAATATTGGGCTCTTCATGAGCTAACAGCTTCCAAACTTTTGTCTACAACATTTTGTCTACCTACTGTATTCAGACAAAGCAGACTGTTCTCCAAGTGGGTGATCTCAATGTTTCTTTCCTAAAAGTATTCATGAAAATAACCATCTTTGTAATATACTGATGTAGATTAAAGTTTAATAAACTAATGGAGAAGTACCCGAATTAAAGTCAATGCCAAAGGTGGTAAAGGCATTGACTTTAGTGTATTTTTGTTTATGTTCATACAAAATCTACTAACAGATTGCAAAAGCAAGTGAACATGATAAGCCAATTTATCATAGGTGTTTCATTGAGATATATGCATTAACAGCAGAAAAAAAGCTTCACATGAGATGTTAGGACAAAAGTAGCATTGGAGTAATTACATATTAGACAGACTTTTTCCTTAAGTGCCCCTTACCTTTTTTCTTTTTTATTAAAAACAATTCCCATCATGCCCACCACCACCGACAACAAAACAAAAACAAACAAACTAATGACAACAACTACTACGAAAGCTTATGATCTTGAGATGTGCTAACTATGCAGACTCCCAACTCCATTTCTAGGCCTTGACTCCTGAAAATAATAATAAGAACTTCTGGACATGACATACAGAGTAACATCCTAACTACAGAATTTTGTGAGGCACAGAATCTAACTGAAATATCAGACATTTAAAAATTTCTAAAAGAAAGTTACATAAAGAACTAAATACAAGATAAACTTACTGGTTAAGATCTGGTATCTGTAACTACCTTTTTCAAGTAAGTTCTATACCAAAAATTACAACCATTAGCAAGCATACTTATTTCATAGCTAACCATTTCTTATAAATACTACAATTAACTCTCAAATGTTATGCATTAAACATAACACAAGTCTAAAGCCTATTCCTATGGTTCAAAAGGCCTTATTGCAAATCAATGAAGCATTTTAACTCAGTGCAAGAAGCTGGCACATGAAACACTACTTCTGGTAAGAAGTCAAACATCTTAATGCTTTGTACCAACCTATAGCCAGCCCTGAAGCCATTTAAGGATGTTGTATAGGTCTACGTCACACTTATAGTTAAGATAAGTATTTTAGTACATTTTAGGTAAGGTTAAAAGACCATTTATGAAAACACTGTTTTCCACTGAAAATGTATTTGGCTGACTCAGTAATTTCCAATTAAATCACGTTCACTAGCACTCTGAATGTTCCTTTTTTTTTTTTCTTGTTATTTTTATTTTTGTCCTACAAAGAATATTTTTAAGTATCATTAAGGCTGTAAATAATACCATGAATATTTTTCAGTACACTAGCAGAAAAACCTCTGTACATTTTTAAAGGAAATGAGTTCTAGAGAAGAATATATCTATAAGTGATCAAAAAGTCACCAGAATGAGTGGCAATAATATGGCTCAGGTCCTTGATTTTACTTCAGCCCTGAAAAATGTAAATATTCTAAGTCTTACATCTCGTTTTATTTGTCTTCCTTTCAACAATCCTCTGACAGTGATTGCAGCTATTAAATAAAAGACTAGCAAATGAGCATTTTCTGTTCACTCATTCACAAGCAAAAGTTTATCATCTAAATAAATAAAACACATGCTTTCAGTAGATATAATAAAACTATCATTAATTTCAATCAACAATGAATTTTAATCATGTAGACTTCCATTTCATAACTTGCTTGCAATTCAAAAGCATTTATCACTGTCACAATTTGTATACAATTTTAGACCTCAATCCTGTAAAGATTTATGCACTAAAAACATGTTCCAGTGTTGCTTTTTAATTCCCTCAAGAAGAAGCCACAATTTGTATTTTAAGGTTGGAAAATGTACTTAAAATTCAGAAATAGAAACAGATTATAGGGGAATATATATATAGATTTAAAAGTAAGTTAACAAAGTCTGTCAACTATGCATGGGTTTTATGTAAGAACATAACACATTTATCTTATGCAAGAACATAGACATGGAGACCATGGTTGCTTTAGGCTATGTGCAGAAATGATGACCTAGACATAGATAGGATGGTCACCCATCTTGTAGGTGACCTTCCTACCTTTGGAGGAAATCAACTCACTGCCTGCTCTTGAAAACCAAAGATTACCCCTTGATTATTTGAAGGCAGGCTCTTCTTCCTACATAGGGCTTTTTCATCTAGACACCCTCTGGTGATAGCCAAGGATCCTGGATCTCATGGAGCCACAAGTAAAGTGACTACATTGCCTTTAAAAAGGCGAACACAGTAATTTGTTATGAACATCTAACATATACTGCATAGGAGTCCAAATGTTTTATTAGATCACTCCTAAAAGAACAGTGATTTTGTGTTATCGACATAAACATTCCATTTAAACTAATACACATTTTATCACCCGGATAGAACTACATACATATTTGACAAGATGATAGTTCAAGTCTGAACGCGCACCTCGCAAGTACAGAATTACTGTTTTCCTATTTTGCTAATAGGTAAAAGCAACATTAGTTTTCTTTCTGCTCCTGACTTGCTAATTTGGACATGCTGTTTCTTCTAAACTATTCTATATCCCTGCTGAAATTCAGCCCTGTGAAACACTATGGTGCAGACAAGTGAATTGCACCATACTGGAATAACCACTTCAAGCAAACACTCAAAGGCAAAAGAAACACTACCTGAATATTTCAGCAAAACAAGTCTGACCATCTCTCTTAATAATCCATACAGCTCAATCAGATAAGAAGATAAAACCTGCATTGTTTAGCAGAGGTTATTATACTCCTTGCTTCAGACTTGCAGAATAACCGAGCCATATGTTTTCATTTCACAGAAATGTACACAGCATTAGCTTAAGGTATTGAAGGGATTTTTATATCTTAGAGATGATTCTTGTGTAGCATTCAAATGCAAAAATTGTCCTTTACAATTACAGACCATTCATATATAATTGCATAGCAGAAAGCACATTCAGAAGACCACCAACATCCTCATGATACTGTGAAAACTTCAACAGAAAGAGAAGGCAAAACAGAATTAAAAAAAGTGATAAATCTGTAAAATTTTTAAACCAATCCAGATCAATCCATACATATTTGAGAATAACTCAGGTACGTGAGTACTCTCCTATATCACAGTAATAAATTTTATTTTTTCAGAATTTGCATCATGGAGTAATAGCTATCAAGCTATATGGCTTACATTTATTGCATGTAGGAGAGAATGTGCTTGTACTGATCTGAAAAGAGTGCTAAGCAGAAGGTACAGACTTTCATTAGAGTGTCATGGCTACTGTCCAACAGGACTTGAGCACTGCGCTTATATCTAATTAAAGTGTAACATTTGATTCTTTGTATCTGTTAATTTAGAAAGGATATGACTTCTGAAGCATCAAAGGATCCTGCAACTAGACAATATATTATAGTGCAGAACAGTAACTGCCAAGAACTGGCCTGCAGTTCATCCTCTCATAGTTAATGTTGTCATTCTAACAGCAGCATAAAGCGAGCATACTTGGAAAAAAAAAACTGAGCAAATAAAAGTTCAGCAAACAAATGAAAATATAAAACATTAATAAAACTAGACAAATGGTTTGTTTTTAAAAATGCAATGTCTCTAGAAGGTAATTTACAGCTGCTAATGTCTTAGTTGACCTACTTCATACTAAAAAGAATGAAAGTGCATGTTTTCTTATGCATTAGATGAAGTGGAGCAACTATAACAATTACACTGAATACAATTCAGAGAAAAAAAGATGAAGAGAGCAGGAACTTCTTGAATAAGCTGGTATTCTGATATTAGCAGTAGCACTCTCTTGGACTAATATCATTGTTTTATTCACAAAGCTTGCTAACTTTAAGATTTTTGTTCTTATTTTACCATACACTGTTGATAACACAGCTTAGCTATAAAAAGTGCTTCCCTGGTTAGGACCAGGGCACATTATCTTTGCCTGAGAGAGAAGTCAACAGTCACAAAAAAAAAAGTTTAGTTTTTTTAAAATGTTTAATTAATTTAAATGAAAAAGAGATAGAAGACAGGAAATTTATAGGATCTTGAATAACTAAGTCATTTTTTGAATACTGATTTGCGCTAGTTGGTGTTTGAGTAATACAGAGATCATCACAGCTAGTCTCCCTAGACCACATTTAGGGACTTCAATCTTCTAAAACCTTGAATGATACATTTTTTCATTTGCATTCACTGGGACCTGAGAGAACATGCAAAACATTCTGGGTCACTCACCATCATCCTTTAATTACAAATTTTAATGTCTGGTTTATGACATTATAAAGTTTTGATTGACTTGTAAACTAGCCATTCCTGGTGTTCTAGCAAGACAGATCTCTTCGCTTTTCTGCATCATATTTTTCTTTTGTATGCATATATAAGAGAGAGCAGGAGAACAAAGGGGATATTTTGCTTAACATGATAGTTTCTCCTGTAAGGCAGACTCAGTCAGTCAACTACTTTGTGGAGCTTGCCAAGGACTTTAATGAGGCAAAAGTTTCCCCCACTGAGAGACTATTCTTTGGGGGTTAAAAGGAAGTAGCAAACTGGAAAGTGGTCAAAAAACCATTCCTTCAGGCAATCTTCAGTGACATTCCACTGAAGGACACAACATTTTGGACTTTACCGTAATAGGTAATAATTTTGCATGCAAAGCACTTTGCGTGCCTACAAAGTAGTAGGCTGTATCTTGAATTACTGGTGATGATTTTCTGTAAAAAAAAATTTATAGGTTACTCAAGAATCTTCTATAATGACATAAATATACAAACCTGGAGGCACCTTTACATTGTTTAAAAGTACAATGGAATCGCTAGAAAAGCGAACTGGCCTACCAGCATCAACTGGGCCTGCATCTCCATGCAGGCAGGACCTGAAGTCCCCTAGGGTTAAAATGGGAACAGGCCATTTATCCCTCTCTTAAAAGTTTCAGCTCATTTACAAACCAGTGATTTTACAGAAAATATCCTCAAAGGTCAAATCACGTGTCATCGCTGACGTGCACAGAAATCTGAAGTGTAACACCACCCCTGCCTGAAAGACTCCTCCTACATCCAGGAAGTGGCTCGGAAGACTGTTACAGTATTTATATTTTTGAGATGATGAAAGAGCAGTGAGGGATGATGGAGTGTATGACTTTGGTATTTAGACTGTGATTTAGTGGATTTTGCATGAACAAAGCATTCTGAACTCAGCGACTGCCACATGGATCACTGGTGACTCAGAACATATTTCAGTGGAAAAGATACACATAGGCCCTTGTTAGCATTTTGGCAACACATCATTGCCGTTTTTCTGCCAGATGTGCAGAAGCTGAACTGGCATAACATCATGCTACACACTGTATATCCTGCACGTATCTTTCAGCTGTGATTGCTCATGTATAACAAATGGCATCTGAGAACCCATAAATATCAGTAAACAGTTCCAGCCTCCTAATAGCTTGTCTCTTTTTTTAAGTTGGCATTTCACACGAATAGCAAACAGTCCATTTCTACTATTCTGAATAGGGAGCATTAGCTTTGGAGAAGGACAGAGAAACACAAAAAGATGCAATACAAAAATAGAAAAATGCCCAAATTGCTCTAACAAACACACAGACAAAAAAAAATCCTCACACATCCTAAACTGAATACATGCAGAATTCAGCTACTGTGGAGTAACTTCACATAGGTAACTGAGTGATTGAGCACAACTAGGATAAAACTGACCCTTGACTTTTTGCCACTACTTCCAGGCAAGAAACATGACCACTTACACACTCCATGGGCTGTTAGGAAAGTCCGGGTGAGACCTGTGTAAACATTCCACTTCCTTAAGTCATGCTTTCATTTTTTATCTGTGTTGCAGTTGCAAGCCCAGCAGTATGCATATGAGAAGTCTAAATCTTCTTCCATCCAGTGCTCAAGCTCATTAAATGTCACAAAATGTTTCCAGATAGAGAAAGCGAAAAGGGCAAGGTTCATAATAGGATTTACAGAACAAAACATCCCTTTCACTCGCTGTAACTCAGAGAACATTTATACTAAAAAAAAAATAAAAAAATAAAAAATACAACCCTAAATAAACAGTGGAAGAAGTTCAGTCATCAGACTGCCCTAAAAGCTGTTAAACAAAAACTATAAAGCTAGCGTATTAATCCTCCAGAAGGACCACTGTAGAAATAATAATTTTTGCAACCCTCCTGGTTACTCTGATGTCTTTATCTGTGGAAGTGCAGCGACCCCTGAACGTCTTTGACCTATTAAGTGCTACCAGATCAAACACTCAACAGCTTTTAATATATTTTCCAGATTTAAGAGTTCTTCTACTCAAACGCTGACTCTTAAGTTCTTCAGAGATGAATATTCCATAAAATTCAGCCAAACACTCTTAGAGTCAGAAAGTATCAATTCCTATGGATTATATACAAATATATTCCCTGCACACAATTATAATAATTTTGCTTCCCAAATTCTTATCATTGGGCAGCACCAAGTGATTGCAAAGAATAATACCAGACATGGTAATAATACTTAAGCAATAAATCTCTATGAATAATACATGGAAAAAATTTAATCTATAGCACTACATACACTTATTCCCTAAGCAATCTTTCTTTATACCTGAAAGGTGCATTCGATGCACCTGATTACATTCAGAAGTTTATGCCAACAGGAAGCATGAAGTGAAAATGTTGAACTTTCTTTCACTGAATCTGTCCGTATTCTTATAATACTGGCAAGGAAATAACTATTCTTAACATAGCTCCAGATGTGTCACCATTTAATACAAATAAACATGTTTAATTATAAATTGACCTACTCTGCTGTATTAAAATGAAAATAAGATTTAATGGTGCAATCAAATGAAAGCAGAGGGGAAATGAATAGTAAAGCTGATCCAATATAAAACAATAATTTCTGTAAAAAGAGATGATTTACTTAGGTAGCTGTCTTCAAATTATCGAGGCAAAAGTGATAGGATCAGTGTAACCAAGGACAAAAGCCATTTTAGGTTTTGTAAAACACTTATTCAGTTTTGTGGGTTTCCTTTCTACAATGACTAAGGGTTTATCAGGGCTTCATAAGGAAGAATAAGGAAAAGATGATGACAAAGGCTCATTGGAAGCCACTAGAATCTGTTCCAGAGAGAAACTGCCATTCACTGGAGTAACCTGTTCTAATCATGCTTCCTTTGCTTCACTTTTACTGTCACAGAAGTAAAATGTTATTTCAAGCTTGTCTCTACCTGGCAGAAAATAAATGTTAATAATGTTTAATGACTCATTTTCCAGTTAATCTACTGCTTGAATGCAAAAATAGTACGCTAAGTAAAATTCTTCTAAACATGCATAGTTAATAAATCCACAGTATTCAAAATAGGGATTGAGTAGGCAAACATCATTTGCAATGTGTGCCAGTAAGTAGCTTACCTTCTCATGAACTCAAATTTGATGATTATTTCATCTGCTTTCAAGCCAAAAACTGTTTGCACTTCAGCAGTTTGCCAGTGTGAAAACAAACTCTAGTGTCTTAAAAAGTGTAACAACTGAAGAACAAGCAAGTGCATATTTGAACGAAATAGTTACACAATGTCACTAAGCTGAGTAAACTACAATTATCAATTCCATTATTGCTCTCTCATTTTTACTACAGAAAACATTTAGTAAAACAGTGTTCAAAAGGTAATGAGTTCTTTGTCCAAGCAAATTTTAACAGTACTACTTAAAATGGAAAAATAAGCTTGAACTTTAGGGTTTGCTCCACCTTGCCGCATTGGGAGGATTATGAAAACTTTACAACACCTACCTTATCCTTACTGTCTCATCTTGCCAAAATGAAACTAAATGCCCACAGTCACTCACAATTGTTGTCTAAAAGGAAAGCTGTTCAAGAAGAAAGCCTTCAACACATGATTTGCCACTATATACCTCACATGTGACTTGCTTTAAATAGGCTTGCAGGTTCCACTGAGCCTCCTTCATCCTAAATGGAGAAATAGGGTCCCAGAAGAAAAGAAACAGACAGCTGTAGCCATATCCTCTCTTTCTAATGTACAGAATATGCAGTGCTTGGAAGCCAGAAAGGGCACTCGAGTTTTGATATTCTTTTCTCTGAAGAATCCTCCTTCTGAAACCTAGACTTATAACTATTTTCAAACCAGTAACTTGTCCCAGCTTATATCTGAGGATGTAGTGCTCTCTACTATCTATGAAGGTGGTGTCGTCTTCATTTCTGAGCTATTTCTCCCTCTATGGAAGGAGAAAAAACAGGAAGCACAAGTAAGCGAGTCCTTTAAGAGCTACATCTGAACAACAGTTAAATATACTCAACAATTAAATGGTAATATTCACACTTACTGTAAGAAAACCAGCAATTTGAAAAGTCGCCCTTAAGGATGATAGTGATTTCCACAGCTATCTACCCAACACTTCACATTTTCTGTGTTCAAAATATAAACTTATTTTTAACTGTTACTGTTTAGTTAAAACAGAGTTTTTCCAACTAAACATAGCCAAATGCATGGGAAGATTTTCTAAGTCCAAAGAGGAACTTTAATTGAAACCAGCAGGCGAATAAGCGTGGCCTCTACTCGTGCATTTAAAAGTATTGCTCCAGGAAAGCCCTGATACAAATAAACATGGGAAATAATTCTGAACATCGTTGTTCACTGCTGTGAAGAAGGGAAGTTACATATTTACTAACATGTCTAACTACTACTGAAGTGTACTAACACTTTACTTCACTGCAAAGGAAATAGGACCCAAGGGAACGGCCCGAAGCTGCATCAGGGGAGGTTCAGGTTGGATATCAGGAAAAGGTTCTTCACTGAGAGGTTGGTCAGGCACTGGAACAGGCTGCCCAGGGAAGTGGTCACGGCACCGAGCCTGACAGAGTTCAGGAAGCGTTTGGACAACGCTCTCAGACATAGGGTCTGATTTTGGGTTACCCTTTAGGGACCTAGGAGTTGGACTCGATGATCCTTGTGGGTCCCTTCCAACTCAGGATATCCTATGATTCTGTGAAATGAAATGATTCTCATACTAACAAAAAGGAAATCTCCTGAAGTAGATTTATCACACAAAAAATGTAACAGCTACTAATTGCAGGCACCACTCTAATAGTGCTCCCACAGGGGTGTGCTGCTCACTTGTGAGACCTGGACGTGACCCCTCACTGGAGATCATTGTTTTATCAACTGTCTTCTTAGCTATACACAAAGGAAAACCAGTAAGATTTGAAACCAGCAATTCATCATATACAGCATTATTCTAGTTATTACAGGTATTGAATCGGTTTTAGATTTACTGTTTGGGAGGCATTAAAAAAAATCCCTTTTATGGATCACTTTCTCAGGAGGTAGTATGTCAAGAACTACAAAGAAAGAAAGAAAAAGCATATGAAGGGAGGAGAAACCAAGATAGAAGCCAGCAAACCAAGGACAAATGGAGGGGTGTCAAGCAAGATAAAAACTAAAATTCGTTTGTGTGAAAACTCTCTTGACATATTAAGCAGTGGTTACATCTTAGCAATGTTCACATGCAGGCTGAAACAAGACTGTTTGTTTACAGCAGAAAAAATGACATTGTCCAGTTCAAAAATGAAGCAAACTTGTAATGTTATGACTAAAAGGAAGTTTTTTTGTTTTGGCTTATTCAAGATGGGTAGCTGGCAGGAGACAAAACTTATATACCTTCAAGTATTTTATTTTAGTTGTGAAAAAAATAGTCTGTATAAGAATAAATGGGCTTTTTAAATCCTGCAAAAAATGGCTTTTCCTCTACATGAAAGGTGTAAAGTTTAGAATAGGATAATAGAGAAACTGAAATACTTGACCTTTCTGCCTAACAAGCAGATGCCTTCTAAAGTATTTCTAAGGTGTAAAGACAATCTGGTGAGCGCTAGCATCATAATCAAGTGGTTGAATCGGTGATCTTAGGTGCCTGATGCCAAGCATCTCAGAGTGAGTCCCAGAAAGTGTTATTACACAATTCCAGAGCACAACACAAAAACCTTCAGCTTTTTCTACATATTAAGTCTCACCCAGTATTCAGATTTTTTTACATCCCATTTAAAAGCAGACAAAACAAAGAATATGTACCTTTTATACTACCCCTACTTAAAGAATTTTTGACTGCTACCTTAACATCAGGAATGATATTAAAATAAGATGTATCACAAAAGGATTATTGATACTATGTGAAACAACACCTTTTGTGCAAAAGTATAAAGTATCTTCGGTGGTAATTACACAGTAATCTTATTTCTTTTGTGTCAAATACTCACCATGATGTGGAAATAGCAGCATGCATGCTCATTGCTTATGCAATGATATTAGTTTCTTCCAAGATATTATTGACACAAACATTTAACCTTTAGGTAACAAACTTAGATCTTTATCTGTAGTGTATGGTATTAACTCGCTGATAAACAAATTTATATGAACAATGACTCTAAAATGAGTTAAGAAAGATAGAAGGCAAATATAACTTGCATTGGCATCCACATCAAAGCACTTCTGAAATAAGCTTTCAAAACAACTAAATAGAGTAGAAAACAGAAAATAAGATCTTTAGTAAATGGAACTTTTTAAAACTGTACTGAATAAAATTACAAATATCTGATTTGATATTTTAGAGATATCTTTCATGAAAGGCCCATGTTAGAGATATGGAGCTTCAGTGTCTTCTTACTTAACCCAATTTTGCAGCAAACACAGCAGAATTATTCTCTATTATATTAGTCAAGAATAAAAACCCTGTGTGTTTCAGGTTAATTAACTGAGTCTGGAAAAGGGATTCAAATTATTAGGTGCTTTATCTTCCATATCAGTTTCGTATTTAAAAAATCATACTATAGTTTTCTCCCTTACTGTAAAACAAACAGGAAACACTTTCATCTGACATTCAGCATAAGTGAAACCCTTCAGATACGAATCAATACTGCAGACATTTTCCTCTTCATTTCAGTAGGTGAAGACAAGTCAGACAGAAAGCAATTGCAGTAAGTTGCACACATGCTGGAATTGCAACCATGCTCAGTTTTATTGTTCTTCAGGGCCTGCAGCGTTTACATCGTACCATCAATTTCCTATTATTATTATATCATTATCAAAGTTCAAAACACATCATTGAGGTTCTTCAGACATGAATGCTACTCAACCTAAACAGTAATATATTGCGGTAAACAGTATATTTTTATAACAAACCTAAGCAGTAAAACCATAATAAAATCTTGAGGTAACTTATTCTTCAAAGACAAAGTCTCATCCAAGAGAGAAACATCTAACAAATGCAGAAGGAACAAGCTGAGCCAAATGAAAAACCAGCAAGGAAGCTTGAAGGGCTCAAAGTCAGCAGAGATGAAGAATGCTTTTTCTCAATTTGAGAGTGTACGCACAGGTGTATGTGCACACGCACATACACAAGATCTTTTCTTTATTAAACTCACGCTTTACTCTCCAGCTTCAAACAGGGCACCTCGCTAACTAGGAGAGTGACAAGCCATCACACCAACAAACATTGTCTCTAGCTGCCCAACCAAATACTGCACACACTCTGAATTGCCAAAAAATAGTTTCTGCAAGATGAAAATATATCTGAAATTGCTAGTTGAAAATTCTATCTCACGCTCAAGTGAGCAGACAAAAATTACCGAACATGCTGGAAAATGAGCACATTCAGCTGCATCTTCCCAGCATTATTTTACATAAATATTGGATCTGGGGTTTTGACAGTGCTTATTTGTGTTTTTTTGACAAAAATTGTCATTAAGTTAAGGGAAACATGGAAGACATGGAGATGGACAAAAACATGCATTTGCTCTCAAACTAGAATCCACTATTTAAATACAATGCATTAGCCAGGAAAAGGAGGCATCAAATTCTCCTGAGATTATTTCATGCTATAGCATCTTCCAAACTTTATCAAATATCTTGCTAGGCAAGTTTTTACAGTTGAATAATGAGAAACAGGCTATCTACTTGGCCCAAGATGAGTGCCAGTTAGGTGCTGAGAGCCCCATGAGCAGAGCTACAAGCACCTAAATACTTGTATAGTCATGAGTGCAGGAATGCTGATTAGTCGGCAACATGTTTTCAGACGTATGTTTGTCCAACTTAATTACCCATTTACTTAAATGCCTGCTAAGGTAGTTCTGAAGTCACACAAGACATCCATCCATGTATAGCAGAAGACTCCGAAGTGTCATTAAATATCCCAACCTTGGACCTTAAAGTTCACCTTTATTTGTAAAGGCATTTGCGAGATTCCACGATTACTCTTCCAGAAATGTACTTAACAAAAATGCTCCATTTACAGGGGACAAAAACAAGCAAAAAAACACTTATTACCTGAGCTATAAAATCAAACCGGAACCTGACATCCAAGCTCTAGGTTCCACACTTTGCTTACACTAATCAAAGCATTTTTTCCCCTCAGTGTCAACTGTCCACAAAAGTTTACTCTTGTGATGCTGGGAATAACAACTTCGGTATCAGTGGAGTTAACTAACTAAAATTCATTTTAGCCTTGCTGGCTCCAGAAAGATTACAGAGTTAGAAGGCAATAAAAATGTTGGCAAGTATGAATCTTAGTAAACAGACCTACTTAAAATGGAATTTCTGTGCAGCCACTTTCAGAATGTGATTGCACTTTAAAAGACAACTCAATATCTACATGACAGTACTTGAAGGTGTATGCATTCCCTAGTTCCAGTTTAAATCAGGGAACAATCTCAGAACATGTCTGAGAGGTGGAAGAAGCAATACAGTAACAATAGTATCATTAACACGAAAAATTCTGAACACCTTAATTAATGCCAGATAGTCTTGTCTTATGACAAAACTCCCTCTGAGTCTTGAGGGCATGAAAGGAGCAATCATTACAAAAACTCTGTGAGAAAATGGATGTTTCCAAAGTGATTTTTTGAACTGTTTGTTAATCTTAGATTTGGATAAACTAGTTCTCACTAGATGCTCACTGAATTCTCTCATCTACATCTCACTAGTTCTAGTGAGAAAAAGAAAACATAAGATTAAAATTGAGATAAGAACAAGAAGAAATTTAAGATAGGATGAAAATGGAGGAAGACTTCAAGACATTAATAGGGCTATTTAATAGATCAATGGTGCCTTATCTATGGAAATGCTGTATATATTAAAATATACTATGTATATTAAAATGATGAAATTAGTTATTAATTACTTGGAAGATAAGAGTATAATCTGTAAATGTAATCTGTATGCATTAAATTGTGTAAGTAATTAGCAGACTATAACAAAAGTTCTACCTGTATTTTTAATTACCTTATTGTGCAAGTTCTTACTCCTGTAAATAAACAATCATGTATTCTGAATACGACAGAGAAAAACCGTTGACAATCCCCTTTTTACTTTGTAAAAAAGCCTGGAACCCAGCAGTGAAAATAAGATTTTTTTCTAATTACAAATATTGTAAGAAAAAAGATTTTTGAAAGCTACTTCTTTACTTCTTTCATCTTCTTCTGGCTGAATAATTATCCATTTTATTCCCATCCTTTAAGAAAAAAAGGAAAAAATATAGAGGGGGGGAAGGAGGAAGCAAGCAGCAACAAAGCAAAAATTCCAGAATTGGTAGTCTTTTTACTTGAAGGGAAAGGAGAAACCAAGTTTTGGCTTTGCTTTTCCCTTTCCCTTCTTTTATGAATGATTGAGCTACGAAGAAAACAACTGTATGCAACTCTACATATTTGATGATTTATATGCATCAACAATAGTACACCTAGATGATCTAGATGCACATTTAACGTTCCCAGGTGTTTTCCACTACAATTATCACCAATTATCACTCACAAGTGTTTCCCTTTTTTTTTTTTTAGCATACAAATCACTA
>VXAA01005384.1:630753-643050 GCA_013399115.1 Anseranas semipalmata | reverse complement strand
TTTTTTTTTTTAAATCTATCATTGCATGGCTGGATCACATGAAGATTTCTCTCCTTTTCTTAATTCTCGCAGCATAATCCTCCCAGCAAGGAGCTATTCAGCAAGACAATTCTCTCTCCCTTTAAGAAGACACCAGTCAGGAAGTCAGATATTGCATCAGGCAGCTCCTAAACCAGACCACCCTCCCAGCCACCACATTAGATACCATTCCTCTGGAAGTTGCTACTAAAGCGCTAAAAGCCAAGGCTGCAAAAAATTGGTTCCAGCAGACAGGAATGGAAACATCTGACTTGCTCCTGCTGTGGTACACAGAATCGAGATTTTCCTGTCATCTCATATGAGTCCATGCTGTGTAGCCAGACAATGCGACTATGCTAAGAATGACCCTAGTAAGCTTTGGGATTATATCAAACTGCCAACTCAAAACCATATTTGTTTATGTGCAAGTCTAAACGTTACTTATGAATCAGATGGGAAGTACCTTGCAAATAACTTTCCTCTCTAATTACGTGCACTAGATTTTTCTGTTTCCAGAAGACTTTCCAAAAGCTCCAGTTACCACAATCAAAATACAGCACTTCATTTTTCTGTCCATAAACCCTTCCACTCACAGTTTTGTAATGCAGCTGACAAGGCTAGCTTACAGCGCTGGCTTCAGCTCTGGCTTTGCTTTCTTCTCGTGTTCAAGACAGAACCAAAGTCAGCTGCTTTTTCAGCTTGGCTTAAACATGCCAGTCTGCTACTACAAAAGGCATCAGCTCTGAGAGGATGTTTTCTTATTTTCCTTTATACTATTTCATTAGCAGTTCAGTTCCCACTGCTTTCATCCATCACCTGTCCTCTCCGCCTCTGTGTGCTTCTTTCTGCGTTGCTCTCAAGGGCTTCAGTGCATCAGGCCAACCGTCCTTGGTCATTTAACGCCTTAATAAAATAAACACCTCTTCTGTGGCATTCGCTAATTCCTAACCAACAACAGAAGTTGTTCCTTTTCAGAAGTGAACAGCTCCTACACCTGCCGGCTGCTTTCATACAACATAGTCTTTAAGCTAAAAACAAAGCATTCGGAAACAGGCAGGAGAAACTGGGGTCATTTCAGAGCACCAAATCAACAGGTAGTATCTCCAGGACAAGTCAAAGGAGTTGAACTGGAGTAAAGAAAGATTTCATGGCTTGAATTAAACAATTGGATTAAAAATTCCTAATTATACTATATAATTATATATATATTATAATGTATATAATTATAATATATAATTGATAATAAAGAGACAGATACATGAAGAAAGTTCTCTGCTGAGATGCATTCCCAGCCACTCATCTCTGCTTCCCAAGTTTCAATATTGCCGGTTGAACCAAGCGGAACCACAGTGAACACAACATTTGAGTCAATGGCACTTCTGAGATAAAATGTGTAAATATTTCGTGAAATGTGTAAATACTAAAACGTGGGTGGAAAACAAGGTTGTATTCCTCTTCTGTGAGCTGGACAGTCTCAGCACAACGTAAAGCTATTTATCATTACCAGCATTGCATAGTAGTCAGATCAAGTCAGATAAAGTAATAGCTTCCCTATATTTAACCCAAAACTTTAGCCAAAGTTGTGAAAAGGAGCCTTTAAAAAAACGAAACTGATGCAGATCAATCTTTCTGAGCAGGCAAGTTGTTCCAGTGAAAACAGCTAAATAAAACCTATTCCTGTCCAAAACTTGCTCTTTCCTTTTCATTGCAAAAAAAGTTACCTTCTCCTTCTAATGACAATAAGATAATTGTTGCAACCGAACCAGCTTTTATGATATGAACAGCTGACTGCAAATGTGAATTTAACAGTGGACTTCCTTCATTTCAGAGGAAACAGGCCAGGAGCACTTGCACATGGAATACATTTTTATCACTTCACTTTTTGTGTACCAGCTGAAAGCTTCAGAAGACTCTGAGTAACTAGTTTAAGGGTCTCACCTCTCAGATAGAAAATGCGGCCTTGAGGAAAGCAATCAGCATACAACTAGCTGCAGATGGATTTCAAAATATAGAAGATTAAGCAGGGGGCATATATATACACTCACAGACAAAATCATTAAAACTCCTCTCAAAAAAAGAAGACAGTGACTCAGAGAAGGAGCCTTTTAAATTAAACTACATAAAATGGCAATTAAAAAGAAAACAGGCAACCATATGGCAGTAAATCAGTTATGCTTAATATTTAGAGATGGATAGGAACAGACAACTCAAATTTTACTTGTATATGACAATTCTCTTTGAAGTTCTAATGTCTAGAAAATGTATGTTTTGGGTTGTATCCAGTTTAGTAAATCCTCTCCCATCAGAGAACCTACTAACTTTACCTATGAACTTAGCTAAGCTACTAGCTAAGCCTCAGTACATCTGCAATACAGTAGGGTATAACTGTGAAACATCCATGGTAAAATTAAAGTTTGGTAAGAAAGTATTAATAACTATTTTGATTAATGAATCATTTTCTTTTTATAAATACAGAAAATTAAGAACACCTGGAATCTGCAGGATGGCTCTGCACATAAAATGATTTTAGTAAAAGTTCCATGAATGCACAAAGAATTTATCTTGCACTTTATTTGACAGAGGTGACTAAACTTTCTGACTGAGGTGACCAGGTTACTCAAACAGTTATCCAGACTTCCATTAGCATGAAAGAAAAGAAATGTCTGGCCTCTGAAATCCTTTTTTTTTTTTTTAATGATAGACACCAAAGATTGATTGGACACATAGGGTAGATTAGCACACAGTGGAAACAAATGTTTCAACTATTATCTGAAGTATATACAGAAGAGAATTGCTAGATGTATTTAGATGACAACATGCATCATAAACATTTGAAAGTTCCTCAACAAAACAGGCCTGTAAAGACCATGACAGTGCCACAGCAATTGCTCTTTTTTAATGGTGAAATATCTCTATTGTAAAAAATGTGTAAAATAAGTTGGATATTTGGGGTCATTGATGCACACTCCTCTAAGACTTTAAAGTATATTATGATAAGACAAAAAAAAAAAAAATCAATCTTGTCAAAAGAATCAGAAGAAAAAGAAGAAAGAATATCAGGATTAAGCTCCTAGCAAGATTCGTAAGTGAATAAAAAATAGAGATTTTCAATAGAATTTGAGCTGCAACTTTAAATATAGCTTTCACAGTCAGGGACAGGACAGTCATAGACATTATCCATTCACACAAAAGATAAAAGGGAAAAAAGTATGTTTGGTACATCACAGCTGTCTTCTATTACCTGTAATTATGCATGTTCAGACCAAGCTGGGAACAAAAGATACACTAGGAACAATAGTTAACCGCATGTTATAAGGCAACAGCGCAGTACACTTTCCAGCACACGACATTCACTTGCAATGAAAAACACCAACCATCCCACTCACAGGATGCACGCTTCCACTTTACATTGTAGAAGTTTTAATTAAATGCAAGTTAAATTGGATATCTGTCTTAATTGGAAAATCTGTCTTAAAAAGTTACACTTTTACCCCCAGTATTCTAACCAAAAAGCTGCTTCAAAACCTCACATTTCATATACTTAAAAAAAACTTTTTAAAATTCTAGTTAGGTTTTATTTAAGATCATTTTCTATTCATTTCTTCTTGTGTAAAATCCAGTCTTCAACAGAGAGATTCCTCTTCTACACCATTCACATAGTATAGATTTTTTTAGTTCTCAGTGTCACTAAGTTACATAAAGATGCTCTTATACAGTCTCTTCTTACAACCATGACTCATCATTCCCCAGCCATTCTTGCAGCTCTTCTCGCATCACTTCTAGTCTCAGTTCATGTCCCTGGAACATCTGAGATTAAAGTTGCATACAGAATTGCAGATGAGATCTCACCTACACTTTCAACAACAGCTTCCTTAACTACTTAACAATCACCACACAACGTTTTTAAGCTGAGTCTCTCTAGGGATCGGTCATCTTCTGATACCTTCATAAACCTTCTCATTTTCAGTTACTTTTAATTCATAAGATCATTGCTTGCATTTGACATTTCTACTATTCACCTGAAATGCAGGACCTTCTGTTCATCATTCTAGTGCCAGATTACTAGCTTCAGCTGATACTGAATTTAAAATTATTTTATCCTTTTTACCGGGTGAAGTCCTAATAGAAATATTTGTACACTCATGCTATCACACAAAACCAATGCAAGACAATGTTTTAAAGTTAAAATTAGGAAAAGAAAAATGTCATTTAATGACAGACTGATATGTCTTTCCCTTAAAATACACTATCATTAAAAGGGTGAGTGAGGGAAGTATGATCAAATCTTCACCTGTTAAATGAAAATCAATACACAAATAAAGCAATTTCCAAATAGAAAATAAATTACCTTACATAGCCCCCTTTCCTCTCATTTCTCTTCTACACTACTTGATAGTCCCACAAAATCCTGACGGTGAGGATTATGGGATGTCAGGCCTTCGCAATGCTGGTTTAATCTCTTTTTCCTAACTCCAAAATGCAGCACTTTTCATCAGACTGCTGATAGATGAGTTACATATGCAGAGTAGGATGCAGAAAAGCCATCATGCTGAATAAAAAGTTTTAAGTCAGCATGTTCAGCAGAAAGTTCCCTGTCATTAGGTAACAGAAATGCTGAGGAAAACAATCTTAAACCCCACCACTAAAGCAGGCACCTTTGGTTATCCCTTTGTAAGGGCGATCCTAGCCAGCAGCTTACAAAGACACAAATTCATAATAATGGATCATTACCATAAACCACAGACTAATTTAAAGACAGACTGGTCTTTTGGGGTTTGCTTCACTCTCTAGAACATAAAACCTCACATTTTGAATGCTGTCACTGCTGTAGAGCAGAGGAAGATTTGTATGTAACACCAGCTCTTTACAAGATACGATCCCAAGACATGTGGTGCTTTCCATTAAAGTCTGCCCTAGTTAGTGGTTTCATAAAACTCGGCCTACCCACTTCTTGCATTGTCCCAACTTCTGCTGCTGCAAATCAAACATTTTAAATAACAAACATACTGAAAGAATTACAAAAATTGTGTGAGATAACTATTTCTTCTCACATTCAAAGACAGTTTTACAGTTTTTCCACCAGAAAGATATTTCTGCTAATGCTACATACTTCAAACAGCGCTTTGTAATACCAGCTTCTTTGTAGCTTTCCTTGCTATCGCAAAGGGCTAAAAATACTTTTCTCTTCTTGCTATTTTACACAGTACTGAGCAACAGCCAACGTGGTTTCCTTTTAGTGTAGATGATTTTCTAATTTAGCCATTCAATTTTACTTTGAAATTTCAACTTTCCCATAAAATATTTCAGTACTGGAAGAAAAAGAATACAGATCTAAGGAAAAGTATCTACTCTATTTTCAAAAGCTCTTTAAACATTAAATTACTTCTATAACCATTGCATTAAACTATCAGAGTCAATTAAAAAAAATCCTCCTTTCTCATTTTCTTCAGTCTGAATGCTCTCCTTCCTTTACAAAAGGAAAAACTGCCTGATAAAGAATGTTATTCATACATGTCTGATTTATTTTATTCACCTTTTCAAGAGAACTAAGGTAACTGTGTGACTTTCAGAAGGATTTATTGTTTCGTTTGCACTATTATCTCCCTGTGGAGATATCAGATTTTGCTGTCTCTTTTCCTCCAAAAGAGAAATAGATGGGCTAGCTAAACTGTTAGATCTTATTTCTGGGTTGTCCATACTCCTTTGTCCATCAACTGAAGCTCTGTCCACAGTAGCATGCCTGGACCAGGTCTCCCTTTTTTCCCAGGCTGCTACATAAACTTTTCAATACCACTGGGATCACTCAACAATTGCTTGAAAAGTTCATCAGTTTCAATGTTCCTTTCATGCTTCTATCCAATCCTGATAGCTCCTTCTTTAGATTAAAAATCAGACACCTCAATAGCAGGAGCCTTGCCAAACTTCTGAATCAGCAAAATCTGATCTCTAAACACAGTGACGAGATCTTCCTCTTGCCCACTGTGACTTAATTCATCTTTGTGCAATGGGCCTGGCATACAAAACCAGTATTTGTCCCCTCAGTGAATGGTTCATGATTTTTCCTGCAGTAGAGACTTTGCTACTTTGTCACCTATGCTGTTTGAAAATACTTGTCTGTCTCCTGAAAGTGGGCTAAGAAAATTGCAGGAGTTCCATGCATCAATTCATTATATCAAGAACTCCCTTTTAAAAAAGTTTTCTCTGAATACTTTTAGTACTGGCATATTAAACAAGAAGAAAATTCTGAAAGGATATTGAATGGTCCCAGGTGAGAGAGTTTAACGTTACCTGTATCAGTGGTACTCAATATTGGCATGCATTGCTGTTCAGTATCAAGGTAAGGAGAACACCTGCACCCGTGTTTTCATACCTAGTGCCCCAAATCTCTCTTTGTAACTCCATCTGGTACCTCACTCATCTTTTCATTCTTTCGTCTGCCTTCTTGGCAGCTGAAATGAACAGAGAGGGATGTGTCCTCTCACCCACGGCAGCATGGCTTTTCTGTGGCACGAAGACAGTAGCTCTGCCTCCATTGGCATGCTTCGTATTCAACATGTCCTGTGAAAGGGCATCGTGAGATAATCACTCTGTGTTCTCACTGTGCTGAAAGAAGAGAGTTAGAAAGCTGGACTAAGGGGAAGAACAAACTACAATGGCCCTGCTTCCAGCAGATAATGGAGCGGTAAGATTGATTTTACCCCACCAAAATTTCGTTCTGTTTCTCACACCTCAGCAGACGATCACAATTACAAACAAGTTCTTTTTTCGAATGCTTATCTATTTTGGCTATGTGAAAACACGTTCTTGCTTTTGCTATTGTAATCACTGTGCAGAACTTACAAAAATAAGACTTATGTGAATGACAGTAATCGACACCTTTAGCTGGAAAAAAACTGATAGTGGGGAATGATAAGAGTCTGCAAATATGCAAAGGTTGCTGCAAAGAGGGACAACAATTCTCTGTGTCCCTAGTGGACTGGACAGGGAGCAATGGATTTAAGTTGCAGCAAGGATAATGCAGGTTAGATGTTAGGGAACGAAATAACGAAATAGTGGAATAGATTACACAGGGGGAAATAGTGGAATCTCCAGCACTGCAGGTCTTTAAAAACTGATTAGACACATTTAACCAGGATTGATACGAGCCTGATTCAAGAGATGTGCTTTATGATTCTTCCCGAACAGTTGTAGTTAATGTTTCCTGTTTGCACTTCATCCCAGGCTGACCATTCAGCTAGCTGAAAAACGGGGCACTAATATTTACACTCATAATGAACGTTGCGCTTTCAAACCCTGTCCATCCTCATATGCTTGGGAGACAAGATAATTTGAAGAACAAGTTGGGTGCACGGCTTGCTGCACACACTGCATGAGAAAGACTACGGTAATATGCAGAGAGCTAGCAAAAGCCAGTCAATGCCAACAGTTATCAAACAAGAATTACAGTTTTGTTTACAACATAAAATAGTCACAATAGCCATACTTTAAATATCTATGTTAAACAGAGGTGGGGGAATACCATGTCTAAGAGGCACATAAGCCACCAACATTTTCTTAGATATTCTAGAAAAATGCATGAAATGACAGATTTTATATGTTTAACACAAATAGGTTCCTTCAACTCCCTGTAATTTGTTCTTTTTGGATGGGTGTGATGCTAAACATATCAAAGTGAATATAAAAATCCCTTAATAAGCTTCATGTAGGGAGAGATAAGAATCATTATTAAAAAGAACTTACAGTTCTCAACACAAAACTTTTACCCTTTTTCTCCTACTGGAGAGCCAGGAACTTGGAAACAAAATCCAATATTCTGAAGTGTGGGACAGCACACGTATCGAGACTTGACATTTGAACTTCATTACATGTAACCGATCATCTTTCAGATGGCAATCATCAGCTCCCTTTTTCTAGTACCACATGGGCCGCCTGTCTCCTCTAGAGGGCACAGAAGAAATCCCCTGAGTTCCCTCTGTGCATAAAAAATATCAAATATGGGACAATATTTCTTAGCAACTCCCCCTCCCTTCCACTAAAAGATATTGCTATAGCTATAAAGAATTTTATGGCACACACAAAACCACTATCTGTGAATCTGGTCATTTCAATAACAATTTATTTTTGATATACTTAATTGCTCCAGTGGCTAAAATCGTAATTCATCCATTATTTCTCAGTCACTGAGATGAAGTAGCTAACTTTTTTTTTCTCATTGCTAATTTTTCCACTTCTATACAGAGTTTAAGAAGTTGGCAACAGCATTGTATTTCACATTCGCATGGGGTCCCTTCCAAGTCCTTATCTAAACTGGGGGAGGGGGCGATTGATACACTGGTGTCCACATCCCCTTTTCCTGTTCGCTAGACTGTAACTATTCCTTCTGTTGATTTGTTGGTTCCATGGGTGATGCAAAAGAAAACACAGAACACTGTCGTCATTGGAAACATTTTTTCAAGTACGTAATTCTTCTCATATATACTACTAGGGATATTTATGTGATAGATTTAAAAACAAAATGGCTTCCAATGACTTCCCAGTGCCAGTGCTTTTCAATAATGCATCTGCCTCTGACACCAACATTATATAACCACTTTGTCCAAAATGCTTAAATCATTCAGTAGAAAATTAACCTCCCATGTATTTTAAACTTGACAATTCAGAATGTCTTTGCCAGTGTTTATTACTCAAAACAAAATTAAGCATAGCTCCATTATAATATACTCTTGGATATAACATTGGAATGAGTGCAATAAAGCAAATTACTGAATATTACTTTTGGGGTCAATGACCAAGATAATGAAAAAAATTGTTGCCTTGTCACAAATACCACTGGTGTGGTGCAATGCCTTTACTTATTTATTGCATGCTGTAAAGTGATTTGGTAAGAATTTCATTGTGTATTTAGGTTCAATTTCACATTTGTTTCCACCCAGTGGTCTGGCCCAAATACAAGGTTAAGAAATATGCAAGCAAAACCTAAGAAGCATGTTTGATCTTATAAAAATTCATGAATATTGTTACCACATGCTTTCTTCACACACAAAAAAGAATCTAAATACCATCTGTGCAAGATAGTCTAATTAGGGGATTAGGACCACATAAGTTCTGTTAGCTCACATGTTCAAGCGCCTGCTTCCTCGGCCACTCAAGAAAAACCATAAATGAAGCAGAACAGAAAAAGGACAGCAGCACCCTATTGGATTCAGTGCAGACGGGAGTTAACAAACCTCACAGAATTTAGTTGTCCAACTCTACCCACGGGAGTTTGCATTTTTTTTTTTCCTTGATGTATAATGCTTGGCCCAGCACAAGGCTTGTGAATAAACTTGGCACCAGATGAATCACATTTTAATAAGTTCAAATGATATTCTGCAACAGACTGGTATTTAATGGCTGCAGCATACTACAGGGACCAATTTTTCAGGATTTGGCACCAACAATAGAAAACTAAATGATAAAAGCACATAAGTAGTTCTTAAACAAAATAAATGAGGTATAAACATAAGTAAAGGCTGTACTGAACATATAAAAAGAGTCTGACTATGCATAAAACCCAAGATCCATTTGGAACCAACTAATTTTAGAAATAGAAGTGAAACGTACAAAGCAATCTTCTACTAAAACAGAGTCACTAACTCACAGGCTTCACCATCAATTTAAAACCGTTTCTGTTTGCAACATCATTTTTCTTAATCGCAGGATAGTTTATGAATGCTAGTAACAACATGCAACTAAAAACCTTAAAGGAAAATCAGATCTTTGTATTTTGAACACTAATTCTGACAAGTTTCAACAGCTTATATTGTATTCAACAATTTGACAGAAATTTGTAGAGCTAAGCAATGAACTCACTCAGAAAAATGAATGCAATACATTTCATTCTTTTCGGCTCACCAAATACATCCAAACAGATGGGTTGTATTTGTTTAACTTATTTAATGCATTTATTTTTTCATTTTAGTTTTTATCACTTACAAAAAAAAAAAATCAAAATTTGAGACTTGTCATGAATCACAATTATGAAACCAGCCTGCTTCTTGACTGAATGCACATGTATATCTTATCTGTCATGGACCTAAAGATTTGTTTTCTGAAAACATTTTCCAGATCTAAGCTAAGTCAGAATGCCTTTATAGGAGTAGTATGTATTTCCAGACTATGGAAATATTAAACTTAATGCCAAATATATACCAAAGTTGTGCAGGATAAGTGAGCACGAAGGGAACTTCAGGTCTCCAGAACCCCGCAGTTACCTTCCCATGGCAGGATCATTTTAGTGGTCAGGTAAACTGCAAGTACCTTTTAAAGGCACTGTTTGGTAATAAATATGATCACTGTTGTATTATAATTAAGCTGGAGAAGGAAATGTCTGAAGTCAGCAAATGTTGAGGTATTCAAAGTGATTATGGCACTGAATGTAATTTTGATTTTCAGTGTTATCCCATGCTTAGTCCAGCACTGCTGCAGGGGACTAAAGACTCATTATACAGAATAAAGTTTTAACGTGATTTGGTAAGGTATAGCTGGCCATCCAGAAAAAAAGCAACCCCAAAACATAAATTATTTAATTAGTGAAGCCAGATTTTAAAGTATCTCTGAAAAATCAGGGTTCTACTAGCTGTACTGAAAAGATCTGCTTTGATTAAAGTTTCAGTAAATTCACTAAAACTATAACTTCAATCAAGTAAATATTCAGTAACTGGTCAAGCCAGAATGAATGAGCTTCTCACAGCATAATGATCTTTGGTCTTCCAGCTGAGCTGTATAGATACTGGAGAAAGAGAAGATGACAAATGCTATATCCACGTCCCACAGTACGAGCAGTAGACTCAGCGTGTTCAGAGTCATAGCTCTCACTTGTTCAAGACTCCTATTTGCTCTCCCATGCTTGACACTCTAGTGTCTTCTCAGACACTGGCTTCTGCAATGAACTCGCATTGCCAACAGATGCGAGGGTGCAGCCTACTCAGTTTATGAATAGTTGCCAGAAGAGATTTGCTGCTTCAGGCTGCAGTAAATTAATCCCAGCAGACGCAAGGTTTATTTACTTTTCCAATACTTTGAAGAACATACCGATGGCATAATTCTGAGCAAGGCTGAGGACAACTGAGCACCGGAGATAGCCACGGAAGAGCCGGAGCTCTGCTGGAATGCTCTTTGAAGTCCACTTTACCTACAGGGTATTCACCTCAGAAACTCCACTTACCCTTTGCAACATATTGATGTTTGCTCTTCAAATATTTACACAGAAAATTGTTACTAGCATTGTATACATACATTTAAAGTCAAGGGCACAAAGCTAGACAGTGAGGGTAATAAAATCAAATAAAGTGCAACCTACGGAACCTTTTTCCAAAAACTATAAAAATAGAAGGAAGATGACTTTTTTCAACAAAATATCTTACAAGATGACTGCTATACTAAGACATTCATCTTCTGCATGGTCGATTTTAAATTTATGTCCATAAAATAAAATATAAAATAAGGTAGAGCAACTTCGCTTCCATTTTCAGTACCTCAGCTAGAAGACGCGTCTTGTTCTGTACTGGAACAGTGAAGCTTCCCTCCCTCTTCTGGAAGCCAACTCACTGCTACAGAGCCAAGGTGGCACTAACTTGAATTTTTTCCCTGCTTGCCTTGCAAGCCAAAGAACTGCTTCCAACTGGGCATTTCCTACGCTGCTTTCCTCTCTATCTTTTGCCTCCCGTAACACATACGTTAACATACCTGGTTTACCTACACCACAACAAAATTCTAACAGCTACTTGAAAAAGCCAACACAGGAAAATGTTCAGTTTTTTGTTTGTTTTTAAACTTAGCATGATTTATTTAAGTATGTTTTTAGTTGGATAGCCAAAGTCAGAAACACAGGAGAGAAATAGCAAGAACTTACTAGAAACTCTACACGTCTAATCACAAACGCTCAAAAACAATGCACGTGTCAAGTCAACTCCAAAGTGATCCTTCAGATCATAGGTACTGCATGCGAGAAGGGACTTCTTTCCAGCAACATTATTTCCTGCCGCGCTGATCAGATCTTTACTGCCACTGGCAGTATTCAAGTGCTAAACTAAGCTACACAACACAGAAAAATTCTGCCTGCTTTGGGTGGGGAGAGGAAGTTCCATATTCAACTTATTTTCTTTATACATACGTGAATCTCCTACACCTAAGTAACAGTTCCTACACAAAGTATGTATTCGTACATCATTGATCTTGCACATTATTTTCTGTTCCAGAAATGCTTCAGCCTTCTCAGCAGTTTTTTCTTTTTTTTTT
>VXAA01005384.1:610417-624122 GCA_013399115.1 Anseranas semipalmata | reverse complement strand
TTTTTTTTTTTACATATATATATATTCAAATTAATGTTAGAAGAGCTTGGAAGAAGCAAAAATTAAAGAGCTAAAGAACATCCCTGAAGCAATGAAAACTTTGGGTTCTAGTGAAAGCTTAGGTTCTAGTGAAAATAAAGGACCTTAATGTTTGCTAATTCTTCTGGAGGTAGAGATAAAAAAAAGCTTGTATATATATACATATATATATATATATATATTCTCAAGACAATAATATATGATGTATCAGTCACTAAGAAGAAAACACATTACATCTACACCTATAATTATAGCTACCAATTCCAGCAGTAATATTTTTGCCTATAATTTTCATCAGAATGAAGAAATAAACACAATTTGAGTTATGTACAAATACAGCATAAAGTACTTAATACATACACATGGTAAAAAGAAGCATGCACTTTACTGATCACAGAAAAATTACATTTTCAGACTGCAGTCATATCTAATTAACATATGATTTTTTTTTAAGATACTTTTTCTTTATTTATTCTCCTGACATGTCACACAATTATTTTACAATGGACTACCAAAAGGTAGGATTTAAGCTGCTAACTGGTAAGGTGAAAAGGTTTTATATTAACTTCTCAGCATTCTGAAGCTGAGATATCCCAACTATATTGTCATTTAAAGAGTTAGAGGGTAATTGACTTCACTAGGTAGTCACTAGTTTCTAGCACCCATTTTATACTTTCAGTAAGGAGCTACCATTTAAAACCTATATATAACCTATATATATAACCTATCTCTCTCTATATATATAGATATAAAGACAACTAAAAATGAGGTAGAAGAGATCATGGAAAAGCTTTTAAAGGAGTAACAATGCCATCCTGTTCTGCATTGGCCTCGCTCTGTTAACTGGCTGAGTTGTACGAGATTGCTCAGCGCGTTAATTGAGGTTAACGAACTGAGGTGCGCTCCAAGGGCAAGAAAAGACCATACTCTCACAGGGTTGTTACAGGGATTTGTTTTAAGTAAGCAGAAGTATACAAACGACCATGAGCGAGGAACCCTAATAATGGTGAGAGAACTACCGAATTCATATATCCCCATTCATTACATCTACACACTCTTCCAAGCCTGAAAGCTGGGAAAGGCCAGAAAGCCTTAGCCATTTTGTCATCTGCCAACTGAAACTCATGATCCATTATGACAAAAAATAAAATAAAGAAAGGAGTCCTCAGCGTATGCAGCAAATACAGCCGTGGTCCCGAGCCCCGGCAGCCACGTGTCACGCCGTAGCCGTGCGCCTGCAGGAATCTCCACAGCCAGGAGCGAGGCCTCCTCAAAGGCTCTCATTGCCCCCAGGGGGGCTGGCCAAATCCAGCCGGCCTGAGTCCTGGTAATCAATTAGCTGAGGGCCACGCTAGCCCAGGAAGGGGATAATTTAAAGGGGGGGGCACAGGGCATAGGACAAAGCCATCTCTTGCACTGGAAAAGCTTTTCATGTGCATATGTGCGCTGGCAATTCTTCTGCGAGGGAAGAGCCACATTAATCAATGTTCAAGACTGCTTTAAATACAGGAGTACAGAGCTGGCTATTCACTGGTGATTTATGACAGGGCCCAACGTGCAGCCGACACGGAACAAGCTGGAGCTCTGGGAGCTGCCACCAACAGACAGGAGAACGGGGATGTGACAGTGGCTGCACGACGGCACAGCCAGATCTGCTCCGTGTAAGCACCGCAGAAGGGAAATGCAGCGTCGGCAGCCACCTCGACAAACAGCCACCAAGCGTCCCAGGAGACTCGGTGCCTCATTTTGATTAGCAGAATTTCGTAATTGCTGAGACTCCACAAAATTAAAGCTCACGCAGCCATGAATGCTTCCATTATACACGCATAATGCCCTAAATGTCATTTAGAAGTGCCTGGAACTGAGGTTATAAATTAAGATATCTACACCTCTCTCTATATATATAGATAGTTTTCAAGCTGTGTGTCCTTAAATAGAAAAATAAAACCGAGTTTTCTATGTTCCCATAGTTCCAGAATTCTTGGAGAAGTCCCTTTAATTTAATCCAGAGATGGAAGTTTCAAAAACATCATTCATTTTGATGAAAAAGGAATTTCTATTTAAAACTTTATCCAAAATTATCTCTGAAGTTACCTCTTCTCTGGTTATGTTTACGTTCCAAAGTAAGTTTTACAATGCAGTATCTTCTCAAGAAGTCCAATCCTTGTAAACATTACTCAAAGAGAGAGGAAGGACAAAAAGCTCTCTGACCATGAATAAATAAACCTACTTTCTTATTTTCCCTTATGACAAACACTAGAAAGAATACAAGACAGTTAACACTTACATTTTATCTTAAGATGTAGAGATTTTTTTTTTAAATCAAAAATACTATCATCACATACTTCATATTTAGTTCTTTTACATAAGATACAAATTACTGTAATGTGAACAGAACAAATAGAAATTACATGGTAGAATTCTTAACAAACATGCATCGTAGGAAGAAGAAACAATAAAATTGTTTCAATAAGAAAAAGGAAAGCACTGCAACACAAAATACAAAGAGCATGATAATAGCCAGAGGTCACAAGTTTAAAAGTCTACTCAATAAGCTCTGAAAGATACGTACTTCGTGCTGGTGTCAAAGTGCCATCTGTGCAATGTATGTAAATGCAAATGTTTTTTTGTGATCTGTTTGAAAACCCAAAGGAGATAAACCAGAGTTTATGGACAATTATACTTCATCTGCTATTTCTAGGAAATTCAGTATTGTGTTCTACATTCAAGGACTGAAAGTCTTCACAATTTCTTGAATAATCGGCTATTTTGCTTTTAATGATACAACGCCTCTGATAATTCTGCTTTAACATACACACACACACAGTCTCTCTTCAGTGCCTTGGTTGGCAGTTGAAAGAACACTGCAAAACCAGATGTAGCATTTGGCTGTACAGCATTAAACCCATTAATATTACACTAACTGGATTTGCCTCAGAGTCTACTGGGTACCCTTAAAATAAAATTAAAATACACCACACACTCTTCTTCCCAAATTCTGCATTATCTGAGCTAACATTTTCATCCAAGTAAAGCTCCCAGACTTTAAGGTTTGGTCTTCAAAATACTTTTTTTTTTTCCCCATGAAGTTTTATGGAAGCACTTTATTGCATATTCTAAACAAATATGTCCTAGAAAATCTGAAAATTTTCCCTAAAGCTTGAAATTTCAGAGCCTAAAGAAAAGATTCTAATCCGCACATTCGCATCTAAAAATTGTCTTTAAAATTAAAAATTTGATAAAAAGAACTATTTTGCTTTTTATTTCTAAGTTTCACTTGCCAAAAAAACTGCAAGTAAACACAAGTATACATATAAAACAATACATAGATTTTTTTCATTTCACTGGAAGTCTATTAAATGAGACTGCTACAATTACAACATTCATCTGAGCATTAGGTTTCAGTGCAAAGGCACTGAATATAATATTGTATTTCAATTGACCCGAAGGTTTAAAATGTTCCCAAAAGCAGGGAAAACAGAATTACAAAGTCAAAACCAATTCAAAGTTTATGGCATTCTCTAAAGTTACCTAAATTAAATATGAGAAAGTAAAAAAAAAAATAGTACTCATAGAATTTGGCTATGAATAGTTACATTACACATTTGGTAGTAAATCTTAATATACACACACACATACATATATGTTTTTACATACTGTAACCTACTTGACAGAGGAAGCATAAAACAAAATATAGCAATTAAAAAATACTAATAAACCTGAGATACAGAAACTAGAAAAATTTACCTCCCTGAGGAACACCAAATTTAGGTCTTATAAAGCATTGGAAGAAAACTGGTCTGTAATCATTATATTTGCAAATGATGTGGAGTCAAGGAGAGTAAAAGCACTGAAGAACAGAAGCAGAGACAGGCATCACATTTGAAAAAAAATCATGAACAAAATTGGGCACGTGGGTGGAATATATTCTGTATTGAGGAAATTTATTCATTTTAAGTATGAACTAAAAGGAAAAAAAGGAACAAGCCTGGAAAGTGTTCAACATACAAGAAAAAACTCGTATGGAAAAAAAAGAAGATTGGTGATTCCAGGAGTATTACAGGCTTCAGGCAGCCATTAGTAAAATTATAAAGTACTATATATGAGGATTCATTAACTACAATAGTATTTACTGGGTTCAAAGAGAAACTGAAAAGGACACGAGTGTAAGATTCTCTAATATAATTTACTATCCAAAAATTAGAATTACAATGAGACAAAATACAGATAATATTATTCAAGCCAATTTGCAGTTGATGCAAATCCAGGTAGTTACTATATTTATTTAAATATTCTACTTTTCTTAATGATGGCAATACAAAGAAAAAAGGAAGAAAAATAGAGCAAGTGTGAAGCCTATCATATATAAAGCACATAAACTTTGAAATCAGCCATAAAGAATTTGTTTGTTACTCTGTTACTGACTGACTGACAGTCTCAGGGGGAAAAAAAAAGGCTAGAATGAAGATTATAAAGAGACAATACTCTAATATTTAGTTAGCCATGGAACAATTTACAAACAAGTGTCCTTTCTGAAAAGAGATTACAGGATGAAATAGGACAGAGGATAACATTTATTACATTTCTCATCACACTTAGAAATCAAAGCTCCAGCCGCAGGAAAACAAGCTGATTTGATTCAAGTTCTTCAGATAAAAAGAGCTATTTCCCTCACTTAACTACTGAAGTAAGTCCACTAGCCTTAACCAGTTGTATGGCTCCCCACTGAAATAAGGGAGCAGGACAGGCAGCTCAAGGGCAAAGCCCTGGAAGCACATGTTGCTTACCAATTTAAGAGTCTAGAAAGTAGTATTCCCTAGACAACACTGAAATGGCCACAGCTAGGCAACGCGTAGCTCCTACTAACCCTACAGAGGGACAGCATTTTTCTCACAATTACACCATGTTTCCTGACAACGATGAATAAATTCTGGTAAATTAAATTTTCCAGCTAGTAGGCCACAACATAGAATACAAGTAAACATGTTGCAGCTATGCCCAATGTTTGCTCATTGAAGTAAATCCTAAACTTTAGGGCCCACAATTAATTGCAAGGGGAGTACAGTCCTAGGTGATCTTTGGCCTCTGCTGAGTCTATAGAGACAACCCCTTTAGGGCGACAGGCTTTTGTCATGCAGATGAGGAAGTGCCCTAAACCAAAGAACCCCCGTCACTCAAGCAACAGGATTTCTGTAAAACGGGTAAGTTTAAGCACTATCGCTGTGACTCCAATTCAAAATGGTAACCCAGGGGTTAAAGGCCCAAGCTCCAAGCTGTATTTCACACTGATGGGACAATTTTGATTTTGGTATGCACTGCCTCTGAAAAGAACTCTCAATCTGAGAGGTACAATTTATGATTGTCATGACTTACATTTCCACTCAAAGAGCTATATCATGTCAGCATGAAGAGGAAAAAAAAAAAGTAGCAGACAAAGTAGACTCAGATTTTTTTTTCAGGAAAAAGTAGTTAAAATATAATTTGTCATCTGGAGAGTTGGAGTATTGCCATGGCCCCTTGTTTTTTTCCCCATTGAGAGCTAGATGCACACTGATGTTTTAAAGTATGTGGAAGGTGACAGAACAGTGTTACTAACATTCTAAAACACCCTTCATTAGAGAACTGTTTAAAAAGTTTATATTTAAAAATTAAAATCTCAAGATGCTATGAAACATCGTTTCCACCCCCAAAGTATTAAACAATTATCTCTCCTTAGAGTATTTTCTTGAACAATTTTCCTGAAATAAAAAAAATCATCTGAAAAGGTTCTTTTTGCAAAGAATTATTGAAAAGCACACCTTTAAAGTGAACTTTTTAACTTAATGTTTGAGATGAAGAATATATTTATTACAAAATCCAGTTTCAAAGAAAATTCATAATAAACATTAGTTGTAGTAATTCCTAAATGGGATTACATATGTATTTCAATTTAAACTCCTTTAATTTAATCTTATCTCCTTATAGTGTAAAGTCCTATTCATTTGTAGAGTTATCCAGTTAGCAGATTTGATACCCTAGAGAATCTTTGAAGATACGTGATCTATTATTACTGAATGATACAAAAGATCTTTTCCCAACCTTATAAATCTCCAAATTGACCCTTAAAAGTGAAGTTGAACAAGCCACACGCTTAGACCATACCTGAAAAGATGTTGCATAGGTCAACTGCTGTTCTTACAAGATATTTTAATTGAAGGAATTTGTCTTAAATCACAACACTGTGCTAAAGTCAAATTAATGGCCATCTCTAAATCATCTAAATTTTATTTAAGCTACAAGAACCCATATGCAGAAAAACTCTATTTAACCTAACGTGAACAGAAGAGAATAAATTCACACAAATAAGAACAAATAATTAACTTTTGGGGACAAAGGAATAAACCTCCATAAAGCATTACACACTAGCTTCAGCCCAAGTGCTCACGGTTTTAAAGGTTATAGAGCAAGGCCAAGCACTAGAGGACTCAGGGCTATAGTATGAAAGTGATGATAAACAGGACAGTTTTTGTATGCTGTTACTTGAGGTGTGATCTCACACGCATGTCATAAAAATCTTTATATTCAAACACGAAGCTTTTTTGTTTATGCCACTGTGCCTTGCATTGAGCTGTTTTTAGCTAATTATTTTGCAGAGAGAGAGGTTTTTTTTCTCCCAGTTGGAAGGGGTTCACTTGATGCCTTGGGACTGGCTCTGGTTGAACATCAGGTCGGGCGGAGCACTGCCAGAGCAGGATCCAGAGGGGCAGCAGCACAGCGTGCCCCCAGAAGGGGCAGCCCGCCCGGCTGCGGCCCCGTGGCTGGGCCACAGCATGTTTAATAACACTCTTAATTACAAACCTCAACAACAAGTGTGCCCGCTGGTCCTTCCACCATTTTGATGGTTCATTATTGGCCATCAGTCTCGATGCCTGATTTACCAAAAAAGGCTGCAGGTGCTACCGACCCTTCCTCTGAAGCAGGGTGGCGGGGACGGAACCAAAACCAAACAATGTCTTAAATCAGATGCTGATCTCGTCCATTTGGCCCTGCCTATTTCGTATTTGGGCTGATGTAATTTTGTGGAATAAATTCATTTTTTGAAGGGAGAAATCACTGATCTGTCAGTTCCCTGAATTTGTTCAGGATTATGGGTTACTTAACCAAGACCTGATGAGGCGGTTCAGCAAGCAAAAAGCAAGCGAGGCGTTCAAACAGGCATGAACTACCTTTTTCACACGCCACACCTGCTTGTCCCATGACTGCTGTCGAAAGCCCAGCTAGTCACAACGCAGAGCTAACACACAGCCACAGCTTTATCTCACAGATGGGACAAAAGCTAAGTGCTTTTCCATTTTTTTTTTTTTTAAAACGGGAGTCTGTTTACCATGCTCCAACTTTAAAGAACAGTGATGCAGCCTCTGAATTTCAGAACCATTGTTAGCTCTCGAATCGTCGCCGGCAACGGGCAGAAGTCGCGACTTGCCCTCTATCGCTAGGTGCGGCGCCGGCAGGACAGCCCTCGCCACAGGCACGCGCGTCCGTCGCAGAACGGCTCCGGTGGCTTTACGGATACTACTCGGAGGGGCAAGAGTTACAGGAAGACCACAAGCCCTGCCTGTAAATCAAGGCTACCGTAACATTTCTGGGTGTAAGAATCACAGAAATAAATTAAGTAATAAAAAAAGAATCTTTCAAGAACACAACAAAAGCAGCTACTGGCCTTTCCTCGTACCCTGCCGGTGCAAAGAATTCCTGCTTGCAAGAAAAACAGTCAATGCTGAAAGCAAGCGGAGAGGCCTGTGGGAATTTGCGAAGTGTAAGGCGATTATTTCTAGGCTTCCACAGACAGAAACGCAATCGAGAGCTCCAGGACAAGGCAGACACCAGAAAACATGGCAATTTAAATTTTAACCACAAGAACTCTTAAAGTGCAGTTATGCATAACTGTGGCTCTTGAAATTATATCAGAATTACTGCATAAGCCTTCATCCAACAGTTAAATCAATATTTAAATTTATTCCAAGCAAGGTCCTTTTGACATAGTAACCTGTCCTCCAACATGCACAAAATGTATTTGGATTTGTATCCTAAAAAAAACATTTACTGGCTATTGAACTGATGATCACCCCCCCCCAGCCAAACTTCAGAACAAAAATACTTTGACAGGTACCTATATGAATTCATTATTTCATTCTTAGTTCTGGTACTTCCAGCATTTGGGGAGCACAGGGGGAGCTGCCCAAAGAGTATCTTTACAGAAACTGAAGTCTGATCCACATACAAAGTCAGCCTGAGTTAATAAATCAGCTCAACTTCACATGTTGACACGCTTTAATGGATCTACCACTGACTTGTATATTTTAACACGCGTCACTAAATGCACAGAAATAGGCCAAGCTGACATAAGCAGTTTGAAAGCAGCACAAATACTCAGCTGGGTCACCAAACTTACTCAGTTAAGTCATCTTCAAAACCTACTTTCAAAAGTAAACGAAGTGCAGCAAGTGCATAGGCATGCAGGTCTAACACCCCTGAGCCCAAGCGGTAAATGTGCCACAAGCCCAGGTAGGGTGCAGCTCTTACAAAAGAGATGAGACAGGAGGTTTTTTGTTGTTGTTGTTTTTATTTGTTTGGTTAGGGATTTTCAGATTAATTTAAACAGAAATACAGAACTTAGATGTGTGGAGTCCTTCTCCCTCTAATTTGCTGTTGGAAGACTACAAAAATAAATGAGGCCAATGTACTGAGTTCCATATTTAGCTGCAACACTTTCAAGTCACTACAGGAACTAAAGTCTACTGAGATGCTCTTGCATGCCTTTGGCAAAGTATCATGCTTAAAACATAAGAAATACAATTACAGAAAATGATATTAACTTCAGGCTCCTACATCTCCTGAATGCTGTTCTGCTTTATTGAATATTGCCCTCGTTGTTTTTTGGACTGGGAACACAGACAAAGGTTCTTCCTCTTATCAGCTGGCTTTGTAATTTATATATATATATGTATATATACTATTTATTATTAATTTAAATTTAATTTAAATTTTTAATGTTATTATTTTTATTATGTATTTAAATAATAATAAAAAGGTTGAGAGATGGTTCCTGAGTTTGAAGTTATGACCTGCAATACTAACCAGAAATCTAGGATTGACTGAAGAATTCTTTTCACATAATTATGTAATGAAGAGAAAGATTATTTATCATTCAGTTTTTACATTTGCAAAGGATATTCTTTAAATTCTGCAAGTCTACGAAAAGTGAATTATATTATTAATCCATAAACAAAAGTCTATTATCTGACAAATCAGAATAAAGAAGTCCGTATGTAATTTAACAAGAAGATAGAAATCAAGTAGGGACCTTCATAAATACCTGCTTTACTGTCTTACACTTTCTCTTTGTCCAGCAATATCTTCCCTCCCATTATTGTTAGATAATGGAAGTGGAAATTGCTTAATATATTAAATCAATATTTAATAAATTGAAATTTCACTGGTGTACCTTAGGTTTATTTCAGCCAGAAAAAAGTTATGTAGTGTTGGAGCAAGATCTCCAGGACCAGAGGCCATCGTCTCCGTAGGAGTACACAAGGAAACTCCAAGTTCTCTCTTACCAGAGCTCGCACTCAGAAGCTCCTAATGACATGACAGCCAAGAAATGTGACAGCCACCTCTGTGAGTCATGGAAGTTAATCAACCATTTCAACTTCATTAAAGTCTATCACTTCAGTGGCATACATTATCTGAACATTAGAGAAGTCCTGACTCATGGACACAGTATTTTGCAACCCACAAAAAAATTGAAAAGAACACAGTAACGACTAAGATACTTCTATTGAAGTACTGAAATTTGAAGACTTTCAAAACTAAGAAACAGAAGAATCTGTGAACTAATCAACATCCACTAGCGTAACACAATTCGTGTGATTTTAAAGCAGGAACATTTATTGCCAAGAAAAATTACCAGTTTCAGTCAACTTTTTTTTTTTTTTTTTTAATTAAAAAGTGTGGTGGCAGAAGAAAAACTGCGAAATTCACAGTGAACAAATATTCTTGTTAAGGTGGCGAGAACAATCTTCTTACACAGAAATGATTTAAATCTATAAAATGTTAGGCTGACAGACATGAATTGGCTCCTGTCTCCTGAAACGTAGAAGACACATTAGCTATCATTTCTTCACACCCTTACCTTTGGTAAATTAGACCCCATCAAGTGTCTACTCTAATAACTTCTATGATAGCCCAATCTTCTCTCAGTGATGGCCATTTTCATGCTTGTTTTCTTTCTCTCGTTATATCAGCTTTTCCCTTGTCTGCATCTCCTTCCCACCCCCACCCTGCTTCAATAAAGCAAAACAAAAAATGCAATGGCTGATGGCTGTGTTCAAGGGAAGGTGAATATGCTGTTCAATTTCTTTATCCACAATTTAAAGTAGAACACAGAAAAAAAACGACTTTTCTACAGTCATTATAGTCTAGTCCTTATAGACTAAACACTTTTCTTATTAATATTTTATTTAAAGGTCTTCTCTGATATTTTTACCAACTTCAAGAAGAAAAAGTAAGCCTAGTACTCTGAAGAAGTCCAAACCATTAAAAGTAGCAATTAGAAATTAAATACACCAATAACCGTACCACATTATAACTATTAAATTGGTCTAAAACATTTTTTGACAAGAATTTTTTAAACTGGATTTTTTTGAAAAACTAGTTAGCATGCACATACAACAAGATGTATTTAGAAATAAGCAACCTTATTTGAGATCAAAGAAGGACTTCAGAGCCATTTCTAGCCAGAGAATGACATTATTTATACTACTGTCTCCACAGAGGATAAATCCATTTCTTGTTTGAAAAGGTTAGGCAATAAAGGGAGATTTATAAAACCAGTACAAATAATTGGTTTCCTTTTCCTTATCCTCTGCTGGCTTCAGTACACATTGGATAACCTTAAACCTCCACCCAGTCTGGAATAAAATATTTTTACTAAGATTTTACATTACTGTTATTCCAAGAGATCTACATAATTATAATTAACTTTGTACTAAATCAGAACCATATTTTAAAGGTAGGTCTTTTTTCATATAGTATCTCACACCATCCTGAAATTCACATCAAGAAAAGCTGATTTTTCATAAAATCAGCTCTACTTAACTCATCTGTGGGAAATAATCATTACAACTATTCAGAAGGCAAAAGATGTTAAGAAATTTCTAGTTCATAAGCACTGATGGTAAGAACTGATTTGACAGAGTGAAGATAGTAAGAAATAAAATGGTAAACAACAACCTTAATCATCTCTGAATCTGTAGACTGATACTTGGTTTTATTACAGTTTAGTTCTTGATTAATACCAAGTTGCAAAAATGATGGCTAGATATAGCATATTGCAAATACTGTTTCACTATTCCTTAAAGAACACAGTAACAAAACATTTTTGTTATTATTATTGGTTACCTAGATGTAACCCTTCTAAAAAAAATCCCATTCTACCCAAAAAGCATTCTTTATTTTTAACATTAACATTTTAACTTTTTGATATGCTGTGAAAGTCATTGACATAATTTCAACATTTGTAAATGAAGGGTTTCAAGATTTTACTGCATTTCAGACAGTCATAGATACTATCAATAACTACAACCTATTTTTAAAAGCATGTCAGAGTTGCTGATGACTATCACTAACTATATTCAGTGAAGAAAATCCCTGAAAATTGATTTTAAATATAAAAAAATGAGACATAGTATAAAAACCTGCATATCTTATGCTCTATTTATCTGTTACAGAGGCAGAACAATACCAGCAAAGGCCAAGATTTCTTTTGCTGTGGAATCTGTCTAAACCCTAATTGTAAAAGGAGAGATTTCTCAACAAAATGGTTCAGTGCTAGTTTTCATGCTTAAATTTAGCAATTTGATCCTGTTAAGCAAGATACTTGGATACATACTTAGCAGTAAGTTTCATATACTTAGCTTCCTAATTTCCGAGTGACATACAAATGAGCTTCAATACTTTGCAAAATTATTGCTTAAATATTTGGCATTTCTCTGACAACAGCTTGCCAATTAATGCAAATTACTAAAGCACTTAATATACGACTTCAACACCTGGGCACCAGAAATTAGTGAATGTTCACTTATTCATTTCACATAAGCCACTGAGCAATAAATCAGGCCTAATGGCTAGAACACAACTTCTTACCTAAAATGGGCAAATTGAAAAGAACAAAAGAATATTTAACTTGCCTATAAGTAGACATAGCTTTAAAAGCTTTATTATTGTCTAGTGGAAATATATAATGACCATCCAGTCAGGAAAAGAAAAAAAAAGATGCAACATCACAGAAAGTCACAGGAGTTAGAAGGAAAGTGGGCACTTATTTTTCTCAACTAAATCGGTGAATAGGCAAATGCCTTAAAAACATTTTTACTATATGCAAACCCAAATTTTAATTGCAAAAAAGATGATCAATGATTTATTTAAATGTTACATATTTCCCTGTGCCTCCTTTGATCAGAACTTTGCACGCTGCTCCAGCAAACGTAATAGTAATTAAGTGACATTTGTGGATCTGTGTTTTCAATAGCTAGGTTAATACTTTTACACTGCTTCTCAATACAAACTTGAAAAGAACAGGTTTCATGAAAAATTAGTTAATATGGAATCATTTAGCATCAGGCATATGGGTGCTCTACTGATAAATTCCAAACCTAGTCCTTAGTTAGCAACAGCAGCAGTGATGTACAGACTCATGCCAGGCCATCTACAGTGAACACACAGGAAAAATAAGGCCCAGTTCACAAAGCACTGTTCCTGCTATAATGATTGCACAGTGTAAGTAAACTCAGCTTTTTCATAAAGAAAAAAAGAACTGAACAGCTAGATTGAACATGAACTCATTCAGACTCTGCTGATCCGAACTTTTTGCACAGTCCTTATCTACTGATGCACCAATAAGCAAGTTATGAATGCACAGACTAAAGCAGATCTTTTCTGCACAACTACAGGTCTCTGAGATCTGCTCTTTTTCCCCCACAGTGCCCTGACTCTTTGTGTACTCTGGACTCTTAGAAGAGCCTGGCCTAAGAGCAAGAGTCAATAACAGTGCTGTTGTGAGACCATGTATGTATACTACATCAGCATGGCTTCTGCTATAACACTGTGTCCAGTTCTGAGTTCCATTCTTCAAGAAAAAAAGAGTCAGACGTCAGAAATTGTCCACGAGAGTGTAACATGGACTGTAAGGTACAAAAAACCCTGAACAGGAAGGACCATAGAGAGACTTGGGATTCCTTAGGCAAAGGAAAAAGTAATAATGGTCTTTCAGTGGAAGGAAGTTCTCACAAAAAAGACTCTTGTGCTCTCCATCTACAGGAAATACTGGGCAAGAAATAAACCCTTGCTGTTTCAATAATAATGACAACGCAGCCAGGTCAAAGACATTGAAAACATTTTCAGTGCTAAGGACTGCAAAGCATCACTGACTGCCTGGGGAGTTCAGAAACTTCTCACTTGAGGTCTCCAAGAACAGGTCAGGCAACCATCCCTCAGAAATGATCTGGGCATGACCGAACAGGCTTTGAGGTAATGACTTGGGATTAGACAGCATCTAGGTTTTATAGAGGCAGAGAAAACAAGAAAGACATTTTAGATTGTTCTCTAGACAATCTGTTCCACCCTCAGT
>VXAA01005384.1:598733-610377 GCA_013399115.1 Anseranas semipalmata | reverse complement strand
TTTGTTTTTGTTTTTTTTATCTTCAGGTAGAATTTGAAGTGTTTTAATTTGTGCCCTTTGCCTCTTGTCCTGCCACTAGGCACTGCTGAGATGGGTCTGGCTCCCTCATCAGCATTGCTTCTCACCAGGTAACCATACACATGGTTAAGATCCCCGCGAGCCTTCTCTTCTCTAGACTAAACAGTCCCAGCTCCCAGCCTCTCCTCATAGGACAGACGCTCCAGTTCCCTGGACCGGCTCCAGTACACCCCTGCCTCCGTTGCACTGCGGAGCCCAGCACTGGAGCCAGCCAGCGCCGAGCAGAGCAGGCTCACCCCCCTGCACACTCTGCCTAACGCAGCGCGGGCGGCTGTCGGCCATCCCCGCCACAGAGGTGCCTTGCTGTCCCCCAGGTCCCCCTCCGCAGAGCTGCTCCCCGGCCTGGAAGGGTACACGTGGTCACTCCTCCCCAGGCGCAGGATTTCGCGCCTCCCGGTGCCGAGCTCCCTGAGGCTTCTCTTTGCCCAGTTCTACCGCCTCGGTTGTGTCACTGCAATACGAGAGGCCAAAATGTGAACGCATTCAAAAGATAAAGTCTAGCTACAAGCTCCCGTTCACTGTCAGAACCCGGGAAAGTGTTCCAAGCACACCTGATGGTTATTAAACCTTCCTCCCCTAAAAACTTAATACATGTTGGTTGGACTTTTGGCCTGATCCAGAGCAGCCCTTCCACATTCAGGGAGTTAGCATAGAAGGTGCAGTAAAAGGAGAAGGAAAGGAAGCTAAAAGAAAAATAAAAAAGGTTCTCTTGACAAGAACTCCATTCACATTCCATCCTCTATTATCAGCATACACTTGGTAAGAAATACCTCCAGTCCTCGTCTCCTCCGACAGAACACAGCTTTCCGACATTATTAGTGCTACCATTGCAAATGGATCTATAGTTTCCAATTATACAGTACCATGGCTCCACAGCAGTAATTCCCACCAACCCTATCATTTGCCTGAATTACTGAAGCCTCCCCTCACTCCTTCAGCTGTTAAATACTGAAAAATTTCTCCAAAGGCTACCCAGTACTTCAATTCTACTCCACTCCACCCTCTTCACCAAACTAATTTGAAGTCATCGAATCTGAACAAAGCCTCTGAAACTGTAACCACGGACAACATATTACATGGTATCTCCAGTATATCACATATGGGACCTATTTTTGATATTACATTTTACTTCGAGAACTCCACAGTTCAGATGAAAGCATGCAGTAGTTTCTAGCTGTATGTTTACTTTTCCTCAAATATAAATTGAAGGAATGGTCCATTTATTTAAATTGATATAAAAACAAACTTAACAATAAAGAATGTTTTGTGAGAGAGATTACTAACCAAAAAAAAAATAAATACTACTTCCTTTTTAATCCAATTCTAATCATCTTTTCAACCTACCAGCTAGTGGAAGTCTACTCTAAATGGTATTTTATTCTATTGTGCTTCCTTTCAGTTGTAGCACAGTGCGCATCTTGCCTGTTTTACTCCTGCAAATCGGCTAGGCTGGCTGTCATTGCCAATATTAACTTGACCAGGAGGCACAGCCCAAAAGCTAATGAGCTGCTAAATACTGCTGCCGTTGAACAGAGATGTATTGTGAATTTGTAATTTTGCAAAACACCCTGCACATAACTGATGATTCCTGTCAGTAGCTGTAGTGTGAGATCACAATTGACTCCAAGATAACAATTAAAATGGAATATATTAAGTGACTCATTATGGATAGGAGAAGCTTAAAGCTTGTCACTGACTGTGGCTTCATTTCCCTGACACAGACACTTCATGAAAGCCTTAATGATTTGTCGGGTATCATAGATGATGGGTCCATGTATAAAACTTATTTGGAATAGTCTCTAGCTTTGTTCTTCCACAGGCAAATCACAAATTCTATTTACTTTGCAATACAAATCTCTTTGGTCAGGATGCCCCGAAAGAAGAAAGGCTAAATGATTTAGAAGTATTACTGTACAGTTATTACACTCAATATTGCACTAATACAAAATTAAAGATTTGATTCACAAAAGGACTCTTATTTTCCAAGTAGCTGAATTCCAAACTGGACTTTGTCCTGTAAATATTGATGCCCTTTTGTGAATCTGGACTACCTATTCAGCAAAACTTTTAGGGCAGAAGAATTTTGCTGAAACCAGTAAATGTTGAGCAGGGAGCACATGAAACATCCTTTCAAAGACTTATGCATGTTTCGTCACTGAATTCATAGAACATAACCCTTTAGATTTCAGGGTGTCAAAGAAAAAAGGGGGAGAGTCTTTCCAAATACGGCAACATTTGGAAAGGGACCTTCTTTACGTTCAGTAATTCAGTGGTCAGAGTTCTCGCCCATGTATCATCACATTTGCAGGGACCACGTCCCTAGTCTCCTGGACTGTTTGGAAGTGGGATCAGTGATAAGCTTGTGCATCTATAGAACAGATCAGTTAACTCTTAACTGGTGACCAGATCAAAATAAAACTCGTGTTTTCTTTGCTCCCTTTCACTGAACTTGCTTTTGCTGCCTTTGAATTCTTCTCCACCTTTCTGACTCATTTCCAAGATAAAATTGTTTATATTTTATGTTTAGGAAACTAACCACAGATATTAGTGACTCCTTGAATGAATGCAACTATCATTCTATTTACAGCCGTGATCCTTTTTGACTAAGAGCAGAATAAATTTTTCACTGAGTGGTCTTAAAGTAGATATCTATTTGTGCATACTGACCAATTGAAGAGTATGAATTCAAATGAAAATAGCTGTGACTTTGCCTCTTATTACAAAAAGGAAGGTCCCCTGATTCCTTTAAACTAAACTATGATATTCATATTGTTCTGCAAAGCCAAAACATTCTTAATCTTTTCATTAATATAAAAAAATGAAATAGCCCTCAAGCTTGCATTTCAAGCAGTGCATGCCAGCCCATCCCATAACAACAACAGAAAAAAAATCTGTTGGGAAAAACCCAGAATGATTTTAACGCTGTTATGTTGGACTACAGAGTTCACTATCCTCTTCTGGTTATAACCTTTCATTCCTCTTGAATTCTGGGATACAACAGATTATATATAATGAAAATAAAGCTACACCGGTCAAGGCTGAGGCTTTTGGGGAAAGCTGCTAGTTTAAAGGACAAATGAAAGCAAGACATCATTAAAATTGGACACATTTTTAAATCAGATGTAGAAAAAGCACTACACCAAGAGTACTGACATTTTGTATTCCTAATGTCTTATTCCTCATGCTACAGCTGGTAAGTCTGGAGGCCTTAACATTGTATATATCCTTTTTGTTACCCATTCACTATGATTCATTAGATAGATCCCAAGCTTGATTTTTTGCAATTAACAAAGCATAAAGAACTAAATTTATCAACCGCTGCTGTTTTCTCCCTTTTAAGGCCAAAATCCAGCTTTCAAGCAGCACTGAACATTATTAGCATTTAAGTGCATCGACTCATGAAATATTGGACATTAAAATCAATCAGAGTTTATCCTGGCAGCCTAGACAGAAAAGGAAGTGTTAATAAAGTAACTTTTAGAAACACAAGGGTAAGAATTTTCAATTATTGTAGCTGATTGCATATGGGTAAAAAACACATGGACAGAACAGTACAGACATTTTTATGATTAGGAAATAGTTGCTAAATGTGGATCTGTGAGCAGTAATCAGAGAAAAAACAGTTCTCCAAGGACACATATGATTAATGATCTGGAACCAATTAAAGTGAAATCCATTAGACCAGAAGATCCTCAAAGTTGTGCTCATGTCTCCCTGGATGGCTGGGAGCTGCCTAACACTGCAAGGGCAATACAGGACAGCACAACCAGAAGTAAAAAGTAGCTTCTGCACTGCCACACTGGACAAGACATTGCCTAACATCACTTCCAACAGCTTTAATACAATCCTCAATACAGCGTATCACTAAAGTGTATTTACCAGTTAAGTCAAAAATATTTCCTTGGCCCTCAAATCTATCTAGGTTTCAAACAATTGGTCATCTGAAAAATAATAATACTATCCAACAGCCCCCAAATCACGCTCTATTTAGGCAGGAACACTCTACTTTGAGCATGTTCAGAACTCAAACCTCTCTCTAACCTGACCTAATCGAGGTGATGCAATTACAGCACTGTTGGCTGACCTGACAGGCCTACTAGGTCTTGTCTGTGGCTCTTACCACAACATCAGGTGTGATGGAAAAACCCCACTGCTGATTGATTTTATCAATTAACTGAACATAGCCACATGCAGAGATGGGTACGTTTGGCTCCCATTTGTCAGGGCACGGAAGCCGAACACTGAACCCCTCAGAAGCACTGCATCCTTCTTTTCTTAGGATGTAAGCATGTGACTCCCAAACAACCTAGATGATTAGTAAATATTTAAGAGAAAATCAGCTCTAATACAATAGCTGTCCCTAATTTCTCCTTGGGGGATGGAGGCATGGTCAAATTAATGTGCAGAAAGTAAGAGCTGCACGTGCATAAATATCAAGCAACACAGCTGGAAATAAAGTAAATTGCAAGTTACAAAATAATTTTATTTCTGTTCTTTGTATGACCTTTCAGATCCTCCTAAACTGAAAGGGGGGTTGATTCTCAAACATTCCCTTGGAGATTGAGATATTTTAGAAAAAGCTATTTACTTTATAAACTGTAAGATTTTATCTATTATCTACTGATAAATAAGAGCACGGTAATTACTGTAATGTAATGAGGTCAGTGAGACAAGCTGCATGCATCCTATATTACTAGAAACATTAAATCACCATGCTTATGGACAGGAGGTCTGATACTCCCCCCGTTGGGCATTACATGGGAATAGATAAAAGGGTTAATACATACTTTGTATTGTCCTAACAAGCAAGATATCAGCTGGCAGGTGAGACCACAGAGAAAAGCACCACTGAAGCCCAAGGAAAATACCAGCTGTCTCTGCTCAGAGAAGACAGATTACCACCTGTCCAGCTATCTTGCATACACAATACAAGGCACGTTGGTCATTTTAACAGGGATAACTGTACCCATATGCTGTTTAATTTTGTGCTGCACTCTGCCTACGTGTAAATATTTGTGAGGGATCCTTGCAAATTGTAGATTAGCCCCGTGGTGATGTTTAGCTAGAGGCTAAACTTCACGCTTACTTTAGCTCCCTGAAGCCTAAATCTACAGTACGTCATGTTATCAGTGCTTTAGGACCTTCGGCAAACAACGGAAAGCAAACACACACATGCGCATGTACACACACTAAGAGGGAGGAAAAGCATTTGATTCTAGGGAAGAATTGTTTGAAGTCACAGTCTGGCAAAAGAGCACTTACCAGCTTTGTTTTTTATACTGTGCAAAGTCCTGCTTGCATTTTAGCAATACACCAAATGATTGGCATTACAAGGTCATAAATACTCTTGCAGCTTTAAAAACAACCAGAAAAAAAAAAAAAACCCTCCTGCATCCTGTTCAGCAAGAAAAACAACAGGAAAAAAAAAACAAACAACTGGTACAGTAAGCTTTGCAACATTATTAGAACATGCCCTTTGTGATACAAATGCATGCTTGACACTTTCCTTTTCCCCTCTCCTTAAGGCGCAAGGAACTAGAAATTCAGCAACAAGGTTGTTGGTTTGGACACAGTGATTCTTACCAATTGAGTGAGTCTTTTTATGTTTGAAATGTGGCTCTGAATAACTAGTTCTATAACACAACCTGACTTGTATAAAGAAATAAGAAAATCACCTACAGTTTAACTCTGACACCTTTACAACCATACCTTAGCCCATAAAGCAGAATCAAACTGAATCCTCACAGCCCAGAGAAGCTGCAAGCCTTATTAGAATATTTTGCCTTTTTTTTCCTACCATTCTGTGTGTTGAAGGCCAAAAAAATGGAAAAAAAAACACACTTGAGAATCACTGGCATGGAATACAGCTGACTGCTGTCTGTCAGCCAGATGTTAGCAGCTGAAAGCTGCATCATTTGCAAGAAATATCAAGGATATCTGAATAGAAGACAGGAATACATCAACAAGAAGTGGGATGAAGGATCCCAAATTTTAAGAGTTTCTGAAGCTTCAGAGATTTGGGGTGCTGTCTAGCCTTACTCAAACCCTGCAAATATTTTGCCTGAGCAGCTGTTCAGCTGCTTGTTTGAACAAATGTTTTTTAAAAATGTTGGAATAAGTATTTTGCACAAAGCTGTTACATTTTGATCAAAACTGCTTTTACTGCAGGGCTCCGAGACAATGCACTGTGGTTTTGACCCAGAATCAAGTATTCACATATGCTGCTTTCGGTTTTAGAAAAAAATTAAAGAACCAGAGCCTTGGAAGATTCACACTGAAAGGAAGGATTGCAGATTTGCTGTGAAAGCTCTGGTCACTCACTCATACAACTCGTTCTCTTAGATCAGGTGTGAAATCTGTGATAGCTGAGCAGAAACTTAACACAGTATCCATCCCTAAATTTATGCTACAATAATGACAAGTCACAAATCCACCATCTGACCTTTTCAGGATTTCAATATTCTTGATTTTTCGAACAAAGTCTTGCCACATGTTTACTGATAATATATATATCAATTCCTTCCTTGTCTGCACTTACTTGGTATTCTGCTGAGTTAGNAATCCAAGACCACAAAACAACATGTTTTCCCAATAGTGACATCTGACTTATTACAAATCCCCCAAACCTAAATAGCTAGAAAACATAAAATTGTCATAAAGTTAAGCCAAGGGAACTTCTAATTTTTAAGTATGTTCTAGTATTGTTCAACACACAAAAGATATACAATTTATTGACAATTCACCTCAAAATTATCTAGTTATTTAATTAGCTTCCACTGCATTGAAGCTGCTAATATTTGTATTACTCTCAGCTGTAGCAAGTCAAGGCTTTTTTCTTTTGCCCTATATAGCAAAATACTGAGATTCAAACATTGTTTTTAATAAAGCTTAAAATGCTATAAAAGATATGATTCTTTAATATATAAATGATATCTTAAAATTATTTCCCTATTTGTAAGAGAAATATACATTCCTTAAGTTAGATTTTAAAATAAAACTTGTAACTCCACTGAAATATAAAATACACTTTTTATATCTGAACTTCAGATACTTAATTCAGTCATATTCTATCATCATGTATAGGTAGATTTTATATAATTTAATTACTATGTTTGCTCTGAGCTTATTCAGCCAGATACGAAAAGGATCAAATACAAATCAGCCATATAGCTATCCCCACCCTAAGTCCAACCAGCAGCTAAGCTAACTTGTCAGCCCCCAGTAGTAAAAGCAGATCCAGGTTGACAACTTCAACTTTTGGGGTATACATATGAAACGGAACACCTTTATGCCCCTGCACTATCACATCACTATGAAAGGTGAAAAAAAAGGGGGGGGGTTCAGCAAGTTCCTCAACATTTGGGATTTCAAAAGGGAACAGCTTGATGAATAGATTGATATTTAATTATTGTTTTATTTTTCTGGTTATTGGTAACATTCTCTATACCCTTCAAAATAATTTAGCATAGAGTAACAGACACGATCGACTAGTTACAAGATTAATGTCAATTGTGTACATATTTGCAAACTAAAATCAGTGATTTTAGGGGCAATCACAGGCATATCAGAGGAAAAAACAGAGATAAGTAAGAATCTCCAGGCCAAGATTGGGTCTGGACATCTGTCAAAACCAGTTCTATAACAGTAATATGCAAATTCAGGTTTTTGAGCATGATCACATTTAACCAGCTCTGTTTGAAAAAAATACATTGTTCATTTTGACAGCCATTTGCAGTAATGAGTTTCATTAATTCCATTAAATGTTTTTAAAATGTTTCCTCTCTTCCCTCATTTTAACCATCTATAGTTAACATTTGGTTTCGTTTCCCTCAGGAATTGACTGGTAAGATTTCATACTGTAGCATGTTTGGGGATTTTGATAAAAATGTAACAGAGGATCACCCTTCCCCAGCTTTGCTCCATGCAATTCCTCACCTCCCAGCATCTCCATCCACTCTTACGTGAGAGTAAGCTAAGACTTCATTGACAATCTCTGGCATTAAAAACATTGTGAATCAACACTGAATTTTTTCCTGAGTTGCTGTTCATTTTTTAGCCTCTAAACTAATTAATTTAATCATTAGACTTTACATTTCCTCGTGCCTCCTATCTAAACCTCTTGAGAAAAACGCGTAAGATTAAAAAAAATGAGATGAGTAAAACTGAAATTATTCTAAGTCCAAACCATCCTTTATCTTTGGTTCATTTCACATAAGTCCTGCACTTTCATGCAGCGTGTCACCCCATTTCTTGCAGTGTCTGTGCCCCCAGCCACCTGTTTCAGAGCTAACACTTGGCTGTCGAAGACACAGCTCTGCTTTGACTTCAACATGTCAGCTTTTCCAACTCCAGCTCAGTTAAACCACAACAGCCCATTAAACAGCAGTTACAATATTTAATGGTACTCACGTAGATAAATAAACAGGTTATTTTTATGGGTTTTTTTTTTTTGAACAAATTGAGGAATGCTTCAAGCTCTTTTACACATATGAATTCCAAGAGAAGAAAAACTGACCAATAAAAACGTTATTTGATAAATTTCGTATGTAGTAAGAGTTTATTCCCTACAGAATAGGCTAATATTTTGCCAAAAAACCTGCAGCAGGATGAGACTACATTGTACTAGACTGTAAATACAGTAAGCAAGAATTTATTGGGTGAGCTACTACATTAAATGCAGAGGTTCTCTTAAAGTCTCTTAAACTCTTTGGAACATCTCCTAGAAAACAATTCGTTTATAAGTTTAGGCACTTAGAAAGAATTGATCTTCCACACAGCCAGAATTTTGTTGCTTTAGTTTGACTAGGCATTTGTTTCAAGTAGCTGAGCATAGTTTAATCCAGGTGAGGAAGAGGTTCCTACCAGATGTCATTTACTTAGGCTAATATATCAGGTGAAAAGAAGGAACATCAATAGGTGGGATTTTAAAGTTCACTTGATCATTGTGGTGAAGTCAAATTACAAAGAAACATTAAAGGCACAAATATTGTATAGGAACACGGAAGTCACAAACCATGACAAAAATCTGTAGGAATACTGTGATTTTTGGTACGTTTTCCAAACATGTAGTTATACACTGACAGCAGCATGACCTAGACGTGCATGCCATCCTGCCAGGGAGATGAGATTACCTTCTTCAGCTGCATATTCCAGCTCTGGTAGAGACCTGTTTAAATATGTTAGCCTAAATATAGGCCAAGTAAAAGCTAGAGTATAGTCTTTCCTTAACTTAGTTTTGTCAAACTAATTCTGTATAGTTTAAATAGCATGGTTTATTTGAGGTTTTCTCGAAACAGATCATATCTGACAGAACCGGGTTCGACAGCAGCTACACATGCAGTTATGCTGCACATCTGAGTGGGGCTGTCACAGCTGTAGGGGAGGACAGAAACAAAACAGCTGGGACTGAAACCTCTTAACTTGGGTTAACCGTAGCCAGAAGAGCACATCTGACCTAATTTGAGAGAAAAACAGTTAGCTTCCCTCTCAGCCAACTCCCAAATTCTGTGGGGTCACATGTATGGAGGAAAGGGATTAGGTCATCTCAGTCCCTACCTTCTGAGCAACACAGCAGTGACAGTCTAGTACTTCAGAAGCTGGGGTCTGGAGAAGTAAATTCCACAGTACAGGAATTTAGTTCCCTGTGCACCTAAAATAGCCTGTGCTTGCTGCTCTTCTGGGTTTCCCAAGATAAAAAAAATCTCTTTCCAGAAGACTTCCAAAGAGTAAGCACCTAAATAGGAACAGTCTGCCTGCTGCATTTTTTTTTTTCCTTTTTTTTGAGTGTATATAATCCCTCGGGTATTTAATTACCCAATTTATTATGCAACTATTATATGGATTATATGGTTTTTGAGTTCCTCCAGTGTTGTGATTGAGATGCCCAGACCCAGACCTGCAGGAGGCTAGAACCATTCCTCTGTTACTGGCAGGTTTTCTCTGTGGTCTTAACTCAGTGAGCTGACATCCAGGTTGAGCTACTTCACATAAAACTAATACATTACAAGCCCTTTCAAACTACATTCATGTCACTCATTTTAGATTGAGAGAAACCCATTCATATTAACATCTATGTTGTCTTCTTCTCACTGATGACAATGTCTGCTAGGTGTTCTTAGCAAAGCTGTAAACTGTGTGGTCCTTTGGTCCATTTCCCCATGAAACTATGCAAACAGCTGCTCTTCTGTCCACGCACAAAATGACTTGTGGCATAGCATCACAAGATCTACAACAGTAGCGCGGTTTAGTCTGCATCTGACCTGGAAAACCAGAGCGACCCTCCAACCAAGCAGCAAACAGCTCAGGACCACGTCCCAGGCTCAGCTCAGACTGTCAGCTTGGGTGCAAAGCACCGCTCACCACGAACAAGCGGGAAGCACGTCCGGGACAGTGCCAAGGCTAGTATAAGTATAGGCGGTCAGTATAAAAAAGTCTATACAAAAGTATAAAAATATTACTCTAGAACAAAAACAAGATATTAGTATATTAGAAGAAAGCTAGCCATGTGATTTTCATTTTCGCACTGAACAATCACCTTAGTGATAAAAATAGAAATAATGAAGTTATGTCAGATATCATATAAAATCAATAAAGTAAATAAAAATAAGCCAACAAAAGATGTTATGAACAGGATAAAGCAGACTATTTTTCTCCTTGTAATATGTGCTTTTTTCAACTCCAGTAAATATTACTTTTTTTTTTTTTTTCCAGAACTATTGATGCAATGATCTTTAATAAAAAAAGGTTTTCATTTCGGTTCCTTTTCCCTTGCTGCCTGGAATAACATAGGCAGGAATAATATATTCATAAAAGTCTTTATACTCATTCTAAATCAGTAGAAAAAAGTAAAGTAGGCTCACACTGCCTTTGCTGCAGTTTTGTATTTTCTTCTACATAACTATGTACACAAAAAATCCACTAACAAAAGTCTGAGAGAATACAACTTTAAAAAGACCTATGTTAGATCAATATTGACTTTCCTCAGCACATATTTTGCATTCCCTTCAAGGTAAGAAAGTAGTGAAGTAAGCTATGGCCAATAGCTAAAAGAGATGCTTTATTGCACCAGGTTTATGACAACCTGAAATCTATTACTTTCCCCTCTAAACTCAGACGTAGTCAGCTTGGCATTGACATTACTTTGAACTCTTTCCATATGATTAAATGCTTGACAGGCTTTGAGGAGGGGGGTTGGACTAGATGTTCTCCAGAGGTCCCTTCCAACCACAATGATTCTGATTCTATTTTAGAAAAACAGTCTGCTACATTTACATCTTTAAATACTCCTATTAGTAAAAGCACTTCTTGGTTTGTTTTCTAATTCAAGTACTATTCCTATTAAATAAAACTTGCAGCAGAAGACTTTCATGCACACTAGAGGACAGAATATTCAACTATATTCACAAAGGCAATAAACATGCAAGGCCACTTTACAGAGACTGTAACAAATCATATTCTCTAGCAAGTTGTAGAGCAAACCTCTGTAAAAGCCTCAGTGAGACCATTTGCTTATTTTAAGTATAAAACAAATTTAAAATACTAGTTCCTCTTAAAATACAATTTAGGA
>VXAA01005384.1:536596-598693 GCA_013399115.1 Anseranas semipalmata | reverse complement strand
TTTTTTTGTTTTTTTTTTTTTTTTTTTTTTTTTTTTTTAAAAAGGGCCTAACATGTTGCTGGCTGTATACAAAAACTGACATACTCCCAACAGGTATCTGAACTCTCAAAGTCTGAAAAGTAATAATCAAGGAAGACCACCTTCCACCAGAGAATCTATTTTCCTCCTGAGAATATCCAGCATCTCAAAAATACTGAAAAAAGTAGGTCTTCCTGAAATTTATTTTGTTTTCTTAAAGTTCATCATCACCTAAAATGAACTGGAAAATTAATGGTTGCAAATGAAGAGAAAAGATAAATGTTACTTTAAAATGTCAACAACATTTTTCACATTTCTTAACTTGAAATTCCTGCTCATTCTCAAAAGCACTAATCTCAGAACATTCAAGAAATTAATGTGAAATTTGACTGGAACTTTCAATTTCTGAACCCTAACATCTCTTTTTAGAATAATTTCTCTGACAAGAAGTAATATACATTTTAATATCATTTAGCCTTTTTATGGTGAGGAAATAAAGGCAAACAAAACAATGATCATCTTTGTTAAACCAAGAGACATTTTCCTTTACATACTGCAAGCATTGAGATTACAAGTAATATTATGTATTATATATATAAATAAAAGCTCCATTTCTAGAAGCTTCCTACATCAACATTCTACTGTGTCACACTGCTACAATTCTGACCAAAATTTGCAGAGCTATTATTTTAATGACTGTTACAATATTTGCAAATAGGGATATAAATATATATTAATTTATAATCTATGTAATCAAATAACACTTTTGGATTTTTCCTTTTAGAAATGTCAGAAGAAGCTTGAAGAAAGTTATCCACAGGAAAACAATGTACCACTTTGTTTTTAACTGACTGCTGTGGTTTTGCAAGTTGACCAGACTTACTGTACTTTCGCAGACAAAAACAAATTGTTTGTATTATTTTTAATTTATTTACAATCTCCCCATCCAAATATTTCCAAATTAGATCCATTTCCTACTTCAGGCTCATTTCTGCATTACTACTTGATAGTTACTGGAACTACCACTTTTGATCTAACAGGTAACATTAAGCAGTAATGTGCTAGAGGGAAGCACTAAAAAGGCAAATCTTAACTGTACCTGCAACTAAAAGATCAAAGTCGTTTCTGAACTTTTCCAGTTACTAGGATTTCAGCGCAGTTCATCCAAAACTTGAACAGCTTCACTCTGGAAACAAAAATGTTTTCCTACCTTCCTCAGTTGTTACCAATTTCAGTGTGGAAAACTTAAAAAAACGTCGGCTATATATATATGAATCACAGATACTCATTATTCTTTAATTTTGAAACTTACTTCAGGTTTCATTCCAAATAAAATCTTTACAAAATTTGGTAGAAACAAGAACAGTCACTGAAACTGTTCTACTTAAATTCTGCTTAAATCCTAAAATATGCAACATTATGATGTTAACCCGCAAATCTAAGCAAAGCTGCCGTAGCATTATGCCTAGCCTGTCTCAAATACTCGTAAATAAACACCTAATTGGCACTTTTTCCTCAAAGTACTTAATAAAGAACTGCCTCTGTTGTACAGAACTCCTATACAAAAATATTCCTATATGGCCATAAAGTCTCTTTAGATAAATATTCTACAGAGACCAGGCTAGAAAAGCCACAGTAGTTCAGGGCCACGAAGCACATTAATCCAAGTCTGGAGTACAGTGTGGTTTCCTGGCCTCAGCACTCTGAGGCAATTCCTTTAAAAATCTGTTTGCTCTTGAAGACCGGTCCCACCCTTGCAGTACTGTCTGTTATAAAGCCTGAAGATAGAATACAGTATGCAATAACCTAGCAATGCACTTCCAGTAGGTTTGTCTGCCCCTTAATGAAACTGCCTGTAACATGCCACACAGGAGTTGTGGTTATGGCCCACCCAGAGCAAGCAACAACCCTGATACACAAGGCCTGATACAACACAACTTTATAGTAATTTCTAGGATCCTGTTGATATATTCTGTGAACAAACTTGGAGCAGTTTGATTGACCTTTGGTGTAGACACAGCATTCATCCTTAGTTCGTTTATCTTGATTTCTTTCACAAATATTCCAGATTAAACTAAAACCCAGTCTGTAGCCTTTGTACCAGTCTATTTACACAGACTAACTTCAATAGGTCGCTTTATGTGGAGATAAACCCCAGTTTAGGAAAGAAACATCTGTAAAGAAAGAAAAATAGCAAATGAAAGTGACTTTAAAGACAGACAAGCTTCTTGACACAGCTAGGCCTTCAGAGAACAAATGAAAAATAGCAAGTATTTAACAGCTCTTTTACTGGAAGCATGCCCAAGGCTAAAGTAAAAGCTCTGCACAGGATGTCATGGATAAAAGGTAAGCACTCTCCCCATCATTAAAATAAACAAAAATCTTTCACATTAGTGTTTCTCATCCCTGTATTTCTGTTCCTGCCTACCAAGGTAATAAACAAATAACTGAAAAGCTATTGGATTTCCCTTTTAAAAAGAACCTCTCTCCACTCACTAACAGAAGAACATGTCTGTACACAAACCAATTTTGTCCACATCCATGGCCCTTTTGTACTTAGTCTTGAACTAGAATTCAGATACGGGAAACAGCAGAATTCCCTGCCTCCTAAACACCTTCATAAACTTGAATGGTTAAATGAGAGCCAAAGAAAACTCATCATATTATACACCCTCCAAAATCTTCCTATGCATTACAAACACTATGTAGAACTGAAGAAAGTCAGCCTCCGCTTCACTGCTGAACGACCTTCCCCAGGACATACACAGACACTGCAACTGGTACAAACAGCCAGAGAGATTATGCATCACCAATAGACTGAAAACGGAGTATTTCCAAAATAATCTGCAAATCCTGTAAGAGAACAGAAGCTTGAAAGAGATGTCCCAGTCCCAAGACATCAAAAAAATTTATGAGAACAATTCAAATTAAAAAAAAATCCCTGTAAACAAAATCTATTTAACCTTCACTGGAATAAGAAACCCCTTACGATTTCCACAATACCCTTGCATTTATCACTAGTTCTATTTATAGGCTGGGTAACAGGTACTTTTATTGGTTAACAAGTCTTATTTCACTTCACCAATAATCCTTAACATTGAACAAAGCTGCAAGGGAAACAATAATGCTATAATAGGAACCTTTCAGTACAAATTATTTTGAAATTACAGTGACTAGTGTTTTTCTAAATAAAGTAACAAAGCATGCTCAGAAAACATTCATGTATTTTGACCATCTTAATTATCAGTGAAATCACATCCTTAACAAGGTTTAGAAAAAAAATTTTACTTCACCAAAATAAATTAAAAAAAAAAGTCATTCAACCTTTGATAGCTTATTTCTATCATGAAGAAAGAATTATCTTACCATCACCATAAAGCTTACTTTTCCCCATCATAAAAAACACATCTGCCAGCTGTAACTTTATTTCTCTCCATAAAAATGGAGAGGGCTTTCAGACAGCATTTTCCAAGGTATTTTGGATAAAATCCTCTTTCAAGTAAACCTAAAGAGTACTTCTTCCTTTCTAATTAGCCCTAGTGTAGCACTAATCCTCCTTGATTCTTGTTGTAAAAACCACTTTCCAAGCACATCTTGGACTTCCTCAAGAAGGTGAAACCTAATGTTTCCCAATCACTGCCTTAAAAACATAGTTGCAAAATCTGCCATAACTTTTTATAGCAGCCATGTTACTTTCTTTATGGATGATATAGTAAATTAGGATAAAAATAAAATTCACATGCTCATAAAAGATCTTTATTACATGGAATAATTGCAAATACATTTTGCATTTTTAAGGCAGTTTTTCTATGTATTAAAACAGCTTTGAACACGATGCCTGAATACATTTATCCAGAATTTTTATTTCAATAAGTTTTATTTCATTATTTATTTATATAAATACGTATGAAATTCATGGAATACACATATGTATGCTTCATTAAACAATTTCTTTAAACAAGATGCTAGTATATATTTTATTTAGAAGATCAGTATAAGAAAACTGGGGTGTGTTACCTAAAGTAAAAATTTGTGTTACTTATAAAATCGCATCTATTTGAACATTGCCATGCCTTAATGTGCCATTTACTTAATTTGTTTCCATTTGCAATTAAAAAAAGCAATGTAACTCGTTCCAAAGTTTGACACGCTGCTATGCTTATACTTATAAACTTACCTGGAGAGCCTGTGATTATTTATTCCTACTACACATACATGTTTCAGATATGCTTTCTACTCATCAACCAGAAGAGTCTCTAATACATCTACAGTAGGAACAGTCAGATAAAAATAATCATCAGGCATTAGACAAACTAAGCCATATGTCTCAACAAATCATCTTAACCAAAGTAACACTCTTCAAGAGAAATTATTTTTATTTCTCCAAATCATTTGAAGAGAAGGACAAAAACTCACATGATTAAGGTCAGCAATAAAGAGATCATCGCTCTTAATTCACTTTCCTGTGCGTCGAGTCTTATCCACAATACAATGCTAAACTTACGATCAACAATATGTAACAGCAGGAAAAACCCTCTGCTTGCTCTCATGAGTTACTGAATTCCAGAGAGGCCTTCAACACAGTTTACAAAGAAATATAAGTCTTTAGAATTAATTTAGAAGTAATAGATGGACAAAATTTGACCTAGCTAAGACCCACTGACACTATCTTTCCTGGTTTGTTGTGGGTAATGATCCTGTTTGTGCCGCGGCCTCTGCAGGACGACCCTGAGGAGGCCCCAGGAGGCTGTGCGAGCTCCAACACCGCAGCTGCGAGGCTGCCCAAGCCCAGTTTGGACACTCTGAAGACTATCAAAAGCCTAGGATGCAGAATAAAGGACCAAGATCATCAGGCCAGAAGACAGCTACACCTTGAAAGACTGAGAAAACGCCACACAGAGACACAGCATGAGGGGAGGGAAGGGAGGAGGCATGGGGCCCTGAGGGCCTGGCACCTTCTGCCACTGGGCAGAGAGCTTCATCTTCCTGCAAAGGTCCAGCTGACAGAGCAGATCTAGTTGAGCGCCCACCAGCAGAGGTGGCTGAGGAATGAAAGATTTCTTTTTTCTGTACCGTGCACGCATCAAATCACACACGCTTTTACGTGAAATCTGCTAAGCAAGACTGTACTGTGTAACCAGCTACTTCTGTCCGTTTCCTGCTCTTTTGGTGGTCTACGGATTTACAAGATGCCATCGAAATGAATTACAGGCAGAGGCAGTAATTGAAGTCTGGTGAATAGTTAATGTTTTCAGATGTACACCACATCAGTTTGAACGTTCTATTCTCTTTAACTGTGAGAATAAAGATACTGCATAGAGCCTTGTCCCATCTTCCATATCATCAGCTCGCTTCCAATATAGGAATATTTCAAGCAAATGTGGAAAAAAAAAATCATCTAAAACTGCATACCTCCTGATTTCATTGAAATATGATGCAAGGAGTCTACATTTCCAAGGGAAGAAAACCATATCAAGAACTACTACTGCCTTCTGACAAGTTGTGCTTCTGAAGTTTCAACTGCAATTCTCTTCCGCCCCTTCTCCTTCTCTTGGATTCACTCATTTGTGTACTATGTGAATAAATATGTATTTCCTCAAAACACACATTACTGAGGAAGCAAAACCAGCAAACTGCATACTTACTTTCTCCTCCTGTAACATTCTTTACTGTGCTCTTAACTGAAGAATAAGTGACAGTAATGAAATAAACCTCAGTGCTGCTTTAAGTTCCCAGAGCAATATGAAAGTTAACATGCATCACAATTTGCAGTATGTTTTACCTACCAATTTACTTCATAGGCACAAAACTGCTTGGACTTTCTTCAGTGCTGTAACTGTGGTCAGGGTAATAACACACATACATAGCTTCTGAGACAGAACCTCTGCATCTACTTTCATATAACACCTTCAGAGTACAAGCAACTTTAGCTGCTGACCAAGTTTCCTCTTTACATTTGCTTTGATAAAACTATACTAGGTTGAACAGATGTCTCATGCACATCAAGCTTTTCAAATTTGGAATCATCCGTGCAACTTCTCTGAAACCATTCCAAATTTTCAATGACCTGTGTGTGTGTGTGTGTAGATGCAGTATTCTAGTAACAGTTGCACTGATTCACCTTTACTTCACCTCCCTACTCATATTTTCTTGGAAAATATGGCTTCTAACTTGGAAAAATCTTGTTTGACTGTCTAGCATGAATACAGATCCTTTTCAACATCATTCCATTCCAGAATATTGTCCCATAAACTTATGATAAACTTATGAAAAATGTATCTTTTGTTTTTAGACATATGATGTGGCATTTGAATGCAATAAAGTATACTTACCAAGCCATTCAGTTCAAATATGGAAAGTGGACTTTACCTTACTACTATTTATCTGTCAACTTTAGTCTTACCTGCAGATCTTGCAAGTTGTGACTGATGATTACTGGGTAAATCCATTTTGAGCTACATACCTCTACTTTAGTAATTCTAAGTATATTTATTATTTTTGCTTTTTTTTTTTTTTATGTTAAGAGGAAAATGCTCAGTGTTTGATTCTTTCTATAAACTATAGTCAGGTAATTCAAAGAAAAGTAAATCAGTTTTTCCACCATTAGTTTATACTGCTTTTCGATGGACAAGCTCTCCTCATGCTCATCTAATCTCCTATAAATACTGGTTTAAATCAAGTTTCTTTTTTGCCGTAATTGAAGTCAGGAAGAGATTAAACTTACTTTCTTCTTTCCAGTAACAAAATATTTAAATGATGACAGCATACTGAAAAAGCAAACCCAGGGACTGTGGCTGCTAATTACTCCTCCCATTTTCTATCCTCTTAACTTTGAAGCTCTGCATCTATTCCATGACATACAGCAGAAATATGCATGAGTTGTGATTCTCCCTCTAGAAGAGGGAAAACTAATTGACAGCCTGAAGGCTGAATCCAGCCCCACAAGACAGTGTACTTGGCTCCCACAATGGCCTGGAGCAAGACTGCATATCCTGTACCGTGCTGAACAATTTGCTTAGCCCACAGGAGAGCAGGAAAGAAAGAAAAGGGAGGGAGAAGTAGAGGGTGGGGAAGAGTAAAAGAGCGGCTGTGGTGGCTGACCAGCTGAAAATGGAAGTGTAACAGTTTTAGCACTTTCCCACCTTGTCCAGTTGCCTACCCAGAGAGCACCTAGCACAAAACCAAGCTGAGCCAAGCTGAACACGGGCTGGGTCATTCACAGGGTCTGCCCCAGCTTGGGCTAAACCAGAGGAGGGAGAGCTTCCTGCTGCAGTGACTTCCACAACTATATACCAGGCTGCAAAGTCAACACGCCTCTCATAACAGGCTTTTAAGAGGTGCTTTGCCAGATCTACTAGACAATTAGAGCAAACCAAGAGTGAACCAGTACTCCAACAACCCCTCCAAAAAGGATGAGAGGAAGCCAGCATCATTCCTGTACGGGACCTACAATCTCTCCTAATGGAGATCATAATCCTGGAGCAGAGAGCTAGGCTGATGTTCCAGGTATGGGCACAAAGCTCCCTTCTTCCCACCCACTATGTATTAAAGCAAAGGGGCTACATTTGACCTTTAAAGGTTTTCCTTGGACACGTGTGAAATTAAAAACTACACTGATCTGTTTCTGCAGGAGCAGTCCTAAGCCCAGCAGGAACACACTAAAACAAAGTTAGAAAAACTTTGTACCAGGCTCTCTAGTGCATTCTATAGCAGCTACATATTATTCGGCTCTCCCTTTTGCAGCCTTCCCACTCTGGACAGTGGAGGGTTAAATATACAATCATCTTGATATATTCATCTGATCCATGAGCAGCTGGCAGGAAAAAAAAAAGGTGGCCCTTAACCATAAAGAATCAACAATCCAGGGTCTAGAGAAACAGAAGGAAAACTGAAAATTACAAGTTAGAGAACTAAATTTATATCCCAGCACCACCCAAAAGGGATAATTGTGGAACATTTCAAAAGGACTTTGAAAGTTATTTGTAATTAGTACTAAAAATAGCTACGAAACATTTCAAATAGTCTTTAAAGCCTGGTGATGAAGAACAGTCTTGGGAGCAAGAAATGTAACAGTGAGTTCCCAGATCTCTCCACAATTGACAGACGTCTTTGTGACCCTCCGAGACCAATGTTTAATTTCTTCCTGCCTCAATTTTTCTGTCTATAGAACAGCAATAGTAAGACCTCCTTCCTATGCAAGTAAAAGCATATCTAAACATTTATAAAATGCTTAAAAAATTTCTGTTTTAAATAAACATAGAAAAACAGAACAGTATGGACTTCTTAGGTTACTCTTGAAAAACAAATCATCGTAAAGCAATAGTAAGATACCTGATACGAAGTATATGCATTGATTCTCTTTTTTTCTGTACAAGAATATTTATTAGAATTAGACTATTATTTTGCTTTAATCTTGGAAAATATTGCAACCACTTTGGGTTTAAAAAAATTAAACGTTTCAGCATTTTAAAAATAAGCAATTTACAATGCCTAACCTTCCACCTTTTATTAACATAAATGGACCGGTTCAGCCCATTATTAATGAATGAAGGCACATACTGTGGAAATTTTGATTATTTTTTATTTTACTACAAATTCCATGATGGCAGTTTTGATCATTTCATTGTCTGGTTCTTTAATTATTATTAATATACTTACAGTATATCTTACTTTGTTAGGAAACTTTGCCATCATATGACATAGCTTGCCAAAAATGCTGCTTGATGCCTATTTATCAAAGGACAGTCCTTTCCATTGTATTTCAAGTTATGTTTACTCAGAAAGTGGTAGATAACTTTTCATATATTTTGAAGAAAATTCAGTTAATTAACCAAAAACAGAGGCTGGAAAGAGCAGTCCAGAAGAAGACCCATTTTTATAAAATATCTTAGAAAAGTCACATTATCAGTGGAGCCCTTCCTGTTTTAGAACCTTACCACAGACTGCACCGAAGAACTAATTCCACTAATAAAACTGGAGCCAAACTAATTATCTTCAGATAAAGATGTCTATGAGACAGACTCACTAGTATCCGATGAAAAATTTAAGAGCAGCATGGTATTCAAGGAATCTGCTTAATTGTTGCCATCTTACTCGTGGCATTTTTAGTCTATTTCTTCTCTATACTTTAGAGCAAAAAATACCAATTTTTTTGACAGAGGCAAAGCCTGCAGGCTTCTTAAGTTTCTATACCCTCTATCTGTAGTATAATTAAGTAAGGATAAGGTACTGAGCTGAATACCAGACTTACAACAGTTTCTGCCAGTAAACTCTTTACTCAGAAGAACTGAGGAACAGAAGTAACCAAGAATGCCCTTACATCTGGAAATGGTTACAGAAACCAAAATTCATATATATATACACCTAAGACGTTATTTTTTTTGAAAAGCATAGATTAGGCAATGAATTTAACACTTGTCTTTTTTTCTTCTTTCTGTTAACTGGAATATTTTTAAGTTGTAAATTAATAAGAGCTTTTTTTTTTTTTTCTAGTGTTTTTCCACTTTGTTATGAGCTTTTAGAATTGAATTATAGCACACAAGTAGGTAAAATATTCAATTTCAGTCAAGACAGATCTAGTGAACAGCTCCCTCCAATCAATGTTGATAGCATAGAAGCACAAAGAAGCTCAGTTTAGAGAGTCCACATGTGTTTAATCTTTGATTAATTGAACAAAAAGTAAGCGCCTCCAGACATATTTCTTTTAATCACGGGAAAGATATCTTTTCGGTTGCTTTGCTAGTAAGAGAGAGTCAGCAGATGTCTGTCTGGTCTGAGGGGAATTTCTCCTTCTCGGGAGAAAACAGTTTAAATAGAAGAGGAACAGCCATATGCTGACTATGCACTGCTTAACAGATGACGTAGAGAAGCATCCACTACCACAGGGAGTAGAACAGGGCAGTTTTCAAATTAAATTTCTTTCAAATTCAAAGCAATCAGCTGAAATCAATTTACATACAGGATCCAACTCAGACAGTTCTCATCAAAACAGCTCTCGGACACAAAGATGCAAATCCATCTTTGTCAGCAGCAGCATTTTTAAGAAAGGTTTGACCGTGCTGACAGTAAAAAATTAATTTCTTCACAATTTTAAATACAGCTGATATCTTTGTTTTCTGGGGGACAATGATTCAAAATAATAATAATAAAATCTCATCCATATGAAGTATTTGGCAAAGGTTCTATATTCATACACTAAAAGGTATTGACACAATGCGAATTTATCTTCAAATTTAGCTCAGGAGTAGGTGTTTCGTTACTTCAGGAAAACATATTTTAATATGTAGGATTGGAGAAAAAAGCATCCAAACAACCAATGCATGAGGATTACTACACAGCATTCTGTTTGTCTCACTTTATACTTTGCCTGTATTATACTCTAGGAAATGTAAATACTAATAAGACAACAAATGATCTTCTTCACTTATATACCAACGTATCTTTGGAGGAAAAAAAAAAAATCAGAGTTTAAAGCAGAAACTGGAAAAGAAAAAGAAATTAGACATCTGTGATCCCAATCCATCTGATAACCTCCACCACAGATCTCCCTCGGAACTCTGCTTCAGGCTCCGTCTTTCACGGCCCATGGCGCACATGGGTTTGAGACCTACCAAGCGGCATGTCACCTAACACTGGGAAGAGGAGTCTGCAGCAGAGACTGAAAACAGACTGTGGTACTAAGGCCTCTGCTTCCTCCTTTATATAATTCAGATGCCTCCCTTTATTGACGCTTCTAGTTGATGTTAACCTGAATTGTTCTCCACATGCTTCTGAAGAGCAACAACAGATCTAAAAAGAGCTTTGGTATCAACTGACTGTGTTGATCGGATTCAGGAAAGTGACTTGCATGTCTATCTCAGGCTCATGCTTGGAAAGTTACAGCCTTTTAAACTGGAACACTTAATTTTTTTCACTCAAACTAATGACCGATGAGTCTACTGCAAGGCATAGCTTCCACTTGCTGTAAGAACTGACTTCTCCAGTTTTTCTTTGAGGTTTCAGATAATCTTTTACCCATCATATGGAAAGACTGCCACCACATTCTTTGATCTATGAATTTGTTGAGATGCGCTGCAATTTCTGGCAAGACTACAAAGTACATAATTTGATCATCCATCCCACCACAGTCACCATAATATCCTAAATTACTCATCAGCTCTAGAATAATTTGTATAGTCACAGTGTTATAACCTATCAAGAACTTTGTCAGATAAAGGTAACCTGAACTCCTCTGTTCCACATAGCTTCTAAGACACAAAGAACAGCATTCCTGGGTCAGACAAAGGGATAACCTGGCCCGTTATTTTTTTGCCCTGACCTTGGCAGGAGTAGATAGCTGCACCGAACGCGAGTCTTATTGCTCTGTTTTCACAGTAGTTCTAAGTCTTATAAGTATGAGCATCTAGAAAAAGCTTTCATTCCTTGAATCTGTATCGTTATACCCAATAACAATACCATTGATTTGTGAACTGTCTTGAGAATGGCATTAGTTATAATTCACAAATTTATTGAGGACATCTGCCAACATAAGTCCTCTTAGCCTGTTTCCAAAATATATTGAACCTTAGCATTTCAGATCTAGTATGAAAGATCTAAGCAGTACAAGCTTCCAAACATCTGCACAGAAGAACCAACACCATAAAACACTGATCTTATGTATGCACATTATATAACCTTCGGATCTTTAAAAATTACCAATATATCCCCAAATAAAAGAAGTTTTCTTTTAGATAACACATGTACAATTTTCCTTAACTTATACATAACTTCAGAATGAAGTTCCACCATGCCAGAGAACTGTGTCAGTTTGGATACACATTCAAGTCATGGCATCTTCAGCAAGCTTTGGTGTTTTGGTTTTCTGTTGCTTTTTGGATTGTTGTTTTTTCCCCCTCCAATCTGTACCCTGTTTTATTCCTCAGTGCATAAGTTAACTTTGTTCCCCCCTGTACAGTGTGAACATGCAATTACTCTGGTAAGGCACACTGCTTATTTTATTCATTTAATTTTATGAGTATAGACAGGATCGAATCATCAAAAATTCAAGTAATACCAAAAAAAGGTGACTGTTCTTTTTGTTCTCTCCTCCATCTCACCAAGGGTGGACTTCGGCCTGAAGAAACTTAGTCTTTGAACAAAACTATAAATGAAAAATTTAAAAAAGTTGAGTTATCAACTTCAAATACCAAATATATTTTGATATCAAATATCAAAAGACACCTTTCGTGGTATCTTAAAACTAACCCCATGCTAGAAACAACAATCATCCACAACTTATGTGAGACTTTGCTAAATAAAATCGTAAACAAACAGCACATGACTGACATATATAGCTTTCAACATATCTTGCAAAGTACTCTATGTAGAGTGCGAGTGCAGGAAGTCGGCTCTCCCCAGCAGGGCCCCCTGTACCGGCGTACCCTCGAACCAACCAGCCAGGTTCAGCAGCCTCCCACCTGTGCGGAGGCTCTCCTCCCAAAGAAGTTACACCGTGCTCTGCTTGTGGCATGCTCAACGCTGCTGAAAGCCAGGGAGAACCTCCAGAATCCACAGTGGAAGGAAAACCAAAGAGTGGCCTGCTTTTGACTTGGCATGAATATATACATCGCCAAGGGAGTTCCCAGGCAACTAACTACATCTGAGCTATCTTCACTATAGGAGTGTTTGGTTTGGATCCCGTGCAACAGATTTGATCTCAAACAATGGACATGGAGGCAACCTTTAAAGCCATAGGACTATTAATTTATGCACATAAAAACTATTTCTATCATCACTGGAATGGAAACAATTTTAAATATATCAATATTTCTAGAACTCTGGTTTGAGTTACTGTATATAGTTAAAGTACTGATAACATATGATTTCTTCTCACACGTTTATCAAGCACTAAATGGAAGCTGTAGCATGCACCATAGCATGTGTCTGTAGGCCCACTGCACAGATAATACAGAGCAAACAAAACTGTCGTGAGCTAAAGTTTTGTTAATCTATTGTTTAGAGAACTGATGGTATGGACCATGGCTTTAACAGCAACATTCCTTTGACAAGTTAGGGGCCCTACCCTTGCCAGGATGGAGTGAGAAAAGACCATTCTAAAACTAGCAGTAAATACCATAAAAAAGCACTGAAATGTAGGCAACAAAAGCTGAGGGTATTTTTCTTTGATTTAGTGAGGAACAAATTGTAAAACGGCAAACAAATGAATCAAGTCATTAAAATCATTTTAGCACATCTTTTAAGAACAAAATTCTTAAAATTTTGTTAAGATATATGAAAATATAGTAAATGAAGTAGCTGTTGGAAGCATAGAAAATGTACCAGCATTATCCTAGATCACCAGTTATATAGATCTGTTGATCATGCCAATAAACAGAAATGAAAAAAACTGATGGTTTGGTTAAAAAAGGGCATATTTTCCTCTCAGACCTCAGGCAGCTCAAATTATGGAAATTCTGATATGCTTCCAAAATGTTTTGTTCATTGTCTTACAATTGAAAAGAAAGTAACCCATTGTTTGCTTGATTCTTCTAAAAACAGCAGTGACAGCACATTAGGGATCATTTAAAACACAGAACATTTATAAAAATTCAGTGGTTTGAATTTTGATGCTGTGGCATTACTTGCAGCTAATAATGCTAGCATTAACTCACAGAGACCCTATCTTGCCTAAAATTAATGGGAAATGAGAAAATTTTCCAGCTAATTGAACAGCTCGTATTCTGCATAACACATGAGAATGAAGTACAGATAAGTCATCTCTGATCTTTAGATTCTGTTGCAACCTTTTCTTTTTCTGCCAAAGGAATTTCAGAACAACAGGGAATTTCATTTTATTAATGCTAATTAATGATAATGCTGATGAAACCATCTTCTTCACAGAATGGTTATCTATTGAAATTCAAAGGAACTTGAAGTGGTTTTAACAGTAAGACACCTGCATTGACTGTATGCCATTTTTATTCCTTTTGAATCACTTTAAAAGTGCAACAATGCATTTTTAGAACTGTAACAGTTATCTAATATATACTGAAGATTATGTTACAAAGATGACAGAGTTACACATGAAAGAATCATGCCAAATTTCCTGGTCTTAAATAACTCTTCTTTAAAAACTCATTATGAAAGAAAAGGAAATGGTCTAATTCACTGGGAAGCAACAGATTTCATATCTTGGTTTCCTCAAGTAAAATCATTTTAGATTGATTCAGCCTCCTTCTCTGAAACTTGATATGGGCCATACGGGACCTGCTTGCATGAAAATTAGTTCTGTTCACAAAAAGAATGAACAGAGAGACCCAACATACTAGCTTCACGCTGGGATGGTCCAATTTGAAGACAATATAAAATTATGTCCAATTTCCACCCAGTAGAGGAGATCACCTTAGGAATTCTCATTTGGAATCTCCCAAAATATTTTGTTGTTCTGTTTCCAATTGAATTGCAGTTGTAAATTTTTTTTAAATATGTCATTATTTTATCTTTAAATCATGTAATAGGACAGGCAGGGATGTCAGGTCAGCCGTGGAAGGCTCATGGAAGACCAATTTTTTTTTTTTTTTTTTAATCTCTGAACTAGGATTATTAAAGTAATTATAATACGATTAAATCTGAGAACAACAGCCATAATATTTAAGCATTTCCCTTTGCTGTACTGTTGGATTTCTGTGCAGCCACACTTCCCATCTCCTTTTTTGTTTGTTTCATATTAGACATTTAAAGGAGGCATACAGAGTAGAAATATGTGTATCAGATATGAATATAAAACCTGTCTATTTTCTTAGAAAGGTTGAACAGGACAAAATGTCCTTAACTTTCAATCAACATTTTACAGGTGCAAGTAAACACAACCAGGCAAGTCTTTAACATTGGGAGGTTTGTAAAGCATCTGCTACTCTCATTAGGTCTGACGCAATGTGACAACACCACTTCAGAGAAAAAAAAGTACAAGGTTCACTTCTCAAACTTTCATGGATGCAACACTACTATCCTCAACAGAGAGAAACAAACACAGAAATAGCCTACAAACACACGCTATGATCTAGAAGTATGACAAGAAGTTTCCAAGAAGTTATTTTTTAGTTTCTCCATGTTTTCTCTTTCACTCTCAAGTCTCATTAGGAAAAGTAATTTTCCTAGAAGTGACATTTAGTGGGATTTCCTAGTAGCACTAACAAATGCCTTCAGTTCCACAGTTACCATGGGGTTAGTAAAAGAAACAGAATAAAGAGCAAAAAATAAGACTTCATGCATCTTTAAAAATCAGGCAGGGAATTAAACTACATTAACGTTCAGTCTCTCAATGTTCTTCAACTGACTGTAATGGCAGAGGAAAGTAGTATACCCAAACGTTTATGAAAAAAAAATTGTTCTTGCTCTCCTCAGGTAGAGATAACTACATTACAAAGAGTAGCACATTGACATGCAATTTTGACTTAGTTGCACAGACATTTCTCCTAAATGACATTGCATCTTTGGTTAAAATATGCTTCAGAGGCAGTTTATGGTAATCCAGGCTTTCAATTCTCGTTACAGCTGCATAGTAACAGTCAGTTTCAAGGTAAATCTACCACCGATAAATGTTTTAATAAGCATTAGCAACAGCACTGCTATGAAACCTTTTATGCCTCAAGCAACTTTTGTTAATGCCATGACTTGTGGTAACCAACAGCATAGCTTCACCAAATTTTTTGAGATGATACTCCCTTTGTCTGAAGCTTCTTTGTCTGAAGGAGAAGACAGAGGAAATAAACAGAACTTTCTAGTTAAATGTCTCTTTCATTTGAAAAGAGCATGAAACAATTTCAATAACATTCTTTGAGATGTTAGCTATGCCAGTTTATTAGTATTTGCTTTTTAATTTAGAATAAACAGTTAAATATTTTTGAAGGATCAATTTAATGAATCACTGTCCCACAGAAGCATATTTTAGATTGCATGTTACACTGCAGAAACACTGTAAAAAAGAGCAAAGGAGCTTAATGAGATTCTCCTAAAATTGAGATTCATCTTCATTAACTTGAATGCCTATGTGCATATAAAAGTCACTTGTTTACCAGCAAGAGATAACAGCTTGTGTAACAAAACCTGCAAATTTGTTCATTAATTTCAGCTTGGCTTCAAACAACAATGCTGTACAATGGCAGTGATGGATGACACGTTCACTAACTTAACCTAACACCATACGTACAGAACATACTATGACTCTGGAAAAAGATGCAGAAAGAAATTTGACTTCATTGTGAGAAGGATATTACTGTTTTAGAATCACTGAGCAGACAGAGCTGTTAAGTCACCTTTCATAACAATCCCACTCTATGGAAGGCTTTTCTTGTTTTTTAAAAAAAGTCGCAGCACAGTAAATATACAAAGTGGGACTCTGCTGGGATCTAATGGAGAAAGTATTTGGAGTATTATCCAGTGTAAATTGATAATACAACAGCTTATATAGTATAAGATATGCTGCTACAGAGGTTAGAGGTAACATACATCTGTACTTTACAAATACTTTTGCAAAAGCATTACTTTTGAAAAACAAATCCATATATCAATGGGAAAATAGAAGTGTTGCAATAAAATTTGACCTAGAACTCTCATGGCAAAAGTGAAAGAAGTTTCTCTTGGAGAAACCTGATTTGAAATAAGGATTCAAGAAGCCACTGACCAGCAAAAAAAAACGAACTTCATTTGCACTTGATTTTTTCAAAAGATCCTCAAAAGCTTTAGAGTGGAAAAAGAATGATGAAAATACCCCTGCAGCTACTGTGGCCACTCTTGATATGGCTAAGCTTCTACATAATGCTATATAACAGACATCCATGAGTTCCATAGATACCATTTACCTCTAAAAGGAGTAACTGGGGGAAAGTATAAAACGAAAATTTAAATACAGAAACAAGCTATCATATGCCAATAACTGAGTTTGATCTTGATCATCAGACAATGCATTCATCAGACAATCTTGAAAGATTCAAGCATATGAAGCAGCTGCAGTCACCTTGCAGTTTGCTGATGCATAACTTTACTCTTTTCAAAACTGCTTTTGCTTCCCTACTGTGAAAAATGGCTTTTGTTTCCCTGTTGTTTATGTGATAGCCAAAGTTGTCTCAAGCACTTACTCTGAGGATCAAGAATAGTTCCATTTTGTGCTCCCACCTGTAAAAGCTGACATTTATAGAGAGAATTACCCAGTTTCATTTTGACAGGGACATGCCCTTTATCAGGTTCTTTAGGACCTTTCACCACTGGAGAACGTGTCACTCGTAGGTAGTAATCCGAAACCAGTTACATTCCTCAAAAACAAAACATGCAGCTAATTTAAGTAGGTCTCTCGAGATCAAAGGGCTGAGTTCAGGAAGTCAAGAAGAGGGAGGTAAATGGACTTGTAGCAGAGTAAGTCTGTAAAGGATGACTACAGGCTGTTATCTGGTTATCCCATCACACACCCTTTTGGGCTACCATATTGAAGCTTCATTCTACTGCAAATTAAGTTTAAACACACAGAGTGAGCCTCCATGTCATAAATTATGTGGGAGTAACATTTCAAATAAAGATGAAAGCAGTCAACTATAAAAAAAATCCCCAAACTAAACAGGACTTACATCTCTTTACTTGACTTGTAATTCAGCTTTTTGCTGAGTTCCTATTTATGCAAATTTAGGTCCTTCCATTTATGAAGATCTTACAGACCTAAATTACATAGAAAATGTCATTTAGTATCAAATTACAAAGTTATTTTTCACATGCTGTGTAGCTTGGAATAGTTTTACTAGTCTCTAAAGCGTGTGAGACATTTTAATTCTTAAAATATCAAGTGGCTATCAGGGAAAGTTACAGTCCCTGCAACATAATCAAATAGAATGCAGTTCATGTGGGTTCAAGTACTGGTTGGGTAGATTTAAGAAAGATACCACTGTACCAGACAGGATCATCTTGTTTTTAAGGCATTTTGGGGAGTTGGTACAGAGATGGCTTCAAGGAAATAACCACAGAAACTGCAGGAAATATAGCTAGAAAAAAAAACACCAAACATTATTGAGAGGATATAACAAATCCATGGTGCCATGAGTAGATACACAGGATCTTCAAAACATTTTGCAAAGGCCACAAGAGGCAGAGACTGAACAAGATTTACTTAATTCAATTTGCTGATACTATAAGTGGTATTTAGGTCTTGTTCAACGTTATTCATTAAGGACTCATTTTTGTATGTTTACAGAGTAAACTACAACATAAGGATTTCTAAAACTGCAATTGTATATGACTACATGCATAGAATTGTAAATGCTGTTCTGTTCAAAACAGGTGTAGTGAGAAGTTAATCAAAATCGCATACTGATTTGTAACAATCCACTATGAATGTAACTACAGGTTATAATGATGACAGCATTTCAGCTATAAACCACAGATTCTGAATTTAATGTAAATTTATTCCACCAACCTGCAACTCTTCCTGTTCCTCACCTCTTCTGTGAGAATCTAAAATGTTTTGGTACTTTTGCAGTGTCACATTGTTACCTTTTCTATGAAAATCAGAGCCTTTTCTGTTAAAATTCTTTGTTTATAATCTGCTGGTAAACAACTATGATCATGTGTTGTTATACTGCTAACGACCTACAAAACTTATTTCCAACTATAGAAAGCAATTCTTTTCCCTTGCAACAGCGTTGGTGTTTATTTTCTGACACTAGCTCTCAAAATGAGAGCACTTTTGAACTGCACTAGCAATTTAACACTATAGTACTGTTAGGTGGCATACATTTGAGAAGATACTCTTTATTTTTGCCTTGAGTGTTGGCAGAGTCTCTTAGAAAAAAAACTACTGGTCATATCAGTATTCTGTAGGCAGACCCTGTCAGCAAGACTCTTACTTTAATGACATGAGGACGACTTAAGGCAGGGCTTACAAACGCATCTAGTAACAGTTGAACTGATCTGTTCAATCGCGTATCAATTACTGAAGTCCACCTCATGGAAGATGCAGAAACACTACATGCATTTCAAACATTACTTCAAGGCACATCTCAAACCAAAGAGCATGAAATAGGCACAGCTACTGCTTGTTGCATGGACAGAACATTAAAACTCATTTTAAGAATCTACAAGCAGTGGCACAAAGTAAATAACAGCACCCAGATAAAATCAGAATCTCTTAAACATGGAGGCATACTAAAAAAAGTACACCTACAAGATACTGTATATAGCATTTGTAACTGATCAACAGATAGTTTAAACAGGTTATACATTTGCTGGATAAACACACTTCCAATTAGCCAAGCACCAATTATTTTTATCACTAAAACGTTAACAAGGAAACAACATGGTCATAGATCTTAATCACATACATTTAGTGTGTTATATGTGATGCTGGAGATCCTTCTGGTTCAAGCCTTATGAAGTACTCTGCGAATGTGGGCAAGGCTAGGCAAAGGGCTCAAACACACACACAACTTTATAGTCCATTTCTTTTGCCTTCTGTGGGAGTTACGAAAATCTAGCCCTTCTGATAAATCTTTTTCTCAAGTCATACACCATCAGTGGCACCTACTTAGCTTGTCTAAAAGTTGACAGACAGCTCTGACTAGGCTCCCAATATGAATTGTTTAGTCAACAGAGATCAGTATTTTCAGAGCGTGATTCATCCAGTTCTGAGCTGGCTCTTCAACACAAGATCAGATGAATTGCTATAGAATACAGACGAAACCTAGAAAAGCAACTTAAGATAGATAACTAACTCTTGAATTGGAAGGTTTCCTCTCATACCTAACTACCCCAAAACTGACATTTTTTGACCTACACATGGCCCTCTGTGACATGCTCAAAACCCTTTCATGTACACTCTCTTCCTCTAAAATGAGGAGAGTTTAAAGAGCGTACAGGAAGAGATAAGCAATTCAAAGCGATGTGAACACACTTGACTGTTCCTTCCTTTGGCCAAATACTTGTAACTAGAGAGATAATTTGTAGACCACTTATTTTAGAGAAAAGAAGATTATTTTGTGTTTCTAAATATGCGATTATTTTTACTGATGTTTATTTGTGCAACAATTCCAAATGTATCCTAGTAGATTAAATCCTGGCTATCCTGCCTCCTAGTACACATTCTGTTTCGCATGGATATTTGGAGAAGAAAAACCACCTGTAAGTTTAAATTAATTATACAAAATCTAACAAACACATCAAATAATCATAATTGGATGGATGTGTGCAAGAATACAGAAATGTCTTAATTTATACAGTGATAGAATACCTCTTCTAGCTGTCTGTTTTCTTAACTCTGTATTAATAGGTATATAATAAAACTAACCATATAGTTCATTCATTGCTTTTAAGTCAATGACTCAGAGGCANGTAACAAAGGGACTGCTACTGAAGAGTGGAAAAAAAAAAAACAACAACTGTACTTACTTGCCACTTCCAGCGATGCATTGTGACTTACAGCTTCCCCAAGGTAATTCCTCGCCACGCAGACATAGACCCCTTCATCCGGCCTACTCTTGCGCCCATGAACTATGCGTAAGAAAAATAAAGATCCGCTGGGCAGCAGCATCCGATGGGAACGAGGATCATCCTTGTCGGTTTCCACTCTTTCCCCGCCTTTATACCACTCAATGGTTGGGGTTGGTCTTCCTTCAGCTTTACAGTTTAAAGTTGCTGGTTCTCCTTTTGAAACAATTAAATCAGAAGGGTGTTCAACAATTCGAGGTGGGAAATCTTCTTGACGAAGACGGGAGCCTGCAACAGAACAATGCAAAGTTTTCTTATTAGATCCTTGCCAGGTAGTCACTGTGTTTTGCAATGTAACTACTTAACCATTACCCTGTAGTACAAGATTTAATAAGAATAGCTATCAACACCTTTTTAAAGTTACTGTATTTCATTGTGTGCAAGGTTCTCCCAAGTGAATAAATTCAAAAGCATTTTTCAAAAGGCAACCTATACTAGTGAACTAAACTGCCATGTTCCTAGATCATATACATGAATATAAAAATGGATGCAAATTTATACATACATGCATATGTATACATGGAATTATGAAAACCAATTCTACAGATACTCTGCAGTCATCAGGCCATCTCTGGCAAACCGGTACTGCTCTAATTTGTAACACAAAGTCATGATCAACCTCATTCAACCTTTTGGAAGTCCAACAATTCATGCAATGTCTGTCGAGTAAGCCCAACATCTCCAGCACCCACAAAGTTGCTTTATTCTGCTTGTACTATTGGCATTTTTAGCAACTTCTTAAGCAGTACCACAGATGAGGAAATACATGGAATGCTCAAGTGCTTCTCACAGAAGTTGTGTCAGGGAAAACTAGAGCTACTTCTTATATTACACGTTTTTAACTGTCTCAGCTACACATTATCTAATCCAAAATTCTTAGGCAACATGAGACAAAAGTATTGGGGATGAAAGAAAAGTTACAAGCAAACAAGATGCTCTTCTAGAAAGGTATTCAAATTCGGCCTAATCCAAACTGTGAGCTCAGAGCGGCATGGAAATTCTATGATAGTCTGGACAGACATACACTACAGAAAAATATGACAACAGACTGGGTGCCCAGGAACTCCTAATTAGGGATAGGCAGCTACCCATGCTTTTGTGGTTTTAAACTGTTGACTCCATTTTAAATTACTATTTTCCTTATCTCCCTCTTTCTTTATATACAACTTTGCTGGGGACAAAACTAGTCTCTTGGGTCAATTGTTTCCTGATTATTAAAATTTTAGATGCCAAAATTATTTATTAGCATTAATAATATGCTTTTGAACAGCTGTGAATCACCAGAAAGTTATACAAGATCTATTTACTGCAGGTTAGCAGAACATAAATTGGTTTTGAAATGGGGAATTAGACAAGGAGAGTAGAGTCCCAGAGAGAGTTCTGTTTTCTATATAACATAAATATATAAAATTATACAGAATACATATACAAATATTAAATATCATGGTTAAAATATTGTGAAGTACATGTAAAGTTTATTTTACGTTTCCTTCACCTGAAGATAAGTAATGCAAATTAAATGTTACACTAATCAGCTAGCACTAACCACACAATCCCAAATCTCTGGTAGTATGGCTTGACAACACTAAAGTATGTTCACATTCTTCTCTATGCAGCAAAACAAGGAAAGTTTTATATGAACTTTACTGATCATTAAGTATGAAATAACTCAAGTAGCAATAAAAGCTACTCTTTAGCTCTCTGAGGAAAAAAATAAGTAGTATTGCATTTAGAACTATATTCTTAAATTATAAGGCTTTTTATCACTCATCTAACTTGCTAATTTCTGTTCAGATGCTTGAAATATTGCAAGATTCTGCAGTACCTAACGCAAACCTACAGCACCTAAAGTAATTATATTTTGCATTTACTATTACCCACAACAACTACTTGACATGAAAACTGATGGGCAGGTAGAGAAGAAGCCAGGAAACTCCTGAATACTTTAGCTGGCTACGCAGCCCTGCACAACACTACGAAGAGATTCTGCGCTGCACCTCCTGAAGGTGAGGGCACAGGCCAAACCCAGTGAGAGGAGAGCTACTGGTACAGGAAGAGAAGAGTGTACCAGCCAGCACTGGTATTCTGCAGCAGCTAAGAAAGTCTCCAATATACTTTTGGTTGCCCTCAGAGCACATCTCAGTCTTTGAAAACTGCGCATTTGCGTCCGCTCGTCCTGAACTTTTGTACGGCTTTTGTGAAGAGCCCCTCCCTCATACAATTCCACTGTCCTCACAACTCGAATGAGCAGTTTTAGATCTCCTTCTCCAAGGTAACAATGCCTAGACAGGAATAAAAAACCGTATTTTATTTATACTTATTTCTTATGTACCTCACAAGGAAAGACACAAAAACAAAAGGTCAGAAAGCCAAGACCAATTGTCCTATGTCACTCTGGAAATGTAAAATTCCACGTTCAAAGTAAAATGTGTGTAAAGATAGTTAAGAATTGTTTCAAAAGCCCAAGTTTGCATATGTGACGGCATGCATCACAGGTCTGTGTTTTCACAGATTCTGCCAGCCAGCCAGCACACAATACAGTTACAAGCCTTCTATTGTTTCTGTCAGCCAGGCCCAGACCACAAATAAATGAAATACCATTTTCAGATATATTGCATGCACACTTTCCATACTGACATTCAAGTCACTGTACGCTAATGAAAGTACTGTACAGAACGAAAGCTTGAAGACTGACCTCTAAACTTTCTTAAAAACTGAGACTCTTGAGGGGGAAAAAATCCTCACATAAGGCCAAGTTCTCAGGAAACTCCAGGAATGCTCATATACTTTTGAAATTTCTTTGATGGGTAACGTTATGGGAATTAAAATGACAGAAATGCCCATTATTTTTATTTTTATTTTTTAATCTGGCATTTTATAAATTAGCCTCTCTCTAGAAAATTTCATAAAATTGCTTGAAGCAGAAAGGGACAAAAAGTTGTATGAGGAGTTGACTGGCAAATAGTGAGCATTAACCACAGATTTAGTGACAACTGCCTGAGGGATATAATGGCCTTGACAATCAAGTCATAATCTTCCCACATATCTATACATTTTTATTTTTATTTAAAAAAGTCTTTTTCTTTCCTTTTAGCCTAGTTATTTAAGCTGCATTTGTGCTTTATTGAGAAGCAGCAGCTTCAATTATCAACACCAATCTTCCAGTGGGGACCAATCCTGTAATTTTCCTGTCAAAAATCCATCCCAAAGGGATATTTGGTTAAAAAAAAAAAAAAAAAAAAAAAAAACAGAGAAANAAAAACAGAAGCAGAACACCTATTACACAATGGATCTGCCATTAAATATATAACAGAGCTGCTTCTCCTCCCCTGCCTCCCCCGAGATGACAACACCGTGCTATAGAGACTAACCAACTTGTGTTCCCTGCTTTCATTCTAATTCAAGTCTTCCATAAAAAGTCAACAGGATGCGACCAATTAAAGTATGCCATACTAATTATTTCATGATGCTACTTAAAAGAACAATTATATGAAATCATGTTTCCAGTTTCTTGGACTGTGCCACAACTATTTTTACAAGAATTCAAACACCGAAATAAACAGATGTGAAGGTTCAAAGAAAGCTAGCATTAGATGAATGCTAAATTTGTAGAGGCAAGAATTGTGTTTCTTCTTGCCTCAAAACTTCCCGTTGGTACAATATACGAAGTATTGAAAGTAGCAGGGAATATGCATTTAAATAGGAAAGCTGATATCAGGACACGAACACACTGCTGGCCCCCTTGGAGAGGGGAAGAGGAAGGCCACATTCATTTTCCATTTCACAAATACAGCATCTAATGCTGGTTTTTAGAGCACTAAATCTCCATTCCATTCTTTTATTGAAATGCTTTATGTTGGAATGTAAGATCAGAGTTACTGGCCTAATTGCTGTGAAAGATATTAATAAAATGCTAACAAACAAAGCTACAGCTCTAAAATTAATGTTAGGTGGTTCCTGCAAATAATTATGCTTTGTAAGAGCATAAGTGATCCCACTTTACCAGTATTTCCACTACTTAAAATAATCTCTTTCAGAAACTTTTCAGAAAGCGGTGGAATTTTTCTGTGGTTTTGTTTCTACTGATTAGAAAGACGTTCTGTATCTCTTGCTCCAGCAGTTAGAAATCTTTCTCTAATTCTCAGGTTAAACATACCCACACATAGTACATACCTAACCCTTCCTGCACGTGAGCTGCCCTTGAATTCAGATCTCTCCACACTTCTTGACATTTTATCCCTTCGACATGCCTACCGTGCAAGTGTAAGATTGCAACTTCTTCCTTTCTTAACCACCCTCTTGGATATTGTGTTCTTGTAGCTGTTAGAAATCAACAAACTAATCACCTCTGGTTTTCCTCTCACAAGATTTGCTCACCATTTTCCTGTCTTAAATTCCCGTTTGAGTTCATCCTTTCTGAACACAGAAGACTCAAACCATACACAGTTGAGAAGCAGACTTAAAATACTATTTTGAGAGCACACAACAACGCCGTGAGACATCACGTTACACATGAGAAATAACTAAAAGAAAGTATTTTTTATGAAGTGGCTTTTCTACATAGACGTGCAACTAACCCAAGCTATTGGGTTTACTTGTTCTCACATATAGCAGGTAATTTTCAAGCAAAAAAAAATAGGACAAGTAAGATTCACAGAGATAGTGTCCCATTCAGTTTCTAACTTCTATGATTGAAGTACCCCATTTGTCTCCTATTTTTGGAGCATTTTTTCCGCTTTGTATACCATCCTAGTCCAACCTAAATAGAACACCTGATTTCCTGAGCTTTGCAGCCTGCAAGAATAGTGCATTTTAAAAAGCAAGTATTTTGAAATTTCCTTTACAGATGTTGCAGCCATAACCAAAGGCGTGGAATAACTATTGAAGTAATGCTGTACCTATATCTTCAGATTTTCCCAAAACTGTCAACTAAGAACAGAAATTTCACTTTTGAATTCTGCTTTGGCATAAAGCAGAAGAGCCAAGACTGCACTGAACTGATACTTCTGAAACACTCGTATTTGAGAATAGAATTGCATCACTTTGGACCCGCAAAGTAATTCTTTGTACAGTTATGAAGAGTTTTATTTACAACAGCTGTTGGTTTCCAGAGTACTGAACTTCTAGCTTGGGGGAAAAAAAGTTATGCTTTTTACCTAAATCCTGCCATACCTTTGCACGGTCATAGCTGTGCACACTTCCACAAAAGGATGCCACCTTTATAAACAAAAATTGCAGAGAGGTGTTACATTCCCACAAGTGAGCTGATATTTGTATCTTAAGGAAAAAAATGAATAGTTGGAATGTAACAGCATTGTTACATCAGTTGATTAATGCCCACCCAGGACTACAAGCTTATTGAAACGCATTTTAAGATGTGTTTAATGCTTCCAAATACTAAGCTGGGAATAGGTCCAGTTCTTTCCAATAACTTAGATACATAAAAAGTGACAAGCAAGGCTCTCAGTTTGGATCAGTAGAGCCTGAAATTCCCCTACGTGTTCCCATGAAGAGAAGCATCTCCATTTTCTTCTAAGCACACAATGGAAAACAGGAGAGCACAGGAAAAGCACTGGACACCATCATCCCCACTATGAAAATATTGTGATGTTCCCTGAAAAGAAGGAAGGTTTGTTTTTTTGTTGTTGTTGTTTTCCTTCTTTCTCCAGTTTACACCATTATGTCCAGAAATCCTTTTGTTTCTCTCCTTGAATTGGCATTGGAGTTTCTGTTCCCAATAAGAGACAAAGTGATAAATAGATCTTTTCCACTATTTCTGTTACTAAGGTATATTTCTGGGTAAAACAAGTTGCACTTTAAATACAGAGTGTGTTTATAAAATCTTAAAAGAAATTTTGTGGGCTGTGGCTTTTAAACCTAGTTGCAGACACCCACAAAATATTTTTTCACTTAGAAAGATAACGTTGAAGTATCTTATGTTGCTAAGACACCATGAATTACATTACATTTCTGTCCTGGCTATGACACTATCAGGAGATGTCAGAAAGCAGTAATTTACTGTATGTTTACTGTCAAAAAAAATCTAGAGTAACCACAGAGAGCCTGGAGTTTTAAGCTATGTCTGCCTCTTTCCCCAAAGCAAGAGATTAAATGGGAGCAGTAATAGAAAATGCCTCAAATCCAGACTGATCTGGTACCTGGCTCTTGTACTGAGAGATGTAACCCACGTATAGCTACAGACATTCAATGTACACAATACTTATGTACTAGTCACCTGAAAATGAGCTAACTGAAGTGTTAAAGCAATAAACTAAATAAACAAGGGAGCAAGATAAAAACAATTAATATATTATGTTGGTTTAAATGGTTTGCTTCTGTTCCTTATTCTGAAGCAATTCTGGATATAAATGATCAGGTTAAAAAAGCCATAAGCTTTTAGGCAAAAAGGCTTCTAGAAAGACGATGGCATCTTATAGCTATTTAAATATTCTATCTGGTGGGAATGAAAAACATATTGGCAGATACTGTATTGCACAGATACCAACATCAACTTTGTTTTAACCCATAAAGTTATATTTCCCAAGAAATACTAAGACAGACTAGCTCTCTGAAATAATCACTTTTAAAGTTGAAAGTGGCAACTGTAAGAGTCATGCTTTAGTTTCTTAATCCAAAATTAAATTCAACACTTTAAAATTGCTTTTGGACAAACTATTTCTGTTCAAGAGACACAGCTTTACAGTGAGCCCTTGTTACACAAATACATGCTACTGCTTTGTCCAGCAGTTAGCATAAGTCCTAACCTGGTTATTCATTAAGCGTAGCTGGAATATAAATTTAAAATAACAACATTTATATTGAGCTATGTAAGAGGCTGACATTTGCATAAAACGCTGGGAACATCACCTACTGCCTGAGGTAAGAAAGTGTTTGGTTTTATTTTTCTTTCCCTCAGTTCTGCTCTTCAGCAAGATATTTAGCCCATCTGACTTTAGTGGCTACTGGAACAGTCTGAGATACCAGTATCTAGAGCACTGACTTTTGAAACCGAACCTCATTCAATGAAAATTACAGTATCCCCCACCAAATTGGTCAGTTGGGAGCAGTATTTTCCCTTAAAGAAATGATTAATGAAATTACAGGAGTATTTTTATTAATATTGCAAATTAACTATGACACAGTGAGCAACCACACTATGTTTCAAAAACAAACACAAAGCCTACTTCATTAATCATTTTTTTCTTTGAAATGGTTGCAATAACGTTGGGAGACATTTCCCGCACTGGGATGATACAGGGAATAAGAGCACAACAGCAAGACAGAGTGACAGACGGATCTGAAGGCAAGCTCATCTCTGGAGGTTGGAAGGTGATGACCTGGAAGTGCCAAACCGCTTGGAGATGGTCATAGTAAGGTGCAGGACGTGTAAAGCAACAAGGTCAGGCAGGCACAGGGGGAACACAGGGATGACATTGCTAGAGCAATGACCAAGGAACAGCAGTCAAGAATGTCGAACAAAATACAGACCATCCTCCTGGATTACCATACTCCCCCTCATTCATGAACAAATACATCTAAAGATACCTGCCTTCTGGGTTGTTCTTTTTAAAAAAGATTTAGTCATGAAAACAAATGTCTCGCATTCTACGCACATTATTTCAGAGGGATTGCCTACACACTATTCTGGACTTAAACCCACTTCTTACCAGGCTTAGGAATACTAACTTCTAATTCATTTCCAGTTCCAGATTCAGTGCGAGACTCAATCTGGTCTCGATCAACTGCATGTTCAAATGTTTGAGAGATGCTGAGGGAAGGGAAAAAGGATCCTTGTTTCCTCAGGACTATAGGGAAGCCAAAGAAACAGCAACTGTCAATAGAGCCTAGGGTTTTCTCCTCTCAGCTGTATCAAGCAACACTCCTCAACTCTGAGACAACAGAAGCACAGTATTATAACAGCCAACAGCATTCCTAGGCTTATGCCTGTACTCATTTTGCCACATCTCATACAATTGAGATTAAATTTATTTTGAAAACAAGATGGCAAGGAGAAATACAAGGATTCAAAACACCTCGCCAAACTCCTACTTTAAGACAATTTCAAGTGTGTTTATCTGCAAGGGTGAATGAAACATCAGAACTGCCCTCAGGAATCCAAACGTTAGGTATTTTTAGGAGGGTTACATCAGCTCAGGAATAAGTTTCAAGTTAACACTTTAATTGGTTAGTTAATGCTAATAATTTAGTGAAGATTAACAATGGAATAAAAAAAGAGTCATTACAAAGTAGTTAAATTACCTTACTTCTGTTATTATTTTAATGTGTTAAACATTTGGATTGAAACAAATCTATTTCACTCCATTTAAAACAATCCAACTTCCTGTACAACATTAAGTTTGGACAATTACAAAAAGGCCAGGCATTTCCAATTGCAAGTTGTTACTGCAACAATACACTACTGTCACCTTTTAGTTGCATAAGGAAGGAAGAATGGAAGTTTAACAGCAAATGAAACAACTATTTACAATGAGTTGTTTAAAATTACATTAAATGTACAGATCAATATCAATTAAAGCATTTCATATTTAAGCACAAATGGAAAAATAATTATACAGACCAAATTAAATAACCACATATTTAAAAACAGTCTATCCATATCCTCTTTCCAAAACATACTTTACTCAAACACAAAGCTAAGTAAATAAGTATTAAGCACGGAAGATAGCATGCTCTCAGTGGAAAGCAGTAAATATCTCCTCCTGAATGGAGAAGAAAAAGGAATTCTGATCCCATGGGCTTAGAGTGAAACATCTGTTGGACTGGTAGGAACACCGCCTGGGGAACCAGCATGCACTGCTGGGCAACGAAGTCTCGGTGAGAGACGATTGTGTTTGGAGCAATAACCCAGAACTAACCCAGTATTTTCAAAGAACACCTGGGGTAGATTTTACCTTCCCATATAAATGCAGATCAGTCACATACTCTACAAACTGTATCTCAGACTATTTGTTTACCAGAAAGCCACAAGTTACTTGGTGTAGCAATCAACATGACATCACTGTTTGATGACTTTATATTAGCTAAAAAGAGCAATAGAAAACTACATCAAAACACCAAACATTACCTTTCCCCCAAAATAAACTTCCACCTATCACTGCCATCAAAACGGTCTTTTTCCAAGTGATGGGGCAATGTTTTCCCTTTGACTGCACGGTGTCCAAATTTTATGTTCATCAGATCAGAAAGTCCACTGGCTTTTTTGGTTTCAAATTTAAACTGAGAGCAGCAATCTTTCTTTTACAGCTCTTGCGACTCCTTTGCATAAAGCATACCTTTACAATTCTAACATTGTATTCTACTGCAGATGAACTGCATTACATAGAAAACAATGTCCCAGGTCTTTCTTAAATGCACAGTAGTATAGGCCCGGAAAACTATCATTCAGTGATTTTTTTTTTCTTCTCTGAGGTGAAGAGCTAATGCTACCGTTATCATCTATGTTCCGAGTTCCCATTTCAGAGCGTGGTTGCTCAACACCCGGTGAAAAATCATGAGAAAATTCCACCATCGTTTCCGCTGCTCCTATGCCTTCCCAACTGGATTTTAGTTCTGGCTGTAGTGAAAATGGCAGCGACAACTTGCAAACAACCAAGCTGAAGACTTTAGTATAATTCAATGGCCACTGCAAAGATTCCTAAAAACGGCGTGGAAAAGTTCCATTACTCAGGCTTGCGTACTTGCTCTTACATAAACTTTCAGTCATTTTGATCACCCACACTTTTGCATCCAGAGCTCTCATACTTTGAGCTCTGAATCATGTTACAAGTAAAACTCTCTGGAAGATCATAGCAAAAACAGAGCCATGCAGGAAATTGCCCAGCTCCACACACTCTTCTTCTACCAACGCACACTGCCAAATTTTTTAGTTATCCAAATATTAAGCAAGATCCATATAGGACTAAAAATGGTTCACTGTAGGTAACAGCCATGTTAAAGTGATTGTGGTAGAAAAACATGACCCTTTTCCATAGCAAAAAAGCACAACCAAGCAGCTCAGTGGAATCTCTCTGTGATCTTACAGCTGAGTACATGGAGATGCTTCAGCCAACAAGCCAAGCGTTAGCCGCAGGAAGAACGAAGGCAAGGGCCGACCTCGGTACCTGGTAGGAAGGCACTGCCCCAGCTAGTGGTTTGATACTCTGCCAAATAAAACTTCCAGGTATAAGCGGATCTGAGAAAAGCACAAAGGACGTTCATTTCAACTTTACAGTCTCCAGGACATTGCTCAAGTATCCTCTCAGCCTTCCCAAGATAACCACATACCCTCTTGACAAGAGAAGATTCTACAGTATATACACATATACATACATGTATATGTATATATGTAAAAGTATAATGCAAATAGCAATGCTTCTTTTTGTGTGCACATTTCTATGCTAAGACGACAATCTGTGAATGAAGAAAAAACCCCAAGGAAAGTTTCAAAACAAATCTAAGTTTCAAAGCACTCGCTGTAGACACTAACTTCAGTTTTCAAGCATGAAAATGGTATTTAATGTGTCTATACAAAGTTAACAGGAGAAAAAAAATGAAAGGCACACCCTAACAAGTCATTACCGATAAAAGAAATGGTAAAAAGAAACATTAACAGACTATTTTCCTGAAGATTGAATTCTTCAGAAAATCTGCAGCTAATAGCCTAAGTGTTCAGCAGCCTGACACGTATTTAAACATCTAAAACAAAGCTTTTGAGATATCCTATATGATAGCCACACTCAAGGAAGATATTTAAATAGCACCAGTCTTAGGTGAGTTATTAACTTCTTCAAGAGAAGGTACCGAACCACAATTTTAAGCATAATTGTCTGGAGTCATTTATACTTTCAGAAAACAAAATATTTGAAATGGCCTTTTAAAGGATTAGTAAAAAATCCCTAGAGGAATGCAGCCCACCTCAGTCACTTTTCAACCTTAAAAGCAAATTCTGATATAACCAGAACATGAATGAAGGTAATGTTTATAGGTTCCCTGGTATGCTAAAATGTTAAAATCTTACAGATAAATAAAAATGCTGTTGACTGCACCTACTGAAGCTTATAGTGGAATGAAAAAAAGCTTGAAGAAGGGCAACAAGTCACGGTTGTTGAAGATGAGATTTAAGGAGTGGAAAACATTTTAACAGTATGAGAAAAAGTTAGAAAAATATAATTATTTGATGAAAAGCAAGAAGTCAGGAGTGTGTTTTTATTTTGGATATTTTTAATTTTTAAAAGCTAGTTTAACAACTAGCCTGTGAATTACTATTAATAGGGGTTCTGGTAAAGGGATTAGAGTGCTGATGGAGAAACATCAACATTTAGATGCCAAAAACGGCAAAAGGAATGAGTGGGAAGAGGTAAGAGAAAGCCAGTGTTACACAACCATGGGGCTTTGAGATGAACATAAGAAGCAAATGAGGGAAAACAAAAATCTCAGAAGAGCTCTGCAGAGCTGTGCAAGAAAGGCACAAGAGCCTTGAACATAAAAGGCAACAGTCAGCAAAAATGGTAAGAGGAACAGAGCTGTATGATCCGAGACTATAATGCATTATACAACATAACTACAGGCCAGTAAGAAGAGCTTCATGTGGTATAAATGCCAATTATGAAGAAGCCTCAAAACGATTAAGGAGAATAACTATTTGAAAATAAGGGAGAAGAATCGTTGTTACTACTTCTATCAGCAGCCACTATATGACAGGGGGTTCAAGCAGTAAAGAAAAATAGGTTATGTCAGGAATTAATAAACTGTAGAAGAATGTGCCCAAGAATATCACCCAAGTTTATCAATTGATTAAAAAAAAAAAGATTACTTCTCTGCACAACACTTCTTTCACAATGTAATGATAGGCAAGTGGGAAAAAAAACAGCAGCAAGCCATAAAAAAATGGGCAGCTAGATTCAAATAATCTGCTGCTACAGTGAGTAGGCTCCTTTAGCAAAGGAAAGCTATTTTTCTGTCTGTAAGACAGAGATTGAATGAATATGATATTATTAGAATTTTCCTTTCAAAAAATTAAGCTGCATTTTACAAGGATGCAGAAATGCTGAGGAAAAAAGCTACCTATATTCATATACCAAAACACATTTCATCAAGTATAGATCTCACTTTCTACTACTCAAGGTGATGGTAACGCATGAACACGCATGAACTCCTCCCATGACTACACCACACACAACTTGCTCAATTCCTCCAGAGAGGCAGAAGTAGGCTGAGGCCTTTACTGCCAGCCCAAAACACAGATCTCACGAGGAACTTGCGCTGTTGGTAACATTCGTCTATGTCACAGCAAAGGTAGGCTACCAACCATGACTCGAGAGGGGGATTCAAAGAACTACTGGCTTTATCCATTTTCATCCTTGCAAAGGATTATCCAATGTTTGAGGTAGGCTTTTTTTGCAGTAGGGTTTTCAAGGCTAAACTCCCTTTCTGTATCACAAATACAAGTACGGCATATTTTCTAAACTCTAAAATGCAACCAGTGTATGGACTTTTCCACTTTATGTAAACAGCTATTTGAAACAAAACCCCTGAACCTAAATTAAGCCCTCCTGAATAGGCTGAAAGCCTTCAGTGGGACTAATTAGTCAGAACCACTAGGCCTTGAGGCTCACAGCTGCTCACTAGTACCCTGGGCAAAGGCTGAGAATTAAATGCATGGTTAGGGGTTTAAATTGATTAACGGGTATCAGTTGTCCCTTCTCTACAGGGCAAGCACTAATCTCATTCTTTTTATTCTTTAATATGCCATTATATGACTAATTAGCAGGCATTATGGCACAGGGATCAGTTTAAAAGGCATTTTTCTGACAATTAATCTGTCCTTATTTTAAATTACTACTTTAACTAAACAGGAAATTCTCCCTCAGTGTTGTGAGAAAAAGCAAAAGCTAAGTAGTGCTAAAAGGTCCATTACAAAAGAATTGGTGTTTTCTTGAGAGATCGTACAGCAATTCTCAGCCCTCTATGCTTTACTTAGAAATTTTACTTTTAAGTTGTTCTGTAATTGTAATTAGTAGCAAGTATTTATAAATAACGGCATATCTGCATTAGGAACACCGCACTGTAATAGCTACAAGACTTTACATAGAGAATTATAAATAGTCAAGTTACATCGGACAGATTCAACACTACTTGATTCTTCATACGGACAGTACTAAACAGTCAACCTCCAAAACGGTTTCAGAAGGAAACACTGAAGAAAGACTTTATTTGCATCAACTGCTTAAATATTAAGATAACACATCATCATTGGAAAACATTACCATCAAAAGAGCAAATGAGTTAATTCATCAACTTTTAAAATGATAACCTAATGAAAAATACATGAAAAATGGTATATAAGATTTAGAAGCAGAAGAAAAAGGTCCAAAATATTTCACTCTAAATCCCACAGTTTATCATCGGTTTCATGGAGAGCTCAAAGCTCTCAGCAAAGACTGCGCCACTCAACCGTGTGTTCTTTCAGCAATGTGGTGAGAAGTCACTCCAGCTCCTCTCCTGACTTTCACCCAAGTGAAACCACTATAGGTAAACACCAACTGCTTGGCCTTCACAGTAAAATCGAGATTTTCTATTAGGTACATATAACCCCTACAGTGCAGAGGAAAAACAAAATGATTCAATATAGAATATTGCAAATGTGCATTACTTTGAGCACAAAATGACTTGGAATTAGCCTGCATGGTGTGGAACTGCCTAACCAAACCAAAGCCAAGCCCCTTGTTTCTTCATGCCTCAACTCATTAACCATTCCTGAAGTGGCATCTCTTTCCCCAAAGGGGAAGTCCACAGACCTGTCCTCAAGTCAGGTGTCTTCAGGGTGCTCACGTTCTTCCTTTCAAAAGCACACAAGAATATTTTTTCTGATAAGATGGTGATGAGGGAGCCCATTTATATCAGCAATTAGAGAAGTCACACATGACAGGAGACCTGGGATTAAGCCTCTGCTTCAAGAGCTATTTATCCATTTTATATAAAACAGTTAAAGCACCGATTTTAGAAGAAAGTGACTGTGACATGCTGGTGAAACCCAACAGGGTAGGTCTGAGATGGACAGTTCTGTAATGTGTTATCAGACAGAAGCCCCTAAAGAACACAGGAAGGGTGTTTGGCATGAAGAAGGATGGGGAGCAAGAGCTGGCAGCATTTTGGCTTCCCTGTGGCAGATACTTATCCATCCTCTCAAAGAAACTCTTAGTAGGCTGATCTGCTAACACCTGTGTAGTACTATTTAAATGCTAACATAAATAATGGAGAACTAAATCAGAAACCTGAAAACTGTATGGCAGGTCAAAGTGATCAAAACACTTTCCCCCTTATCTTAAATGGAGGTTCCATGGTGGGTTTTGAGCCACGTAGTCACTGCAATGACACTAAAAAGATACAGATACAACTTTTCAGAATATCCAGAAATTGCAAGTCCCAGCAGAAACACCTGAGATGACAAAACATTCACAAAGCTTCTTAACAGTAAATGTATTTTTTGTTTTCTTTTAATGTTGGTATTTAGTTATAGGTAAAAATCAAACAACTAGTTGTAATCTGTGCAAACTGTTTTTACAAGCCAATATTACAATTTCAAAAGTGCTTCATTATGTAGCTTTATTTCCTTTTCAAAAATATGGCATATGAAACAGGCTTTCCCAAAACACCAAGATACTATACCATTTTTAAAAATGAGAATATGGTGGTTTTTGATTAAAAAAGCTGATGAATTAGCAACAACTTTATGAAAGTCTTCTCAACACAGATTTCCATGTAAAAAGACTGAAGAGTCTGAGCCAAAGCTGAAAACTATTTATATTTAAGTTAGCATACATAGCTTTAAGAATTCAAACAAGACCTTTGCCTTCCTCCTGTTTAAAAGAGGACCACTTTTTCATTTAGTTACTGTAGTAGTTTTTAATCGACCATGTGGTATTATCAATGAGAAAAGCCTTCAGTGTTTGTACTTGTAATTCTCTAGAAAGTCATCTGTTAACTGATGAAGAAAGGCACTGGGGCTGGGCTAAAGCCTAGCTACTGAAGCTTTGACCTTGTATTATTTACCTCAGTAGAGACCAACTTTTTTAAAAATGCTTAGCTACTAAAAATATCTAAGTGTAGAAGAACATCTTGCTTAGAGATAAACTGATAGCATAGCATAAAGTGTCAAAGCGATCAGGAGAAGATCAGACAAGATTGGGTTTCAATTGGGTAAAAAAAAAATCTAAAAGACTCGCTTGCAACACCAGCGCGCTGTGAAACTAGAAAAAAAGTCACACAGCATTTAAAACTTTTTTTTCTAATGACAAGCTGAGTATACCTAATAATATACATCCAAACTGTTATGCTATACACTTCACACATTGCAAAGGTGTCATGTATTACACAGCCTTCTCTAAAGGTCTCACAATGCACTTAATATTAAAAAAGCAAGATTTCCAACATGTCTGTTCTTAATTATTACTTTCTTCACTGTCTGGGCCTTTGTAATCACATTAGAAGTGCTATTTTCTAACGAAATAAAAATATGTTCAGAGACCTATTCTGAAATAGTTCATGAGCCTAGGCTATGAAAAGGTTTGAGGAAGTAGTAGGTCCAAATGCATTCAAGTGCCTAAATCCTTAAAGCTGATTTGAAAACTGAAAAACTTAAAATATTTTTGAGAAAAGAAGAGTGTGAAGTTTTTTGTTTTTTGTTTTTTAAATGCTTACTCTAGATCCCCGACTGTAGAATTCTACTCTTATTTCACTGTGCTTACATACCTGCCAAATCAAATGGGTTAGCTCAACAAGCATTTACCAATATACATACAGGTATCCCTGACTGAGTTCTTAGAAAGTAGCGTCACGCAGCTAGAAGCAACAAAGCCAAACAATTAAACTGGAATCTGTACACTGAGTATGCTGCATGTGTATTTAAATACTGTACCTTAACTGTAGAAGAGGAGGAAAACACAGTTTCACATACCACATGAGTTTTCATCCTGATCCTATACTTCCAATTGCCTAATAGTGCCAATCTTCAAGCAAGATCACCTACAAGAAACTGAGATATGAAGTATAGTTTCTTATTCTTCATTTACTAAATGAGATCTCTTTTCTCCTTGACCTTGATCAAATATCAGCTTATAACTACTTCAAACTTCACCTTTAACAAAAAACATAGAATTGCAGTTCCTTAACTTGATTTAATTATGCTCCTTAACTAGATTACTTTCTTCCAGAAGTCACAGGAGTTTGATGGGCAAACAGAATATAATCTCTCTCATATCCCCAAAAATACAATTCTAATGAAAACAAACTGAACCACTGTTCTCAAGTACAACAGATCCACAAAATGCATTTCATCCTAATTTAAGTAAATAACCTTAATGAGTAATTGCAACAGGAATAGTCATGTAAACTTGCACAATCAAGCCATAGTAGAGATCATCCCTGACCTTGAAAAAAGCATTTCTTGCCATATTTCAATAGGAAAAATCCCCATTTTCCTGTTAATGTTGTCATAAAGACCTGAATGAATTACTAAAAATCGTTACTTTTATGTTAAGAGCTCTCACAGTGACAACAATATATTATCAGGGGAAGGGAAGTAAAATGACAAATAACATTGAAGAGGCCATCTCCACAAAACACTGCTGTGAATGCAAGTGCCTAAAGCCTTGCATGCTTATTAGTACTGCTCATTGTGGTCTCTATCTACTCTCCTTCGCTGACGTAAAATATTCCATATACCTTAACAATTCTATAAATCGTTAAAGATAAAACATTCTTAAAAAAACCTAACTTAGTTAAAACAGTAAAGTTGGGTTGCCCATTTTCTCCAAGTAAATAATGTTTTTAAGTTAAGCTTTCAATAACAATATGATGGGATGACATTATAATTTAACAAGATAAGGTACTCTTCTCAAGAAGATTTCTTCACAGCTAAAAAAGGACAGAAATACATTCACATCAGGGAAACCTTTAAAAAACTGGTACATTGTTTGTACCTCCTCTGTACCTTTTCTATTCTTAAGGTCAACAAATTGCTGCACACGGATGGCATTGTCTTGTGGATGAAGATAACAGAGGATACCATTTCATGAAGGAGAAATGGATGAAGATAAAAAGTATGAAAGGAAAGTATGGTTGATCTTGACGAATTACTATACATGCTTTATAAAATCTACATAATAGCGACAGAAGTCTAAGTACTTATATTTTAAACATAGGGAACCATTAAGTTCAAAGTTGGATTGCATCCAAAGTAATACAGTATAAATGTTGAAAATAGTGTTACTTATTATTATACTTCAAATTCAATTCATTGAATTGTCATATATTCCTTTCCCTTCCTGGAATGGGTTTGAGGTTGTAGGCTTTTTAATAGCTTTGATGCAGCCACTGTTGGATCACTTGTTTGTGATCAGGTCTCAGTGAAAGTGATGACTGAATACCGCAAAGTCATTTTTAAAAAGGAGGAATGTTCTTGAAACTACTTCTAAATAAAACAAAAACACCCTTCTATAAAACAAAGCCAGATTTTTTTTTTTCCTCCACAACACAACATCAGGTCCTCTATGCCAGAGACCTGTAACTTATCTGAAAAGCAAATTTTTATTAATTATACTGAATCTTTGTTTCAAAAAAAAAAAAAAAAAAATCTCTTCTCTCTAAAAAATGCTGCCAGCTGTTGTAGGAAGGTCTGCCCAGGTCTGTAGAACCAAAAGCAGTGCCAAAGAGGTGTGATCCACATATCTTTCATAACAGATGTCTAAAATGAAATGTCTGTGCTTCCACTGTTTTTACAAACATGTGGAAAAGATGAAAGATTGAATTATGAAGACATCTGCTATGCCTTTATACTGCCCCCATCACCATGACCAATAGGTAATTTTAATGCCATAAATGAGTAAGTTTAACAGAATACTGTTACTGTCCTCCACCCTTCAAATCTAGCAGGTAGAAGAGAACCGTGAACCCCTACAGAAATCAGGTCATCCAATTCTCTGTAACAGGAGAATAAGAATCCAGGGAAATTGAGCGTCATCATGAGGAAGACCAGTGCAGAAAACTCAAGAGCCAAACTATGTTCTTTCTCAGTGATCTCCGAAAAAAACCTCAGTGGACACAAGTGGTAAGTATTTTCAAAATTTACACAATTTACTGCAAATGGCATTCACATGGTTAGAACATATTGGTTGAGTAGAATTAAACAGTATGAGTAAATTCTTGTTCTACTTGGATCTCGTGTTAAGATAAAATATAGTCTTACAGAATGGGTAAGCAGATAAACTTAGATTTCTAAACACTATTAGCTTAAACAGTTCAGGTGGCTCAATACAATCAAGAGAGTAGCTACAACATTAGTATCGTCTTTATCACTTAGGTACTCGGATGGATTAATATTAATCCAAGTTAAACATTAATCAGCTGAACAGAAGAAACTTCTTCATTACAAACAACTAACCTTAAGTCATCACCCAAGGTAAAAAGTTAGATCCCCTTCCCAGAATCTCTAGAACTTGCAATGGCAGCATCAACTCACTGACATTGTTCACAGTTGGCCTACTTTGGATCTTTGCCTAGTTTTTTGATTTTGTTTTATTTCTTTTCAATGAAAATCAGTGATAAAGATCCTCTCTCGACTAGGTCCTTATTCACAAACTACAAATTTCACTTTGACTTTGCAGCTCTTTCAGTGAGCACAAGCGATCACTGTTGATCCGGAGATTGAACTTGGTATTCCCATTTCATGGATATTGGCAAATGGTTCAGTGAGCCACAAGCTAAAACACCATGCTTCAGAATGTCATCTTTACAGAAGTTTACATTTTAATATAAATGCATGCAATTGTCCCTCCAAATAATCTTCATTAGCAAAGTAATTTGCCTAGAGCATCATGCTACTTTTGCCAACCACAAACAGCAAGACTGGGCAGCATGAGTTACTACTGGAACACTGAATATCAATCTATACGTGCTGCACCCCTCACAAACACCCTTGTATTATTCAACTAGAATCATTTTTAAAGAAAGATATATATATACACACACACACACACACACACGCATATAAGTAACATTTGTTTCCTCCACCTTGCAGAAATAGGTATTTCTATTACCAAACTGAAGTATTTCAGAAGACACTTAAATCTGGTTAATACACCATCAGTTCATTTCTAAAAACATTATCTATATACATCAAATAGTTTCCAAAGGAACAAAACAATTTAAGAGAATTATCTGTAAAATGAGCTACTGATGTTTCATTTCTGTCCAGATGCCCTACAGCTTCAATACCGTGATAAAACATGCCAACATATCATATAATACTGGAGAATCAACAGAGAAATTTACTGGATGTGCAAAAGGAAGTATGTATGTGTGCTTGGTGGGGGGGAAGTTGAGGGAAATTCCAATATGAATCACCACCGAGGATCCTTGGGAGGGGAAAGGGAGCAGAAGAGGAAGAAAAGAGAAGAAACAATTCCCTCTGTAAAGAATGCTCTTCTATTGAAAACTGACCCAGACGTTGAAACAGCGGCTGTGGATTCCTTAGACAGATGGTGTCAATAGATCAGTCTATTAGTCAGTTTGGCAGCAGAAGTACGGTAATAGGGTTTGTAAAATGCCACTTAGAAACTCAATATAAACACAAGAGAAGTATATTAAGAAGTTAATTCAACTTTTGTACACTTGACACTTTTTCCCCATGTATCTTGTAAAACTAGTCACTGTTAATGTCAGACTTCGCAATTTCTGCTACAGCTTTACTGGCTGCAGGAACCAAAAAAACACACAGAAGCAAAATCCCACATGGGACAGCTGGCCTTAACAGGTGAAAAAAATCAGACCTAATGGCTTTCCTATCAAAGTCCTTCTACTTCTTTGCTTTTGTTTTCTTGTATAAACTGGCAACCTAGTGCTGTTTTCTCATCAATACACCATTTAAGATGGGAGTCATGATTGATCATGCTCCTCACCACCCCAGGAAGTAGAGAATGCAAGGTCTCTATTTCCTCTTAATGTGATCTAAAATTTTAAATAATCATTTCTTAATTCTTAAATGCTTTAATTTTTTTCTAGTTTAATTCTCTGAATTTACATTCCAAGAATATTTAATGTAAACAGATATAATCGAGGCATTCTTAAATGAAAACACGTGAACTTTAAAACACTTTGCAAGCCTTGAAACCAACCTGGTTAGTCTCTACTGAAAGGAAGTCTTGCAGAAAACAAAACAAAAAAACAACCAGACTTTAAAATTCAAGTATTACCATTGTGACACAGCGTGTTTTAATAGGACCTGAGAGTTTAAAGATACACAGAATCTGATAGGATAGCTAAATGCATCATGAACAAAATCAACTTCATATTTATGCAGAATTATGAGTTATTAAATAGCAGGCATTTGGCTAAGTTCAAAAAGTATACGTAAATACCACTCTACTAGAAATCAAATACATTCAAAAACATATTCCTAGGACTGATCTTCCTCACCGCTCAGTCACCTATGAAACAAAGCTGTAGTAACAATGTTAAGCAGGACTTTTGGTGGCAAGGAGCTCAAAGATTCACTTCTAAGTCACAGAAATAGCTAGAACATTGAGATAGTTGGAATCTATCCAACTATCCTACTTTATTCCTTCAATAAGGAAGGAACAATAGTTGAATCCTGTTATTTTAAGGTGGAAGTAGATGCTTAACATAGAACATCTATCTCAGAGAGGAAGGATATGCAGTTCTAATAATCCTGGTCATTACTCACGTGAAAAGGAATGCATAAGCCAAACAAAGACAAGGTTGGTCTTATCACAGGTAATATATATGGTGGGAAAACTCCTTGGAAAGTGGTCAAGATCTAAGAGCAGAAGTGTAATTTAATTACCCACAACAAAGCATTCTACCTGCCTAACACAAAATCCGAGTCATACTGTTTTAATTATAAAAGATTCATTGGTTATAACTATGCTTCTGCTGGCCTGGCAAGCACATTTTCAAGAACTTTTTCCCTTTCTTTGTTACTGTGCAAGAAGTGAAAGCCTTTCTGAAAGAATCTGTAAAAATGCATCTGAAGACAGCCAGTGGCTCCTGGGTGTAAGTGCACGGTCATGTTCAGATGAAGGAAGTCAGTGAGACCTTGGCCTACTTGTAAGATCCAAGTCTGATCAAACAACACATACACCTATGGAGAACACACAATATGTAAAATGTTGATGATACAATTTTTAAGCTCCGAAAGTCCTTTCCAAAAGTACCTTTCATGAGAGAAGAAGCCCATCTTTGGTCCTTCCTTGAAGATGGATCCTCAACTATAAGCTCCAAACCACTAGCACCCCGTGAGGCCATTCTAAGATGTTCATGGTTTAATACAATGGAACCATATGGATAACATGGAACCACTATAACCTTTACGGTATTTTCCACTAAGTTTCATTTGAATAGTGTATATACAGTAATATATACCAATTTTTCCAGAGTTTACATAGTATATTAATCCAAAAAAGTAGCAACCACTTTTCACACTGTATTTAAGACCAGTGCCATAAACAATTTATAAAATAGTACACTGTGACTTTCATCATTCATTTTATAATACTTAATTTCAGACCTTTTTTGGAGCCAACTACCTTTCACTTGAAAGATCAAATGCAGTAGTGGTACTGCAGTACCACAACCTGTCAGAGACCAAAAAAAGGCAGCTCTGGCACTTTATTCTGTTTTACATAAAAGGTCAGAGCAATACTGCTCTGTAAGTAGTATGTTATGTAAAATTTAAATTCACTCAGTTACAGTGTGTGGACCAGCATTTCCCTTATGGAAAGAGAAGGAATAGGGGCAATGTGGCTGTGTGCTCACACAGCAGAATCAAGCAAAGTAGGGAGACAGGAGAAGAGGGTGGGGAGGTAGGAGAAAGAGTGGTATTTCCTACGGAAATTGTAACATTACCAATAGTGATGTTCCAACTAGTTTCTCAAACAACAGACGTAGAAGGAATCAGAAATTATTAGAAATATGGATGGGAGATGCAATTGCTTGTCATTTTTAAAATGGCATTTTCTATTCTAGTGGGAACAAAAATATGTATTTTATAAACATTTTCCTCTCAGAAGTTTCCCAGTTATAACAACAAGCTGTTTAAATATACACTTGAAGGATTATGCATGTATTTTTTTCTAATTACATATAAGCTTCCTTATTTTTTTATAACATTCTAGGGCACTAAGTTTTTGTTTAAGGATGAATATTGTATCAGAGGAAACATTCCCCGCTCCTTTATTTCTCTAGCGTGCCTAAACCTGTATTTGAAATGATGGAGACAAGCAGTAGTAGAGGATTAAAGGCCTGAAATTGTTAAAGGATAAATATGGTAGGGGAAGAGAGGCAATAATCTCAGACTAACGTTTGTATGTTACACAAGGATTAATCCATTTCAAATTCAATAACCAGGAATCTTAAAGATAAAATATGGCAGTTTGGGATCTGGACAACAAATTACTCCTTTCACCTGTACCAGCAAAGGAAATTGGAGTAAGATTTTTTGAAAGGAATAAGTGGACACTTTTGTCCTAAGAAAATTAATTGCCTTCAAGTTTGGGATTTAATGATCCAATATGTAATAAATCAGTGCTCCAAAGCTAGTACAGAATTAAGAAGTAGTAATCAACATAACCACATATTTTCTTTAAGAAACATTCCTTACTACCTAGTAAACTCTGCTACTTAAATGTATTGTTGCTGTTTATATTTCAGTAGTACTAATTTCCTTTGAAAAAAGCCTTCAGAGGAAAGGACCACGTAAATGAAGAAAGCTATCCAAGACAGTCATGGGTCTTCAAGTATAATAAAAACAATAAAAAAAAGCAATACAATAGAGAGAAAGTTAAAACTTATGAGTGACTTAAGAAAAAACAACAGGGCAACAAAGCCGGTAAAAGGGCCGGAGGGCACGTCCTGTGAGGAGAGGCTGAGGACACCTGGGCTGTCTGGTCTGGGGAAGAGGAGGCCGAGAGGCGACCTCGCTGCTCTCTGCAGCTTCCCGAGGAGGGGAAGCGCAGAGGGAGGTGCCGGTCTCTGCTCCCCAGTAACCGATGGCAGGATGCAAGGGAACAGCACAAAGCTGGGCCTGGGGAGGTTGAGACTGGACACCAGGAAACACTTCTTTACTGTGAGGGTGGTCAAACACTGGGACAGGCTTCCTAGAGCAGTGCTGGATGCCCCATGCCTGTCAGTGTTCAAGAGGCATTTGGACAATGCCCTCATTAATGTGCTTTAACTTTTGCTTAGCCCTGAGGTGGTCGGGCGGTTGGACTGCTCTTTGTAGGTCCCTTCCAACTGTTCTATTCTGTTCTAGACAACCAGACAGTAACTGATTATTTACGTACCTGCTCAAAAATACTATGCAAATTCAGCTATTTACCATGAACTTCACCGGAACTGAAAACTCTTATTTTCCTAGTTTAGTCACGTTACCTGGTCCCAAATCCAGTTCTCTCTTAATTCTGACACATACTGAAACACAAACACACCAAAACCATTTGCCATATGGAGCCTCCAATTGATTGTTCTAGCAGGTACTTAATTATTTTGGCATGATTTAATTTATCAGTTTTACTGACTTAACTTTGAGGTCTATTCCCATGACAAACTATTTCCTAGAAAGCAAGGAAGGAGTGAAAGAGCTTATCTTGGGAAACTAATATAATCTGTGTTTAGCTTTACTCCTTGAGATTGCTCAAAGAGAGAAAGATGAAAAAATATAATCAAAATAGTTGAGATTTGATCACCGTGGTGAGAATACCTTCAGCCAAAGTAAAAATGTCACTAGATATAATCTAGAGCATTCTTCCTGCTGCTCCTAGAATTGATTTCAAATAAATAATGCATTCTTTTTGTGTTGAAAAAAAGTGTGTGATATTCTAAACCTCAAAAAACATATATTGTATTAAAAAGTTATGGTTAGTACTAGCACATTTCAAGCAGGTGTGACACATCCAAAGTAATAAAGTAGTAATATGAATTGATATATAAAAAACAAGCCAAGATTTTTATTGTTGGTAATAATTCAGCCTATTGTAAACCTAACATCATGCTAGTATGCTTACCATGGACAAACACATCCCATTCTTACTCCCAACTATACTTTGAAGTAACTGAACCTTACCATAGGAAGGGTACTTGTAACACTTTAACAAATGTCCTTAGAGTACTATATAATATGCGTAAGCAGGGAAGATTAAGTGCGGTGAATACTTCCAATATTTTTCCATAATCTATGATAGGAGCTAACTGCAGTCAGGAGACATAAATAATTCTATCAACAGCTATTATTTTTTTATTTTTTTTAAATTTCCACTGAGGAGTCAGGTTCAAATATATGCACATACACTCAAAAAAACAAACAAAAGTAGTGCTTCACTGCTAAAGGGTATGTAAAATATTTATCCCTAACACGACATCCATTCAACTGTGATCCCCTAGTCAGGTTCCAATTGAGAAAAGCCACAATTTACTTCTCATGTTTTTCCCACCGCTTTTGCTCACATATTTAACTTAAAAAAAGTCTATATGCCTGCAAGCCAGGTTTATTAATTTCAGGAAGTGAGCCATATCCATGAAAACTGAGAAACTTTATATGCAATCTTTTGTGCATGTTAGCACTCTAGTACACTTTCTGACACCTTTCACAAACAAATTCTGGAAATACTATTTCCTTTAGTTGAATTCAACTCCAGATAGAAATAGATCCCTACTATTGTGACTTAGTCTGCGATGACATAGAAAACAGTTTAGGAGGAAGTAGTCATGTCTGACACCTGCCCCCAAAACTGCTTTTAGCCCTCGAGTCTGCCAAGTCATTTCACTGGGCAAGAATACTAGCAAAATTACAACATTAACAGTGACTATATATAAGCTAACTTCTTAAATACAAATGGCTTTTGATCCCACTTTATCCCCTAAGGCATTACTTCATATTTTAAAAAGTTAACTTGGTATGTAACTTAAGAGTAAAATAATAATTTCCTACACTACAATAAACATAAAGGCATAATTTTGCTTAACAGTTGCCAGGGAACTATGCACGTTCCAAAACATACCAGATACATTATATAATACCTGACCCCCCAAAATACATATGTATTTTAGAGACATAACTTGACATGTTCAAAGAAAAGCTAACTCGAGCGGTAATTAAAAGAAAAGTAAATCGCTATAAGCAGGGCAGGGCACGATGTCTGGATAGACTGTTAAAAACGTGAATGAAGCATTAAATGACGGAGGAACCAGACAACCAACCAAGTCAAATCATGAAGTTTTCTACTGCGTTTCTGTTATGTCCTACATAATATCAATGCTAAGGAATTTCAAATTAGGAAGGAAGGAACTGCTGGGGAAGTCCTGTATACAAGGCTATTCTCTGAATAATTAGCACACGTTGCTGAGAACCCGTAGGTCTCTAACCATCTATCTCCATCACCCTTAGTCACGCCTGCTACGCTAAGGAGTGCTTCTCAAACTTCTGACATGCAAGTGCCTTCAACTCCCTGTTGAGATGGAGGACCTGGACCTAGAAAATGACCTTCTAATCAGCAGGCACACAGCTCAGCACAGGGCTTCAGACCACCCTGCACCCTGCCGACGTGCAGAATACACGAGCATTCCATTCTCTGAAGGCAACCCCCAGCGAAATAGGTTCCTGTGCATGCTCAAAAACAGATGTGGTGAAGACCTGACCTACCTCTGCAACCCTGGAGAGTTTAAGAAGGGAAACCATGCTTAGGTTACTCTAAATGCAAAGCCACATATAATCATCAGTTTTCTTATATATACAAAATGCATTATAGATCTGGTCAAAAGAAATATTGAGGAGACTTTCTTTGTATTTGGCCTTGTCTTTCTTTACATCTCCTGAAATCATATGGCTGGAAGGTGAAACATCGGATGACCCCCAGCTAGAAATGGCAGCTAGTCTTACTCCATCAACCAGGATGTAACCATGTCTTCAGCCTAGGACTACCAACCACTTGCAAAAAAAGTAAAAAATAAAATAAAAACCACAACCACATACACACACACACAAGATGTGATGATACCTGATACCATTTGGAAATTTCCAGAATGTATTCCAGGCTAAACACTTAATTTGAAATTACTGTGGACTGGGGAAAGAAGCAAAGCTCCACCACGCTCTTGGTCTGAGACAACGGGTAGCATTCTGCATACAGTAATTGGCTTACAGCTCTTCCTGATTATTTATGAATGTTTAAAAAATAAAACATTGCCTTATTCCTGGGCCTATTTGACCACAAAAATAGGAAATGCACATAAAACAGTAAGCATTTTACCTGGTTGCACGTAGCGGAAATGCGGAGCAATTAGTATGCAGAGCACTTTATGCAAGAAACTTCAACATAGCTGTTTACTGGAGGAACCAAAGCACTGGGCAGTAAAAAGTAGCAACTCAAAGTGAACAAAACCACTTGGAACAACATTACATCTAGGTAACCAAGTCATCCCATCAGCTGGAAGGGCAAAGTCTCTAGGTAGCACTGACTTGTTAAGGGAAAAATAAAGGGGAGAACGGGAATAAATCAGATGGCATTTTTTTTCCTGATTTACTGCACAATCTGCCAAAAGACACACATGTAGTATGCAATATAAACAAGTTGTTCTGTTTTTCCTTATTGCACATTCTAAGTAGTGTGCAGGCCAATACTAAAAGCATCTGACTCCTCTCTGAGGCTTACAGACAGCACTACTTGATTAGGAAATTTTAATGGCTTAGTTACATTGGCATAGTTTAAGTCACCAGCTTTGTCTCATCTAGCTTGCAAAAAAAAACATCACAGTTTTCAGTTGACCTGTAAGGCTACTATTTTTTGACCAACAGAAATTTTTAAACCATTGCCACTCTTACAAACCTTTGTGACATATATTTGCATCTACAGGGACCAGCCTGATCAAAGCCCGTCTTTGATGAAGTAATTTTCAATGGACAGAACATGCATCCTCATGTGCATCCAACTCAGCTAGGTAAGCTCTCTGGGGGGTGGGGGGGGTGGAACAAGGTGTTTACTTCATTTTCACTAGATGCATCAAAAACCCTGGGACGCACGATGCCTCTATTCTGTGAACGAGATAGGGCAAGCATTAGCAGTCTCCATTAAAAGGAACCTTCAGCTTCCTCTGATTAGAAGCTGCTAATTATGTCAGTCATGCTGAATGATGCTGGTGGTTTTGTGATCCCACCCATTGTTCAGCTGAGCTCAGATCACTGCTCCTTTTAATAGCGGAGAGGGGATCTGGAATGAGAAGCTGAAGTACCTATTATCCCTTTATTTTCAAAACAGCAACAGTTTACAAACTTTTCACTTGTGAATAAAACTCTACTTGCAATAAACACAATCAGGATGTAGGAATGTTGACTTCTTCCTCAGAAGAGCTGAGAAGAAAACAAATACAAAACACCAAACTGACTTGAACTTTTCTTGCGGGCTGTTTGCCTTTGAATTTGCCAGTTGCTCATCTACTCGGGCAGATTCTCAAGCGAAGTAATTAACACCGGCTCACTGACTTCACTAGAAGTGCACTCGTTTACAACAGTTCAAGCTGACCTCCATTGAAGCAGCATTTCACGGTAAGCAAAACCTGCCTAAAGAACGTTGCAGACAGTAACTGCAGCGTGTTTCCTTGCACACTCCATTATGCTGAATACCTGTCTTCCTCTTCTGAGGGCCTGCACTCTCCTTCCGCTGCAGTGATAAAAAGGGGACCGCCTACACAAGCAGAACCTTCTAACTGCAGATCTAACTGGTCAGCCCCATCCTGTTCACAGCTTTGGATGACTAGACAAAGCATGTGAAAGCCTGAACAATTGCCCTTGGAACTCCTCAGAGGGAGTGGTGTCTGTGCTTGCCAGACTTTAGGTTACAGAACTCTGTTTTCAATTGAATTATTATGGATTTTGCCAGCCATCCTTCTTTTAACTGTCAGAGGCGTGTTCTGTCTGGAGTTAGTGGTTCCTTCGGACTGGCAATGGACCATAATGAAAGGAGGCCCGACACAAAGAGGGCTGGCGATGAGGCACAGAGAAAGAAAGAAAATTCATGTAATTCAGAAGGGAGGACTTCAGATACCTCCACACCCTTGAATCTCTTTTCTACCATGCATAAATGTAGGTCCGAATACATAATCCAAACCACTAATGAAAACAAAACCAAAAAAAAAAAGAAGAAACCCCTCTGGAACTAAATAATGATTTAATATTCTTAGAAGATATACAGCACTATTCAAGAGTACAAGAAGGATAAGGACATGAGCTCCGCAGCTAAAGAAAACAAAACTTAATAGACCTAAGTAGAAAAGAGTGTTCTAAAAAAAACAAGTCTCAGTTTGAACTGAGGCAAAAGTGAACAACTGTCTACCTGCAGATTCATGGAACAGGCTCTGGGAAAACTACAGGAATGTTATTGTACGGAATCTGACACCATGGAATCACTCGGTATCAATAGGTGTCCCCAATAAAGCATAAATAAAAGCTTGTACTTCCCATTGTTCTTACTTTCCCTGTTTACTTTCCCCTATTAGCTGGTTAAATAAGGATATGGTGGCTGTACTCAAATTTAGATACCAAATAAGTGCGCTTTTTTTTTTAAATTAGCTTAACCTTGTTAAATCAATTCTTATACTTACTAGGGCATGACAATGTTTACATAAGGCTAAGTGCAAAACCCTGACCTCTGTATTTCCATCATGACCTCAGAGAATAGAGCCCACTCACCCTACCCCAGTTCTTACAACTTTAATTATGTTCGACAAGGCTGCTGTGCTTTGAAGGTATCATTTACCAAGACCAAAACCTGTTTATTTTTATTCCCATTAATCACTTCCATTTTGTTTTATTCCATTCACACGCTATGGCATTTGCAAACAGAACTGTTATCAGCCTGGGTCACTTCTTCAGACGCTTTCATACACTAGTATACAGCCCTACAAAATGCACACCATTTAGCTTGTACCTGTTGTAAACGGAATACATCACTGAAATTCAAAAAAGCTTCTGAACTGTTTGGCTCTAAGAAATCTTTAATTGGATAGAGAACATTCGGATGGACTGGTCCTACCCGTCTCGTTACTTCCAATTTTAACACAGTGAATCAGGTTGGTATCTTTAACAGAAATTATAGCCTTTCTGTACAACTTCCACGTCACTCACAAAACACCCATTCCCTACCCACATAGCTTATTCCCATATACTTAAGTTCAATAGCAAGTCAGAGAACTGAGTGAAATTCAAGTTACCAACGCAACTTAAGAACTACCTAGAAGGAAAGCTTAAACACATTAGGGGAGTTTTACTGGGGTTTTATCTCAATAGGTTTTTCAAATTATTTAATGGCGTATGAACAAATCTAAAATACATTCATGTCTAAAAGTTAAGCTATAATAGACACCACTTAGTTTAAAGCCATTATCATTTCACTTCGCATTTAGAAGATGAACAGCCAAAATCAAAGTTGTATTAGATTGAGTTTATTTAATGGGACTTCTAAATTGAAATAAGAAGTACGCAGCTTGAACTTTATGGCAAACTGCACAATCTTCACATTTTCTTTTCTGTACCACATTGGCTACTTGCTCACCAGACATAAATGAGTAGAAAACAAGAGTTTCTTTGTTTGCGTACATTAACTTAAAGCTGTAAAACTCATTCAGCCAAACTTTCACCTTTAAACCTTAACCTGACTTGTAACAACATTTGTAGCCTCTAAAATTACACTGCATGCACCCAGACGGAGTTAATCACCCTTCACTTTTGATGCGTAGAATAATGATCTACCACTTAAACTTGAGCTCTTAAAAGCCTGAAGAAAAATACGTACATATCTGTGTCTTAAATCTGTAGTGAAATAACAAAACTCTACCTGGCATTGCCCAGTTGAAAAGGAAAACAAAACAAGACACACAACTTGTAGCTCATGAAAGTTTAAAATAAGCACATTTAAAGTCTCCACAGAGACGAAATTCATGTTTCCCAGCACGTGCTGTTGATCAGACACCTGGTCCTTTAACAAAAAGACTAGTCACATAGGAGTGTCTGGCTTAATTTTTTCTTAAAACTTTGGTTAAAAAATAAATTAAGTAGAGATCTGGAAATAGCATGTTCTAAAAGTAGATAAGCATGTTTTAATTTTAAATGGCTGGCACCATCCTTTCTTTAAGTGATCTCTGCTTAACTTCATTTATAACATATTATGGCTCCCTCCAAATATTATCTAGTAGGAACCAGACTATATTTTAAAAATATAAAAATATATTTTATATTTTCAAACCTGAGCAAAACAGTAAAAACACAAACTATTTCAAAAAAATCAGAACCTATATAAAACAAAATATTAGATTTATTATAATTCTCTCACAATCCTGGCTAAATGGCACAGTAAAATTCAAAGCCAAAAATGTTTTGAAAAAGCCATTTATCAAGCAAACAAAAACAAACAAAGCAGATACAAAAAAACTGTGTCCTTTAGGAAACAGGCAAACAAATGAGTTTCACAGGAAATACAGCAACAGCACCAACAACACATGCAATAAAGCCAACGTTGCAGTGACTGATAAAAATGAATCCAAAACTGCAGAGTTTGATTATCCTTGAAACTTTTCTCATGTTAAGTTTACAAGTGACATGATTAATCACCCCCCTCTTTCCCCCCATGCTCTTCTATGTAATATCACTCGGTGACATAGTGACATACAGCTGGAGGTAAAAATTAAAATCAGCATCGAAACCTCCTTTGACTTGAAGGGGCTGAGAACTCATCCAGGTTTTGGGTTTCTTCCTTGAGCCACAAAAGGAGTGAGTTGCTGCTTCTCTTTCATTTATGCTAAGACAGAACAGGGAGCTATTTTTATTTTCTATTACTGCTTTTTAAAAAGAGGAATCCTTATTTTAAAACAAGTTTGAACAAGTACATTACTGTCTGCACACATAATGTGCTGGGTGGAGTAAAAGCCCTCAGAAACCCAGTGCACAGAGCCAATAATGGACTTGTCGCCAACACCCTGTTATTTCATGACTGCGAGAACAAAAACAAACGCCACGTTCAGCTCATTGCAAAGAAAAGGATTCATTAAATTGATGTGGCTTTTTACTTGACCTGCATAAGGTGAGTAAAATAAAATTTAGTTTTGCGAGATTCGAAATGATCGGCTGCAAGCCTACAGGAACTGTGATGAAATGACCAAGTGAAATGACTCAGTTTAATTCTAATTATTGCTGGATTGTTGTTCACCACGAATTTTTAGTGTGAGGTTGTTGCTTTCCTTCCTGCAATAAGGTAAGAGGCAAATAAAATGTAAGTGTCTTTCTGTAAATGTATGTAAAATAAAACGTAAATTACTGTCGAAGACAAATACCAGTCCTGAAGACATAATAATCTTAGTCAAGACAGTAAGCCAATCTTTTTGGAATAATAACAATTTAATTCATTCACTATTTAATAGCGATTTCTCCTCCAAATCCATAGTTATCAATCAAAATTAAATGTCCACAACACCAATAATCTTTATAGTCAGAAAAAAAAAAAAAACACAACACAGAAAAGAACAAAAGCTGTCTGTATAAGTAGCATTCATTCTTCCTGGTCACAACACTAAGGCACTGGGTCAACCTCAATCTGCCAGACCTTCTGGGCTGGCTGTCCCAGCAAAGGCAGGGAAAACACCCCCACCTGATAAGGAACATTGGGTGGGGGTGAGCAGCAGGCAATTAAATATTCTCATTCCACATTAGGCTAATGGATGCCATATAAACGTATGGATAGGCATGAAGCAATAGTTTAGCTTTAAAAATTCTCTTGCTTGCTTTCTACTGAGGAAAAAAATAAACAAATCAATCAAAATTTGAAAGGCAACCAAGACAGACATTGAGTAAGTGGGAAGACTGGCAATAGAAGCCAAGAAATGCTGTGAGCAGAGATTTTTTCAGCAAAGCAATTTAGGGAACCTCAACCCCTAGAGATTAAAGCTAAATGCTATGTTAGTATTGGCAGTGATAAGCCCCAGAAGAATGACATCTTATTCCAGAAGGGCCTACCTCACTTATTTTCTACCCCTATGAATTTCCGGCATAAAGCCACCCATTTAAAACAGTAGTATCATAAATGATGCCACTATTTCTTTTACATTTTAAAAAGAATTAATGAACACGCACTTCACTGGTTTCTCTACTCCTTCCACTAAAAACTTAGAAGTAAACAGAAGCATATTCACATTGGTACTATAAGCCCCCAGTGGAATGACAGCCTTTGAACATTTACCATTATTCCTGATATGATACCAAGCTACATTACCATTCAGCTCAGCAACTGCCAGAATCATGCTCAAGAAAACTTAAAGTACTCCGTACATCTTGTTTCACTTTATGTTTTTTTACTATTTTGTTCTACCTACGGGTAATATTTATTAACACTCACAAATGAAAGAGCAGAAATAATTTTTTCCTAAAATTTTCTAAAAAGCAAAGCACTCACCAGCAGCAAAATTCCATCCTGTACACTCCTTCCCATTTGAAGGTGCCGATTACTGCATTCACAGTTTAAAAGTCACCAAATATTCTTCAGATCAATTGTTCAGAAGTTTAGAATCTAGGAAATTAATTTAACAGCAGCACTTAACAGATACCTCCTTGCATCATTAGGGAAGAGTTTCCTCCACCTTTTGCATTCAAGGGGAAACAGTAGCAATGGATCCCTCTTTCTGCTTTGCATCTGATTTTAAATTATTCCCTTTAATTTTTAAAGGTTATATAAGCTAAATAATGAGCCTCATTAATCATTATTGAATGATTTAACCCTGCCATTTGGTTCCAGGTGCCCATCAGTGCTAGCGATACGCTAATTCCTTCCAAGTTTTAACAGCTTTTGCAGTTGAAACCATCATTTTCCACATTAGTGAAGACAGGACTTCATTCCTTGCATGGGGCCTCCTTGCCAATCACTTTCCTGCCTGAGCGCTGGCCTCGTAAGATTGCCTTAGGTACACACCTCCTGTCTCCTACATTCTGCTGCTATAATACTGTAGTCCCAAACCTATCCTCTATAGTGGCAACTCCTATTTTGGTCAGCAAATAGTAAAATAATTTGGTCTTACTAGCCTAGCCTAGCTTTCTTTTCTCCTTTTTCCGCCCTCACAACCACTATTTTTTTATTATTTTTTTTTTAAACTATCACTTCCTACCACGCAACACTTTCCTTGGGAAGTATTTGCCAACTGCTATAGCTACGCCATCAGCTCTCTTCCAAAAAGAGAAAGTTGCACTGACAGAGCTGTTTTGTGAGTGGGAGGTGAGAGGGGGAAACATCCAGAATTTGCAATTCCCTTTTCCAAACCTGCCTAGCATCCAACAGATTGGATGACCCATTTTATGACCCTGTATTATGCATTCACTATTTTGGATTTGGGGTCTTCTACCCTTATTTTGGGTGTACACGTTTGGGTTTATTTGGCCAATGGGAGTGTGAAAAGTACTGCTTTTGACCAACGACAGTAAAACGTACTACAGAAGTGACATGCCAAAGCAGTAATGAAGGAACACATACCCAAACACATTGCTGACTGGCTTCTCATTCTACATAGAACTATAGATGCACATGCAAATTTACCCAAGGTATACAGCTTTCTCAGTTAATTGCCTCTTAAGGAAATATTCACCACAATCTCATTTTCAGATGGACCAAGTACACACAATGATCCAAAAACATTCACAGCTGAAGATAATGTCAAACACTTTACACAATTTAATTTGAATACCAGAATCAAGAGTTTCAAAAAGGTACTACTGATTTTTAAGTGGCTCCAAATTTAGGCTGTAGGTTCCCAACTTCAACAACTCAGTGTCCTGGATGACAAACAAAACAAGTTTTAATGTTTCCTGAAAGTCAAGTCCCTCTTTAAAGAATTTCCATCTGGTCACTATCAAAAACCCACTTCTTCCACCCTATACCTTTTTCCAAAAGAAAGCAAAGTTCATATTGTACACATCTTTAGGCCTATATCCTTGACCACATATTATATCCTAACTTCTAAGGTTAGAAGCGGTTGATGTCTATTATGCTACTGTAGAAGCAAATTATAAAAAGAGAATCTTCTGTATACAAATTTTAAACGGTGAACTGTTTTATATAGCTCATCTTCAATGTAAAGGCAGTCCAGTAATTAGATAAGAAGCGATATAACTAACCCAGAATGCAAAATAAATATCTTGCCCGGGGATATGCAAATTTCAGAATGCACAAAAATGCTAGCCAAGCAAGTTTTAATGCAATACTAGTGTGCTCACTCATGAAACAGTTCAACAATACTAAAGAAATTACAATTCTGATTTATGTAGAAGACCATTAAAGGAGCAGAAGACAGACTACAAAATTGAGTTACTTCAGAAGTGCATAGACTATACAGTTCTTCCACACTGCTGTTAAGGATGGCTGTTCAGATTTCATTGGAAACCTACCATACCCATGGTATGCCCTGCACTCCATGTCTGAGAAGATATATTGTTCCAGAAGTGCATTTATTCAACTGCTGATTCACTATGCAAGATGTAAAAAAATAAAATATTAGGTTTAAGATTTTAGATCTCAGCACAGGTTTGTCAGTTTTACAAATCTTTAATCTACACTAATGGGTTTTCACATTATTTTGATCATTCAGTATATTAGCAGTAGACTTAAGGTAATGCAATACCACAGTGAGCAAATACTTGCTAACAGAAAAAGACAGTTTGAATAATCTTGCATATCTGACTATGCATTTCTTAAAACACGGTATACGTATTTCAGGACTGTAGCAGTCCAGAAAGCAAGCATGTTTTCTGATCAAAAAGTTATTTATATCACTTCAATAATGTTACACATTTATTTTCATCTACTCTGAATTTATACTGTTATATTTAAATACAAATGGCCTATTTATTTAATTTAGTATTTATTTGCATGTAAATAAACATTTAAAACAGTACAGGGAGTCCTGTGCTCGTCTGAAGGTGTAAAGTGGTGGCAGCAGAAAATACGAGGCGATGTGCACTTTGGAATTTACCTTGGCCATCAGTCAGCTAATCCATAGAGGGACTCTCCCCTTATTTAGATATGGAATCTAATCATTTGTTATGGAATTTCATTGAAAGCCAAGTGAGAAAAATCTCCACCAACATAGTTGCTATTTTGAGAAAGTATGCATGCTAATACAAGTGTTCTATACAGAATGTCAGAATTCTGACTGTGATGATGAATACTTAAGACATCTTTATTAAAAACCGATGCTTTGATACACCACAGAGTTTATATAAAAAATACTAAGATCAAAACCAAATGTGTTAAAATGAGGTTGAAGAAGATCGATGTTCAATACGTGGATTTTTATAACAGCAATAACATTTTTCTCTAAGTTATATCCTCAGGTTCTACACTCCTGCAGTACCTGGTTGACATTGTTTCACTACAAGCCAGACAGCAAAGTACACCAGTTCTCTGTAGTTCTTCAGATAGTGGTGGTGACAGCAACTATGAATAAGTTTGAGGACCTTAAATGCATAAAGATGTAAAGCTGCTTTTTAAACAAGCGTATCCTTTGCTTAGACCTACAAGCGTATTCTCTGCTAACTAGTCGTAAATTCTCCTTTCTAAGTTTAAGTTTGCGTTCCTCCTGGAGAAAAAAAATCTTTTCAGGTAAGAAAAGCAGAAAGATATACCAGTCAGCTAACCATTCAGTCCTCTCACTGAAGCCTCTGCAAAGGAGAAATGACTTCTCTGTTCATGGGCGTTGAGACACAGAGCATTCTACATCCTTCCCTTACCTGCAGCTGCTCAGACTACAAGTAGGCTCCAAATGAAAAGACTGGCCTGCCACCATTTTATTTATTTATTACACATATTATTTTCAATTTATTTTGCTTTAATCAGTCACGCACGGATGCGCACATACATCAGTCTTGATCATTTTCACTGTTCTCAAGCTTAGGAAAATATCTGAGCAAGAGAACTGAGGAAAACCTCTACAAATCTTAACAAAGAACACTGAAATAGTTCTCAATATTTTACAGTATTTAGCTTCATTAGTTGCTCGTATACTTCTCCACCTTCCCACTAAAATTAGTTTCCCCATTTTATTTTCAGAGGACATGGAAGCAAACAGAATATACTTTCCCCTCCCTCTATCCATCATTCTGTCAATGTGTAGGACATGTCTCCAACTACCTGTACTTGAAGTGGATACTTCAGGTTCCTAAGTGAGAGTAAATAGCTACCTACCTCTTCCTCCAACTAATTCTATCTTGCTCTTTTTACCCCAATTAAAACATATGCATTCCTGTTCTGAGGCATATCCTTTCACCTCTTAAAAATGCTTTGAAAGCAAATGGTGTAATTTTTGTAGATAAATACATAGTTTTTCTGATGATTCACAAAGCACTGTATCAACTAACAAAAATCCTGACATCCAGAGTTAAATTCAACACCCCATTATTTCAAGAAAAGCTTATCATTGTCATGGTAAGGTAACTTACAGTACTTAAGTCTTTCACTAACCTGATTATTAACTTAGAAAAAGAAAACGGAATACAACAACAGAATAGCAGAACCCTGCACATCTGACTGAAAACTATAATTCCGTATCAGCCTCCCAGTTTCTCCTCAATTTTACCTGTTCTGATTTTCCAGGTCTCAATTGTGAAAGTTTAATGTAGCTGGCTGCCATCTATGGCCCAAGTCTGCAGACTAAAAGTATTTGTTCTCTAAGACATTTTCTTTCTTCACATAACATGCCCTTCTACCCACACCAATTAAATGCTCATTTAAGGCTGATGCAATATTCAGCCAAGAGGCATTCACGTACGCGTGAAATACGCTGCTATATTCAAACACCTGGATTGCCTACGTAGGTCGTAATACTAAAGAAGGTGTGAAGAAAAGGCATAAACTAAAGCACCTCTTTACCTTTCAAGACGCTAAGAGCATCTCTTTGTAACTCTGTGCTCACCTCTTGCTCAAGCTTCTGGTTACTAACAGGGAAACTCTTATTTCTCTTGTTTACACAATTTATTGTGCTCGTAATACACCTCGGTCACTGCTTTAGTTATTTCACTATTTACTCTATGATTTTATGAAGAGGCGCTCGGGTGAAAAGTTAAGGAAGGTTATCACCACCAAGAGAGGTTATAGAGCAGAATATACAAATAAAACTTGTCGGGACCTCTGCATAGAGAATTCTTGAGTGCCTTTTCGTTTGCTTGGAAAGCACAAGGTTCCTGCTAACTTCCTGACCGCAAAATAACCTTGAAATATTAACAACTATTAACAAAGAAAAGCCTCACTCCCAACCACTCAAGTACACAAAACCCAACAAATTCTCAAAGCACTGACAAGGCTGATCTTCAGTGTGAAAGAAAAATACTTTGAAAAAGAATTTCAAATAGCTACCATGATACTAAGCCAGGTGACCGTTATTCACATAGTGCATTTAATGATGACAGAAATAAATTGTAGAAGCTGCACAAGTAACTGGAGTTGCTAGCCCCAACATATTTTTTAATTACTTAGAGAAAATCATCCCCTAACGAGACGTAATATTATGCTTGTTTAAGATTGTGAAACAAAACTCTTTCAGTTATTTAGGAAAGTTAGAGCCAAACCAAAAACAGTATTATTTGAGAGAGAAGGAACAGGTTCTTCTCAAGTACAGCAGCAGATTTCTCAGTGTTAAGTGTCTCTTAAAGAGACTATGTTTTTCTCTGTACCTCTTATGAAAAGAAGATTGGTTTTGATCCCCCACAGAACCTCTTTGGCAAGCGCTTCCTAAGCGTTTGATATTAAAATATCATTTGGCATGGATGCCACATGCTAATGTTTGACCTTAAACAATACTGTTACCTAGGTGTTGCTAGTTTCTGGTAATACTTGTAATCGTCCGTCTATCTTTGTAGATCAAATCAGAACCTTTAGCTGATAGACTGGGCAGTAGATTCAGGAGTACACTTCACATGAATTGATGTTTTCTCATGAAATCTTCTGGACTGTACACAGCAATCCTCCAAAGTTCAAAACCCTGAACATTACAGACGATCCCTTCACAAAGACACTACTAATGGAAATGCTGCATTACTTCAGCACAATGGCAAGAGACTACATGACACAGCAACAAGGAAACATTTGACAAGCAACACTGACTGCAGCCAGTGAAAAAGTCAGTTTGAGAGTTCTTCTGTTTTAAATAGGTGTCCAAATTAATTGCTAAGCTGTAAAAAAAAAAAAAAGTCTTTTTCTAGTTGAAAGAGAATTTGCATACTAATGCAAATTTAAGAAAAAGGGTTTGTTCAGTATCAACAGATACTATCAGTACTCACATGGATAAGTGGTAATCAGTCAAACACCTGGGTATTTGGAGAATATTCCATCACAAGCAAGGAATTACCAGTTTAACCGCACGTGGCAATTTCCCTTATAGTCTGAAGTCCTCACACACAAAGAAAGTTTGGCCACCTTCAAGTGTAAGGAGCTATCCTTCTTAAACATTCTTACAGTAAAATTACTTAGAATAACACACAGTGCACTAGGGGTAGGCAAAAAAACATGGGGTTGCTTAATGCCTTCATGGATTACTTAATTACAGATGATGCACTTAAACATTCATAATCCTTTGAATTACTGTGTATTATTTTTAAATCTTTTTTTTATTTTATTATTATCAGACAGATTATGGAAAAAGAACAGAAACGTTTCCTGAAATTCTCTAATACCACTTCATGAAGCCTACAAATTGCTCTCTTATTGCACAAGGGAAACTTCCCTCTTTAAGTACAAACTTATGAAACAAATGTGTCAAAGAAACTGCTGATTTATTTAATCCAATAGATAGGTTAGCCAACTGGAAAGGACTTCGGGGACACTTCACAGACACCCCTTAACTATTAACCGTTGGAAGATGACTCTCCCATAACACGATATAAGAGACAATTTTGCCCTCCACTGGCTAGAACTATCAATGGAAACCATGCCTGCCTAGGTTCCGTCAGAGCTGCCCTATTTCACACAGCATAAAAAACCCTCTATCAAATTTACCAATCCCATCTGAAGTACAGTAATTGGTATGGGATATCACAGACAGGCAAGGCGGAAAACATGTTGAGCAGGTGGGAATCAGCTACGCAATGAAACACCTTGTAGAAATATAAAGATTTCTGTGGAGGGATCAGAAAACCAACTAGTGACGTACTTAGCCTTGCAGATTGCTAGAGCAGGGAACATACACACGTGCAAGAAAACAGAACTTTGACACTCCCATTCCCAGCAAAAGTGTTCTGCACATTGCTCTCCAGATTACTGAAAGCTTTTATTTCCCAAGCATACTAATCTGATGCTGACCTTTTTGACTGTGGGTTTGGGTTTTGTTGTGGATTTTTTTTTCCCATTTTTTCGGGGTGGGGAGGGAATGAGAACACTATGGATTATAAAGGAAAGACAGCCCCAGAATGGAGGAAAAAGGGCAGAAATGCACGTAAGTACTCAAGAAAACAAGTATACCAGAGAAGATGTTCCCCTAAAGCAATTTTTCTCCTCTTTATGGAAAGAAGCATTGAAATTACACTGGAAGAACAAGGGAGGGAAGCAGCTATATTCCAATGTTCAAAATGATTCTAAAATTTAAATTTATTCAACATTTATTAACCACAGGCTTAGATGAAAGAAGGTACTTCACAGAGGCAACACCAGGGTAAAAATTAGGGGTTTTAAATACTAAGTGGTTTACCAATTACTGTTTTAACAAACACTAACCTACTTACCTTGCTATTATTATAAAGATTTCCCTCCTCCCCATCCCCCAATTATTTCCCACCTCTCAGCAGAAGTTTCTAACATCCCATTTAGAGTGTGACCACACAAACCGTTGATTCAGATTAGGTGTGAGGGAAGTGAAAACCTTCAGTGGAAAAGGGAGGAAAGGATCAATCAGCTTGCAAGGAGATCAGCTGTCAGTGGAACTGAAAGGATTTCAATACAGAAACTGCTGTAGGTGACTCCTGTCCTTCCTTCTGCATTAAAGCCATCTGCCCTCCAACTTCATCACACCTCAGGTTTCTGACATCTCCATTGTTCCTGACACAAGATTGACCGCATGACCACATTATAACTGAAGGAAAAAGAAACCCTTCTGGCGAGGGAGCTAGAACAAAGTTATTCTCTGGTGTTTGTCTCTATCTTTGTTGCTGGCTTTACTTACCAAGCAAAATTAAAAACCTCCATAAACATTCATGGCTTTTTCTTTTTTGTCCCCAACAACTCTGCTGGAGTCAGCATTATTAGGGAAAGTGTCCGCATCCCAAGGAGGAAAAAAAAACAAAAACAAAAACCTTCATCTTACTGTGTTCAGCATTTATATATGAGAGAATAAAACAACAATCCTGGAAAGCTGTTGCTTAACTTGGAGTTAAGGACATCCCGGTCCAGAAATGAGTTACTGAGTATACTGTGTACAAAGTCAACTTGTCTGTGGTGGGGAAGATTTACAAACAGCAAACTGGTGAAAGGACCCCCAGCCCAGTTGTTTCTTCAATTAGATAAAGAAGGCAAGATAGAGAAAAGCCAGCTGAAGGTGGCATGACTGACGTGGTTCAGAGTCAACAAGGTCAGAGTTGCTCTCTTGAGAGAGAAATGCAAAGCTTTCCACATTCAAAGCCACAGAAGTAAACCTAATACCTAACAGCAAAAATGTAATAGCTAAATTTATGATATAATCTAGAAACAGACATAAGTTATTGCATTCGGTGACATAATTAAGACTTAAAGCTTCAGGCGGTGTACTTAAGTCTTTCAAAAACTTCATTCATTCACTTACTGACCAGGTGTCTCATACTACCACAACTTTAATTACTCAATGGGGTCCTCAGCGAACTTGTAAAAATCAATTAAGGTAGAAGCTAGTGCCCAAACTAACCCTAACTATAACGCGAGGTTTTACTGTATTTACTCATAGCTTACTTTGAGGTACGACAAAAGGAGCTGCTGAAAGCGTGAAGGCACACTGCAGGCCGGTAACTGTGGCCTCCTAGGAATAACAGGAAGCTCACGCAGAAAGACAAACAAACACAAGGCACCGAACGCCCTCACGACTGCTCCAGCTCAGACCGGGCGCACGCCGGCCCGCGGCGCCGCAGCGAGCGTGGCACCGCGAAGCGGAGGGACGCACGTCCATTTTGCAGTCATTAAACACAGCGCTTTATCGCATTCCTCAACACCACGGGTTGATAGGGGGCTTAAACGGCGAGCAAAATCCGCTATCAACACCACCCTATTAGTACGAGCCTATCTTCAATCTGCCGGCACGATGAGATGCCCCACCGCGCACGCAGCCCGCGCAAACGGCGCCTAATGACCGTTAATCCCCCACCTCCTCAGCGACCTCCCGCTCCCCCACTCATCACGCTGACACCGCGCTCCACACGTGGATAAACTTTAACCGAGAAGCTCCGCGCTCGCCGGGGCCCCGCGCTGCCCCCGGCCCGGGGCCGCCCCTCGCGGGGCCGACGGGCGAGGAGCGCGGAGCCCCCCGGCGGCC
>VXAA01005384.1:511309-535069 GCA_013399115.1 Anseranas semipalmata | reverse complement strand
AACGCGCGGGGCGGCCCCGCCCCCGCCCCCGCCGCCCGAGCTGCCCCGGGCCCCGCGCAGCCTGAGCCGGGGGCGGCGGGGAAGCAGCGTTCAGAGAGCAGCTGCCGAGTGCCACCCCAAAACAAGGCTCTGCAACCCCTCGGGCGCCCAGGGCCCCGCACGGAAAATAGCGCTCACTGTGTTGAGGCCTCCCTCGTGATTTATCCAGCGCTTGGTTTGCAATTACTGGGAAATCCTGCAAGGCTTCGTGCCCTCTTCCCACCCAACACTGCGTGACCCCGCGGCAGATGAGGCCTTAGCCCTGCCTTCCCATCTCGGCTTCCCTGGTTATTTCCCTTCCCTTTCCTCTGCCATAATTATCAATTGCACTCGAAGGCGGCGTAATAAATAAAGGGCTCCGTAGGCAGGTAGAGCGTAGTCTGGTATTCCCAGTGGAGCAGCAAGATTGTGGTTTGTCGGATGATCCTGGTGACGAAGGCCTGGCCATGTTACAGGCATAGACCAAGCCTCCAGAATAAGCTTTGTCAGATCTCTGCTGCTGCTGCTGGGTGCAAGGCCAAATACCATACAGAGGTGCGTGAGCGGGTGGCTTTCACGGTCACCTCCACATCACCCTGTTAGCTGCACCTCCCGGCACATGGGGGGGGCAGGGGGCAAGAAGGCTTAACGCCACAGGTGAAAAGGGTAGGTGGGCCTGGAAGAAGACTGCTGTCAGGCAAGTCCGACATACGGTGGTAGCACCACCTCACAGCAGTGCCCCACGTATTTCTGGGTTTGATTCATTGGGTTGTAAGGATTGAATGAGATGCAAAAAAGAAATTTAATTTCCAAGAAACATGTTGAATATATTAACCCCATTACACATGAGCCTTTTCTTGCAGCGGGATAATAAAACTCCAGAGCAAGAACCTTACTTTATTTCCTGTCGCAGGATTTATACGCACCCTCCGTTGTTATCAGCCAAACCGGTTCTGATGTGCACAGCCTCCATCAATCAAATCACACTCGTGCTGGCATACCACTAAGTTTGCCCCATTTTGCCTCCCTCATTGTGGCATAGGACAAACTTTGACTACATGTCCAACAAAGAAAGTTCCTGTGGGTTGCACTGAATCTATTTTGGTCTACTTTCATGTGAGATCTGCAAAGACAATTTTTAATAATGTAAAGCAAAACTTTTACACTGGAAAAGGAAGTGCCTGGTCTGTATCTATCAGTAGTAGCCAAACTTGCGAGGTTCTCCACTAACACTGGTAAGAATAGATCAGGCATTAGAACAATCAAAACTTGGAAAAACAATCAGGCGTTTTAACACCAGGTATTAATTTTCAGAGAGAAAAATACATTAGTGTCCTATTTTGAACACATTTAGAAAACAGTCGTAACTATGGAATCAATAACAGGCATTTCCACAGTGAATACATCCACATATGACCAGATTTCTTAAAGCCATACCTAGCCAACAATACATCTTTCTGTTCAAACGCTGACCTCATGCTATCATTCTGCACTTTATGAAAGAAAACTGAATTAAATCACACAGCAAAAACAGCGAAGAAGTCCTAGATAATCCCTGAACCCTATCTAGTGAGAAGTCTGAGATTTCAATAAATTAGCTTTTGGGGGGCTTATGTTTTGTTATTATTATTATTATTTTTAAATTTTTATTAAGTAAACATGAGTCACATGCACGGCTGAAAATGAGCCTCAAGAGCTCACGTAATTCACCTCCCTATTCTGAGACAGGGTCAAATATATGTAGACTCCCACCACCAAGTGCATTTTAATCCCATTTCTAAAAATTTCTGATGACTGGAATTTCATATCCTCTTTAAGTAACCTGTTCCAGTTACTGTACAGTCGGATTTTTTTAATGCCTAGACTGTATAGTCTCCAGGAGGAAAAGAAAACACATCACCACTACAGATAAAATTTTGAAGGCTTATTTTTTATGCTTTCTGTAGTGATACTACTATCAATACGTGATGGATGCACCTATGTTGTGCTGGGTTACATATTTTAATCTACTGTTTCTGTTAAAAAAGCAAAACCGCAAATCTACAAGCAGGTCACTCTACAGCGAGTAAGTAAGTGGGTTTACATATTCTGTGAACATACAGACATACATATATTTTATATATACATATATTTATTTACTTGTAAAATGTCATTTTTAGGTATCCCTGCTTTTATATGAAGCTGTCAATACTCCATGTAATCTTTAATTGTAGAAAAAATAATTTTAATGTATTTCTATGATGCATGTATTATCTATCAGAATAAATTAATCAATTTACTTTGTAACTGGCAGTAAGTATATATGCTGTGGAGACATGGTAAATAAAGCATTTACTAATTCCCAGAGTGTTTTTCCTCCTCAAAAAAATCGGTTTCCTGTACACTAGTAAAATAATAGGCTTCTAGATTCATGCACTCTTTTGCTTAAGTCATTTGAAAAAAAAAGGGCAAATACAATTTTATGGTTGTGTTGAAGTCCTATATATGCTGGACGTTAATTTCTGTTGCAGAGATATTCTAAATAAAGCAGTGGATTAAAGGTCTGAAGCTTATGAGGTGAGCATAAGTAAAACAGTTTAAATGTTTTGTGCCTCAGTTACCCCGTCTTTAACAGAGATGTAAGACTGCTTCTATCACTGTGAAGAAATCTTTATCCGGTGAGAAATGTGAATCAATTCTACATCAGGCACCTACAGTGAAAGTACACTACAGCTTCAAAGCCTCACTCTATTTGTACTGTCTCAAATACTTCATAACATAATGGTTAGCTGTCAGTGTTTTCTTACTTCAGAAAAATTACTAGGAGTAAATATATACTGGTCTAATTATCTTTGTTAATTCACTTAGATTGTAATAATACGTAACAGCTGCACAGCTGAGTGAATCTCTTCAAATGCAAGCCTAAAAAATTCATCAGAATATCTTATAAGTAATTGACATCTTTAATTTTGCAGATGTTCTTACAAAATATGTGCTATTCAAGCATCCTTATTGTCCTTGATATTGAGACCTATATATATATATATATATGAGAGACATTTATACATATATATCAGAAAGTGCTTCAAGGAAAAGACATACAGCTTTAATCTCCTCAAATTTGGGGAACGCCTTTTCTACGTGTGTTTAAATGCACATGTACTTGTTGTGTTAATTCTGGAATAAAAATGTGAATGCCTGAAAAATAACCTGATACAATAATTTGGTGGCATCTGAAAAGGAGAAGGCAAAAATATCGTGAAATTACATTCCATTTTAAATTATATAAATGGATAATTTTGACTCCAAAAAGCCTAGGGAGAACTACCCCATTTCCACTGACATAAAGTCATGTTTTTAAGTGAATTTTAAAAGCACAGGTCAATTCTGAGCCTTTAGAAAATACTATAACATATGCATTTGGTTGTAGAATAACATGCATCTACTGCATTCATTGCAGTGAAATATTAGCTCTAAATCTCAGCATTTATCTTTTTATTTAAGTTTCATACAGTACTGAATATACAACACTTGAAGGGATGAATTTTTAGTTTGGTATTTATATTCTTATAAATCCCCACCCATTTTTCAGACTTACACAAATATGTAATATTTGAGAGACCAGGACTACTCACGTGCACAAACTTACACATGCTGCCTGTGTTTGAGACACAGGACTCCGATTGGGAAGGCTCCAAGAAAAAGAAAAGGTTCTCCAGAAATGATAGTTGTGATTCAGCAGATGGCACTCTTCCCTCAAAGTGACTGAAATCAGGGCTGCCTCTGACACAAGAGAAAACGTGCTTTTGGGGATGATTTATTTCAGGTTTCTCAGAAGAACCTGAATTTTTGTAACTACTAAAGGTCCCAGGGTACTTGTCTCTAAAGGCAGAGCTATGTACATCATGTCTTGGATGTGTTATGGGGCAACTGCACTCTCTCTCTACAAACCTCTTTGAACTTCAAGTGGCTCTTACCTTCCTGGTCTTGAAACTACTGTGTTGCCTTCCAGTTATCTCCACATGAGCTGGCTGCCAGGAATACTTATGTGAGTGCGTGTGTATATTATACGAGCGCATGTGTATGTATATGCACAGAGAATTTATCATTCTAAGCATTCTGAGCCTGGCAACAAGTATGACTAAATCAGTAATGTTATTGTATACGCTACAATTAAGCTTCCACTGACATCACAGAGAACTAGTTCAGATAAGAGTACATTGTTACTGTTACCAATTAGACTATTACGAAGATGTCTGTACGAATTATTTAAGCTAGAACTATTTGTGCAGATTTCTGTTAAGATCTTCATGGTATCTGTCCCAGGCCTGGGTCTGCTTTCACACGATCAACCGTACAGATTCAAGAATCCCACAAAAGCAGCCAGTGCTGATTTTCCGTTCACCTATAGTAACTCACATTCACCCATACAAACTCCTGCAATTCTACGTGTCATCCTTTTTCTTTTTTCCTTTTTTTTTTCCAGTTAATCTCTTAATTGTTTCAATGTTAATTACTGGTAACCTACTATAGTCTATATGTTTAAATTACTGTATTACCATAATATTGCCCTCAGAATGTAATATTCATTTAAAAAAGGCATTTAAAAAGTCCCCCATATTCCTGCCATTGTTCTATGAGATACAACTAAGTTTCCAAAACTGTTTCTTCACAGACTGTTTAGGACACCACCAAAGTCAGCACTTGGATTATTTAGTTAACCGTCTTAAAACACTAGTAAAAATCTCTTTTTTCTATATGTAAGCATTAATAATATCAAATGAAATGGAAAAAATGCAAGGAATTATACCTTTCCCTTTATATATTTGACTCTAAGTGTATTATGGGCCTAACCCATGGTAGGAATCCTAACTGAAGTCAATAAACATATATGGCAGCAGAACAGCATACAATTTCAGTAATTTTTTACAGGTTTCAGTAGTACAAAAATGTTTCTTTCTACATTAGAACTAAACAGTCAATGAAGGTTTTAGAAGCAGAAGCACTGTAAAGTGTAGCTGAATGCAAAAAGTGCATGGATAGCAAAAGCTTGAAAACCTACAGTTGCTGTATAATTAATCGGGATAATTAATATGGGTAAACAAAAATGTTGTGACTTCCATGTCCATATAAGTCAATTTGTGTCTCCTTCTTGATCTGAATGGCTACTGCTTAAACCTGCTACTCAAATTATTTTCTTGCGTTTGATTGTTAGGGCCTTAAGATGATTTGGCTTTTATTTACATTAATTTTGGGATGTAACTCATTTCTTTGATGTTACATTTAATTACACCACTAGTGAATTCAGACTTCCAGCGTCTGAAGTACACTGGGACAGTACAACATTTAGCATAGTACTCATGGTCATTGCAGAGTAAGGAATACTAGCAATATACTTTAAGGTTTTATTTGCTATGTTGAATTCATAGATAGAGACCCTAAAGAAGCCCAAGCCTCATTATTCTAGGTGTATAAAAACAACGTGACAAAAGATCCTTTCTTCAAAGGATTTATAAAGCATCGTTATCAACATAAAGGAATACACGAAAAATTCACCACTGGCATAAACATGCAAAATTCCATTGATGTTTATCCTTTAATACTCTTTTATATTAGGGGTGTATGTGGCTTTTCATTTCTATTTCAAAGATGCTATAGCACATCCCCACTGGAAAAAAAAAATCACTGAAGCTATATTCTTTCTGTTCCTCCAGTAGAAAATGCTAAGGGCATATTTTCTATTCAGTCTACTCAGCACACTAGCTCAAATGCCTTTTAAAAATTATTGTAATTATAGGAAATAATGTGTACAACTTCTGCTCTGTGGTTTTGTTCTTGGTAATGACAAAATGCTAATCTGTTTAATATGTAATTTATATACAAACAACACAGTATTTATTACAAAACCAGTGTTATCTCCGATACTACTAAACAAAGAGAGACCTGTCCCTGAAATCTCAGTATTTGGTTTAGATGTTTAACAAATGAGCCATTCAATGCTCACTGTCTCCTTGTTTCTGTACAGAGTATAGGAAGAGTCTGAGGGTGTCACCTAGTGGATGGTTTGGACTGCCTATAAGAGAGCTAATAAGCAAAGCCATCCAAATGGCATTGAATGAACTAACAAAATGAAAGAGAAAGGATTCTTTTTTTTCTTTATTTAATTACTCCAGGAATTCTGAAGGCTTCAACAGAACGTTATTGTTCTGTAATATCTGCCTTTGGGTTCCCATTCCTGTCACAGAGTCTGCTGGCACTGAAAAGGCCAGTAAGAATGATGCATCCAAAATTGTGAAGAGAAAATTACCTATGTTCCTGGCTCAGAGGAGAGGTTTAATATTACCACAGATGACCATTTAAAATGAGTTGCACAACACTTTTGTTTGAGATTACAAATAAGTGGAAGAAATGATATACAGTGCCTGTAGGTTCCATCAATTATATTGTAAAAGAATGAACTATTGCATGGTTTTCAGCAGGCCATCAAAAGAGGTTTTTTACGTGTATTAGTTTGAGATTGCTGTATGCATTTATAATTCATGAATAGTTAAGGTTAACCTTAGCAATCTGGAGATGAAAAGGATTACATAAACTATCCATCTTATTTCTTTGATTGAATTACTGCACATATTTAAAGCAGACGCCACTTAAGAGCTGAATACCTGCAGTGAATTAACTCAGTCAAATGCAAAGCAGATACCCAAGCCAGCTCACCCAGTACAATTTTCAATTGCGTGTTGAAATTTAAAATAACCGGCATACAATTTATAATTGTATGATGAAAGCCTATCTGATCCCATATATTTAACCTCTTTTAATTAAAAAAATGCTTACTGTAGTTTTAATATTATTTTCTGCCCTTGAGTGTAGGAAGGGAAGAAGTAAGGATGGAACTACAAATGATAGAGACATCCTGTATTAATGCCTAGAGCATATAGGTTACTACACCTCCTGAAATTTTTCAGTGTGCACTGTGTGACCAGCATGGGAAGAGGAGAAACATCTTTGCCCCATGATGGTGCGCTTATTTGTTGGTGTCAGAAGTACATACTACCTGTCAGCAGACACGGTATGCTCCTGGAGGGAGCAGCAAAAATCTTATGCTAGCAGTATGTTTTGCTGGCCTTGCTGCTGGTACCCTGCCTGAAGTGATAATATGTCTGTTTTAATGAGCAAGTGGAACTGCCTTCCTCTACGTATAAGGGCTAGCCCAGTCTTAGCCTTTTCTGCACATTCAGAATACATACAAAGAATCTATAATTATTTGCAGAAAAACATAGGTGAAATATCAGAGAAAAAGTATAACAGCTTCATATTAAAAGCTCTTAAAACCACACCTCAAGAGAACTGTGAAAATATGTATTATTTAGTTTAATTACTGAACCAAAAATGTATATAAACGTATTTAATGTGTTTGGGTAAAACCAAACTACCCCTACTTCATGAGGTAGGCAATACAGGAAAAAAAAGGAACAAAAAATATTTAACTCCCCACCCCCCAAAACAGAGAACAGAGTTCTGTTCATCTGAAGCATCTGATTTTACTAGATATTAAATGTTTTCTGGCCCTTAGAAGCATTTCCATCCTCTTTGGGATTTGGAGTTATTTTCAGGTTTTCTTTCTTTTTTTCTTTTTTTTTTCCTCAAAACAGTTGGTCTAAGTCCTAATGGATTCTGTTAAGAAATGCCCAGGTCAAATTAATTATAAGGTTAAGTTGTAGACACTGCTGAAGTATAAAATCTGTACGGCAAGTAAGGATTGCTGCTGAGGGAGAGGATGCTGTCAGTGAGTCTTATATACCCATTCATACATAAGCTGTTTTCTCTTAAAAGAGTTCCTTCCAGCTTTGTGCAGGAAACAGCAGTACCAGCCTCCCATACTGCATACACCTCCTCACAGAAGGTCAGGCTGCCTTCAGAATTAAAAAAAGCCAACAACAACAACCAAAAACAACCTAGAGGGAAGGCCTTGGGCCCCAGCTAAATATTTCATTAAAAAGAAAACTGGTCTTGCATGTGTTCTCCTTAGAACCTCCCAAAGGACAAATCTGTCAGGGTATGTCTACATAGTTGGGAGCATCCAGTAACACAACTATTCCTCCCACTCTCTGAGACGGCCTGACACGAGCCAGCTCCAATCCAGAAGCTGAGTAAGTATGCTATCATAGTGCCAAGCCTGAGCTAACACAGGTTGTGTCTCAACAGGCCTTATTAACTCGGGCTCATTACTGTAATAACATGGCTGCACGGCTGCTGCGCTGCAGCTGGCTCCGCGCGCCTGGCTCGCCGTGTGCGAGGAGCAGGCACTTAAGTATCTGCTCCTGACGGTGCAGACATGCCGTCAGTGTGTTCCTCCTCTTCTTCCCGGAGATTTTGTCATTTAGTTTAAAGCCAGCAGCTGCTTCTCTCAAAAAGCTGCTCTGGCATAAAAAAAGACACTTAAAAGACAGTATGTTTGTGAAAGGTTGTGGAGGGCTGACTGCCTCTAGCAGGTCAGGATCGTTCCTGCTATGCCACAATGCACTTTTCCAAAGTAGAAAGCATGACTTTAAGCGAGGATCACATGTACAGCTCCAGTTTCCTCTCCTCTCACCTCCTAACAGAGAAGATGCAAGAGTAAATTACACAGTGAGCACTGGAGGAGGAATAAAAAAATGCAGCCATCTGCTTTCAAATAAAAAGTGAAAAACTCCCCCTTCTCTTTTATATAAATGGACAAATTTTGTATTTCCCAAGTTGTTACTGAGTAGACACAATTTATCCGCATTTACCCTTAACTATACTGTTGGGTAAACATCCTACTTTTAGTTCGAGGGCACAGTCAGAGTTGCGTGGGCTCATAGCTAACCTTGAAGGATGCAACAAGAACAGAACAATTGCTCTTTAAATCTTAATGCTGGAAGGGGACAGCACCACAATGGTAGTTCAGATAGTAATATCAGACTGAATAAATACTCAGGCCAAAGAAAGCCTCAGGTGAAATGCTTATGGACCACAACAGGGGAGGATATTTTCTGGGATCTACCCCTTCCACATATGATCCCTGTAGTTGTATTACTTGGGTGGGTAAGTAGAAGGGCAGCAGCAAGGCATTGGCATTGCAAGGGACTGCAATATTGAAAAACTGCAAATTGCCATGAAAATGCGGCACTGCTGGGGGACCCCTTCTTAGCTGGTATGGGAAGCTATTCACATGAGTAGAAGTTTGAGAGATTACACTTAAACATATTCAGTCGGTTCCCTTTACTAACAGCTTTATTTTTTATTGTATAATTTTAAATTTTCTTCCCAACTTTTAAGAAAATAAGTCATGCTTATTCTTTGCATCACTTTTTGGTATGCAATACTACTTGTGTTGCGACATTCGTATTTTGATTTCAAGAGGCAAATGAAGTTTTAAAAACTTGAGTTTCATGATTATAATGGGAAAATCTCCCCAGTCAGTTCAATAAGATCCTTTTAGAGTCTACATGTCTTTCAGTAAAGTACTCATCAAAACTCCAGTGTGCTTTGTCTGTTCTTTTCTGGATTGTTTCCAAAAAGTAATGCTGTTTTTAGTTTATAATGAACTATGCTGTAATGCCCTCTGCTGGTATTAATGTGGTAAAAGCCAACTTTAGATTTCCTTTGTAGGTGGTTTAAAGAGGTGTAAGAATGGTTTAAAGACTGAGGCTTCAAACCATTACAAACTTCTGCCAGTACGCTAGGTTGGTAAGAAACTGTGAAGGACTTCTAAGTAAATACAACCAAATTGATTTTAAACACCAAATTTTTTAGAAAGTTTTCAAGACCTTTCAAGGTTTCTCAAGCAAGAATATTTTCTATAGTCTCAAATTCTATGAAAAAATTCCAGGGCTAAAGGAAGAAACTATTGAGTTCCAACTGATGTCCACTTAACTTCAAGAAGTTAATTCTGCATTCACAAATCAAGACTATGAAAACTTTATCAGAATGGTCACATTAGATTTCAGTATTTCAAATGGAATTTTAAAGTTCTTGGCTTACATTTTACCCAGCCAACACATGACAGTAACCAGAGACTGAAGCCACTGTTAAAGCAGGGAACTGAATGTATACACTGCGACTTACGTGATATTCTTGGTCAATATTTTTAGTAGCTTTTAAGAAAATGGTAATTTAGACATTGTAATATACTAAGTGTAATATACTGAAGAATCCTGCTTCAATACCTTTATGGTATGAATACATGAAAAGAAGGAAATATTGAAAATCAGCTTGAGTTTTTTCCTTCCCAACTTGCTGCAGTCTTAGTGAAAGTTTAGTGAGATGTTACCCATTCCCAAGGAGTTAATCAATACTTTTCATGAATAAATATCAAACACACCAACATCTTCTATGCTGCAAGATTAATCAAGTAACAGTTTTAAAAGTGCCAGTGCCATATCATTTGAAGTATGTTTCACAGCTGCTTTGTTACAATTGCCTAATTAGGTAGAGTATAAAAATTCGGTCTAGAAAATTCCTGTTGTTTTTGTCTTTCAATTCTCTCTGAGCACAGAGTGAAAATTATAAACATGGCCCAAACTTGGCTTCTTGGAAATGTGAGCAAGAGTTTCAAAAGTGCTTTGCAGGGTGGGGATGTTCAGCAGCTACTGAAAGAACTCCCCTTGGTATTCTTGAAAATCCCACCCTTAAACCTTTATTAAAAATCCCTTGAAAGAGATTTTTGCTCAAAGCCATAAATGTTCCCATCAGATATGCAGGGAAAATCACCAATTAACAAGAGACATGAAGGATTTTCTTGATTACAGTATGGACATACATTTCTCTGGAGAGCTGCTTCTGTTCAAAACCAGCCTATCTATCTCCTCCACGTTTGAGCACAGAGTATTTTTCACAATCAAAAAATGGACAACTTTAATGCAATGGAAGTATGGGTTTGAATAATCTGTTTTCATGAGACAAATTATTATGTAATAGATGGCATCTTATTGTTTTGACACAACATCATTTCAGATGGCAAAAACGCTTGACAAAATGTCATTGGATCCAAACGATGAATACATGTCGAGGTGGTAATAAACACATTAAAGGCAAACATTAGCATTTTAGACTGTTGTGTAGATTTAGGCTAATCCTTAGAGGATTCTAGGTTCATGGATCTGCTGTGTCCTAAGCTGGCAGTAGCTTGAGGTGACAACCCACTGCCTGAGAGCAGGTGTGAGAGGCATGCCTGTCACTTTTCAGATATGTATGAAAAGCTGGAGTCCATCTGTTTTCTTCTCAAACATTTTAATGATTTGCCATATCTCTGATTAGCCATGTCATTTAAGCCATGGTGAAGACACCACTGGAGAAAAATTTTAAATAGCATAATGTAGTTCTCTTTAAATTCTCCTTTGCTCTGATGTGGACCACAGTTGTTTTTTTTTGTTTGGGTTTAATTTTTAAATTTAACATATTCATTACATGAAACAGTTTGATCAGTGATCAAAGGTCCTATCAGTGAAATAATGTGATGCTTAGCCTTTGTGAAATTTGCATTATTGCTCTTCTGGAAGGCATTACTCAATACAGTCTACCAAAGTAACGTTCTTGAATTGTCTCTTATCTCTACTCTTCTCTATTAAACAGTGTATTATAGGTAATGTTAGTGCCAATTATATGTAATGATTTCTCACTAAAGAGGTTAGTATTGTGTCCACTGGCTAAAACAAGACATCAACGAGTATCATATTCTTTTCTTACCCATTGGATTCAGGATAACATTGATTTGACACTGATTTCTCACTTGAATAGTGGAGAGACTGAAGTAAGCACAAAACGCAAAACCCATCCTACAGAAAGGAAAGGATTTATTTCTAGCATCTTGGTGCGCAAATGTGCGCAGAATGCTGCGGCTCTCTAACAATGTAATTAAAGTACAGCAATCGTGTAATATCCTTGCACAAATGCTCCCATTCTTGCTATGACGCTACACAGAGCGTAGATCTCAGTTCTGAAAAAGCTCACATGGTAAAGAGTAAACTTAGGCTGCTCCAACAATGGCAGCCATTTCCATGGCATAGTAATCGTCCCCGTTTCTCACAATTAAGCAGGTATTAACAGCAACAGGCAGAAAGAAAAGTTGAAGGGACTTGTGTCTTCAATGCTCTCCTACTGCACAGGTAGCAAGCATTTAAGTCTGGCTGAGATTCCATAACCAAAAAGGCTGATCCAGGTCCATATACCAAATAGCAGTAAAGTACTTATGCTCGATCCACTCATTCTTCCAACATTTGCCATCTGAAACGCTGCCACATCCAAGTCAGAGCACAACAATGCTACCTCATGAGGTTTGAGGTCACAACTTCTGGAGTAATATGAAACATGGAGTTTCCCATCTTGGAAAAACTAAGCAACATTTTTGGGTGCATTTCTGCCAAACTCTTGGCAAATTGACTAAAACATATGAAATAGATATCTACTTTTAAAACCAGATACCAGCTTCTGGAGCTGATATTTACAAACAAATTATTATTATTATTACAAACAACTTATATGGCAATAGGCCACATCAGGCCCAATTTATTTACCAATAAAATATTTGACAATAACATGGTATTGAATAATCAAGGGAAAAAGTGATTATCTTCATTTCTTGATCCATGCAAATCAAGGTAAGACGCTCTTCTGGAAGCCTCAAGCAAACACAAGTGTGCCTTATGGAGCCCAACACAGGGGTTAAACGGGTGAAATTTAAATGGCTTTTATAAGTTTAGACCTCTTGATCAAGTGGTCTTTTCTGTCTTACAGGCTACAAATCACGCAACTGATACTAAACAATATTTTATCTAGGAGATGAACATCAGTACGTTGAAGATGTTCTATATTACAACTAATTTAAAATATTTTCTTTGTGCCTGCATCTATAACCATGCCACAAAACGCAAAAGATTCTCTTTATTCTATTTACAAAAATGAGCATAGATCCAAAACGTGATAGTCCATACCCACAAAATGGGAAACAGTTCTTGCTTTCACACCTCTTCCGTTTGCGGTTTATAGACTACAACAAAAGTTGATTATGCTCATGTTCCTAATTATAAAAGTTAAGAGAATTTTCATATCTTTCAACTAAGTTATGTCTTCAGTTGATTACAAGTAAGATTTGAAAACAAATCCTTTAATGAAATATGTACCACAGTTGAACTAAACACAGTCACACATTGCTCAGCAAGGCTGCCAATAAAGTGAAACAAATACAACTCCTGAAATGTTTCCATGAAATAAGTAATTAAAGGTTTTCTAGTACGCAGCTTCACGGAGTACAAAGAATAAATCACATAAAATAAAGGCAAGACACTAACAACCCAATTTCATGCAGAATTCCAACTCCTGAAAGGTTTGATGCCTCAGGCACTTCGAATTCACTGTTCTCATTCAGAGAAATGATTTGCAGACCTAAATGAATATTTTAGTTTTTTTTCTTTGAGTCAAATGATCCATCTGTTTACTAAAACGATTCGCTGCAAAGCCGAAGAGGTCATTTCAGGGTAAAACCTCCATCTTAGCAAAGGGTAAACCAAACAGGGTGTCAAGTTGAACTATTTGAAGTATAAAGTGACATCAGATAATGTTTGATGATGTTCAGATTCTATGATCTTTTTGCTGCAGCATTTTTAAGACTGGGAAACAAAGAAACAAAGAATCTTTCTTTTTTTTTTTTTTTTTTGTATTTTGGAAGATACAACATTCAAAGGTTTGTATTTCTACATCATTATCCTAGTTTTACATTGTCAACTGGTGTTGATAACAAACTTCACATGTAAAATTGTATATACTGTCCAACTTACTAAACAACTTACAGCCATCAGACAAAGAAGCATTTGTCAGTAGGCTATGGATTTGTAGGTTAAAGCAAGGCAATAGGCATTCCAGAGAATGTTTCTCATCTTCTCCCATTTTAGAATGATGGATTCCATTTACTTCAAATTGCTAATTTGCAGTAAAGTTGGAATGTTTTGCTGTGGAACTTGGTGGTGTGGGGAAAGAGTAAAACCAGGATAGAATATGTTCTTGTGGAATCAGCACATGGATTAGGAAAATGTTTGTCTGAAACAAAACTACACCATATCACCTGAATTTAACATTAACAGTAATTTCAGTGGTGTTAGTTTTTCAGTGGTGTTAGTGGTTCTACTAAAATCAAGGAAAAACTCCCTTTAAATGGATTATATTCTCAAAATTAAAACATAGTTTTACTTCCTAAAATAGAAACAATAGAGAAGTTGCCACGATTCTTCAAGTGCCAGTGCTGTTCACAAGAGTTAGCAGAATGTTTATAGAACAGGAGCTGTTTTCAGCAAGGTGATTCCCCCTCTTTTTCCTGCTCCATGTATTGGGAACAGGCAGGTGGAAATGCTTTACTAATGACTCTGCAGATAGAACAGTCTGGTAGTGGACGAAACTGTACTGTACAGATACTGTACAGATCTGTGGAGCCCAGGGCTCAGAAGACAGTCTGTTCTGTTGAACCCACAACTCCTTCTCTTGAACATAAATAGCACAAATTACCTCCACACAAAAGTCCCAGATCGTTTTTTTTACCCAATTTTTTCTTTTTCAAAGATTTTCTTGAAGCCAAACCAGAAATTTATAGAGCTTTTTCTTTCCTGCACTAATGATTTCTTTGTACTTTATCTGGAATACTGTCTCACAGAAGGTCAGCTGTCTAAAAGTTAGTTCTGTCCCTGTTCCATCTGCAGCCAACACAGGAAAATGGGCAGCTCCAGAAGTTTTTTAATGCATGCATTGTAACACCTATCTTAGAACTAATAAAGCATCTTCTAGAATTGCCTATTTCTGTCCACATACTGCAGAGAAACATGCGTGACTGAGTTAGACTTGGCCTATCAACTTTTTATACACCTGAAGTTAGGCAAGATAAATCTACCCTTTATATGTAATATTAGAGGTACACTTATGTGAAGGACCTTGTTCTACTTGGAAAAGCTGTTCACACAAAGGCATCTTCAACACCTAACTCTAGAAACATGTAAAACAGGTCTTTGAGTTAGGAGTCTCAGCTGTAGACAAAGTCCGTGAAGAAGCAGTGAGACTTCTGTGATCTCTGAATCTGAATGGCTTGGCTGAACCATCGGTCATCTGACTGAAACATCTGAATCAAGCAGTTTCCTTGACTATTTTCACAAAAAATTCTAAATCATCTGCACATATAAATTAATTAAAAAATAAATAAAATAAAATGAAGTGGCTATAAGAAAAGGATAGACCAATTACTCTGCATTTTCTTGTTACACCTTTACATTTCTCCAGCTACTGTCCAAGGACAAGCTGATGAACACAACTGTAATTCCCTGGTGAACTGTTTTGCAGTACAAAAGGAGATTGCTCAGTCCATAGTAAAGAACTTCCATTGAGTCTTATGTGTAGACAGTGTGTGTGCTTCTCTCTTTGTCACCTTTTACCCATTCTTGTATTTCAGAAAGAAACCATAATGAATTCCCTGTGCAACTAAGAACTTGTCCTAAAGCCCATACTAGAGGTCTCAACTCCCTTATAGGTTCCCGCTGAACAAAATGCTTAGTTAAACTTGCTTTAAGGTGGCTGCCTCCTTGATGTCGAACATCAAAATAGTCTATCACCAAAAATATCTTTTCATGTTTTTCTGTGAAGCTGCATCACTTCTTGGATTATAGAAATTATATTGTCAATATGCAAAAGTTGCATCAAAGTTGCATCAACGGTCTAATAAAGCAAACAGAGCACATAATGGTACTATTCATCCTTCTAGTAAAAATTTCCAGGATAACTTTTTATTTCCATGACCTTGGAATGGGTTCATTGCAGGATATCTGTCACCAGGTGCAATATTGCTTCTTCTTGTGCCCAATTCTGGAATATGCATTTCCCTTTGAAATTTGTAAGATGACAGAGAAATTATAGTGAATCTTTGTAAAATATCAACATCGAAGTAGTCTTATTTTCCAAACATGCTACACATAGGCACTAAGCAGGCAAAGAATAATAAATCTGATCATTCTCAGTGTAAACTAGAAGAGTTCCCCATGTTCTGCCATGTTCCACACAGTGCTTCTGAAGTGTGTTAATAAGGATGGTTAATAATTAAAAATTTCCTCGTCTTTGTTTTCACATCTCTTTTGAGGTTTAACACCCAAGCAAGTGTTTAATCCTTACTGCTTGTTTTCAAAGCCATGGATACATTCTTCCAAAGTTCTTTAGGTAAATGGAAAAAAACTGTTATGAAAACATATGTGTTGCTTTCTTTCTGCTTCTTCTTTTAAATCCACTGCTTTGTACACTTCGTTTATAGTACTTTTGAGATTATTAGACACACAAGCTAGAGGTAAAATACTGATATGACACAGATTTAATCTCCTAAGAAAACAGATGCCATCTTTAAAATGATTTAAAGAGTACAGGTGCTTTATATTAATCAAATTCTTTTTTGCTTTGAGTATAACTGTCGATTGAGGTGCTTATCTGTTCATGTTCTATTCATATAAATTACTCCTAATGGTGTTTGAGGGCATGTTTAAGAGTTTTTAGACTGATTATAGATACTATACCATTTCAAAACTATAATAAATATAATACTCCTACAGCTATAGTGCATCTGTATAACATTCAGTCTGATTCATAATCATTGCCACCTACTGTGCTACAGTAACCAAGCAAAAATAAGCATTTCTGAGGTGGGTATCTCAGCCTCACCTGTTCAGTATCACTGTATACCAAAGGTATTATTTTCATTTCTCATTGGAAAAGATTGTTTTAAACTGGGGGGAGGACAAGAGGAACCAAACTGATTCAGATAAGAAAATCAAACATTTTTTTGATTCAAAACACTGAGGTTCAGAAGAGGTACACTTCCAATGAATTGTAAGCCTGTTCTTTTGCAGTATCATCAACAAAAAAGTGATTGCAGAATAGAAAGACAATCAAGTTGAGACTATTAAAAACCTTTGCAATCGGAAAAAAAAAAACACATTGGAAAAGATAGGGTGTGACTTGGCTGAAGTTACAGGGTTTATCCATACAAACTGCTCACTGAGAGAAAGGAGTAGGGCAAAGGGGATCAGAGAACTTGGCCGTGAATTTCACATAATGAAATTATGCTGCCAGAAGGAGATAAGGGGAAAAGTGAGGGAGGGGAAATGGAGGAAGTAATACAGCAGACAGATCGGACGGTATATATTGAAGGAAACCGGGGAAAAGGGCGATGCAGAAGCGGAGAAAAAGTAACAGCAATGCTCTAATGAGAAGTGGAAAGGATCAGAATAGCTACAGCAAGTCTTAGCAGCATAGCAATAGTCCTGAGAAACCTAATGACATTTGGGAACTTAAACAAGGCCTCTAGTCTGGATGCTATCGAGGTAAATGAAAATCTTTGGCAACAGCACCACCTGAGCTCTCATTCCAGTGTTATGACAGTTACTTGCTGCTCATCAAAAGGCTGCACTGCTGAGAGTAGGACTGGGTTATGCATTAAATATCCAAATAGAAAAAAAAAGTTATCCTCTGAGTATACACAAGTTCCTATCCGTTTCTGAAGAATACCCCCTCCTTATTTTCTTTGACAGGAGTCAAAATGTTCAGTGCTTGACAGGGTCTGGGCCTTAAGAATCGTCTCCAATCATCGCTTCTATATTTTCCTCTCTGCTGCCTATCTTGTAAAATATGATTTCCCAAACCCAGTGCCAGCCACCACTCTTCTTCAGTCAGATTCTTCCTAGAGGCTCACAAGTGTCACATCAACCAATCCAGCACCTCATTATACAACAGGGGGTGAAACATAGGGGAAAGAAAGCAAACAGAAAAGAAAAATGTAAATAGCATCGCTTCTTGGTTACCAGGTGCATCTTATCTTATCTCCCTCTGTCTCCCAGGCTGTAAATTCCTTAGGGGTAAGGGCTGCCTTAACAAGTGCTTTGTAGAGTGTTTTTCACAGCATTATACATGTGTTCTAGCACAGTCACAAATGTCACCAAGCTACTTTTCAGCTATTGTATATTAGAATATGCAATGAGTTGTGTTTTGCAATAGCAAAACAAAAATCAAGATCTTTGGATTTCACCATCACCTTTCTAGGAGAAAAGCCCAGAAATTAGTGCCACAACTCACTTCTAGATAAATCAATTGGACTGCAACATGAGGAGATGAATGAATAAAATGAGTATTTTATTTGTTCACTCTCAGTTTCTTTACACTGAGATTTGCTGCTGTTTTGTTTTATTTCAGCATGCTGGTCAGATTACATGAAACTTGGCAAACTGAACTGCTTTATACCAAATTGTGAAACAGATACTTAAAAACTGTCCTGAAGTCAGGACTTGCCATACATTCCCCCATTCTGAGCAATGCTATTCACCTGTTCGCAGACACCAGGCATTTGAATTATGTGTTCTTTTACATATATCCATCCAATATTTGTTTGGCTGTATTCCTGCATAATCTTTTCCCTTTAAGTGTGCTAATCTCAGTTAATGTCAATTCATCACATATTGGCCCTTTTTAAACTAAGCCTTTCAAAGATTTTCCCTTGAAGCAGAGGCATGTGGGTGAGTGCTTTCTTTGCTCCCCCTATGGCATAAGTTTGCATTTTTCCCCCCACCTAACAGGAGGTGATAAATCAGTCATTCTTCTCTCTTCTGGCACACAGGTCTTTTATACTGTCTATTCATATTCCAAAATTATAGTGGTAATACTTCTCATTTACATAATGCTTTTCTGCAGTTTCTTAATCTGCTTTTCTAACACTCTGAGTGAAGCAGGTAAGTAGTATAAATAGAAAGGTTTCTGCAAAGTGGCTTAATGCCTTGTGTCAGACAATAAAGAAAGGAAAGCTTCGGGTCTGGGATTAGACCTAAGAGATCACAGTTTACCACCTTAAACTCCAATCAAATTTTACAACATCATCTACATATATAAAGTTGAAGTGCAATTTGCATACAAGCCTAACAGTCCACTTACAAAACAACATGCTTAATACATATTTTATTCCTTCAAGTAAACCAAGGCACGTTCGCATTAGGTTTATGTGACAACAGGTCATATGGCTTATATTCTAACAACGAATGAGAGCGATTTTTTACATTTGAGCTAACAAGACACAGGAGACCTGTCAACAACTCTTGGCCTCTTATTCCTTGTGTATATGCATTGTGGTCGCCACAGAATTAACAGGAGCAAGTATTAAGAAGAGATCTAAAACCAAAGGACTTCTTCCAGTTAGCTAACAAGCAGTGTCACTCTACTACCTTGGAAAAGAAATGCGTGTGTAATTGCACAACTCTCCACTTCCACGTGGAACAGAATTATACTCACCCTATTTATACCACCATTTTGTGGCTTGTCCTGGAAAGAAAATACACACCCTTTGACTAGTGCTAGAACATGTCAATACTTTTTAAAGTGAAGTGGTAAAAAGCAGAAGAGAATTTGCAGCATTACAGCTATGGACATTTTGCTCCCTAAACCTCAGGTTTTATTGTATTAGCTCTTCTAGAACTACTGAAAATGAAAAGTGCCACTGCTAGGCAGAACAGCTAAGTCCTACTGCTAACCAGAAACAGGTCAGAAATTTTCCATTACTTAAATAAACTACTTTGGCACTAACTGCAGGCTACTGAAAAATAGGGCACAGACAACAAACAACTTTATTTGTTATAGTTTGGATAGAGCTGTTTTCTTAGATGCTGCACATGAAGGAATTAGGCAGCTATAAGGAGGGAGCTGAGATTCCACCTCATCTGGTGCAGGGGACAACCCAGGCAATGAGTTAGCATGGGGTGAAATGGACTCCACTCCTCAGTCAGGCTTTCTCCAGTAATTGCCATGGAAAGTAGGGACTCACTAGAACGCACATTTTGTTGTACATTTCCAGTGCAGAAGGGGTAGAGCAAAGGTAACGCTTATTTAACAAGGATCCGTGCCTATGAATAATATTTTCAGCCTCTGACTGAATTCCAGGTCTCAAAGTATGTGACAGAAATATATCCATTTACTGCAAGATGAAACGTTACACCTAACCTATAATCACTGGAAGTCTCATTTTTTTAAACTTTCCATTCACTATTGAAATAAAGACTTTTTTTCCCCCTATAAAATGAAAGAAGAGTAAAGACATCATGCTGAGGAAATTATGCAAATTAAACACAGTCCATACAAACCAATTAGTCTCAAGATCAGAGGTGGCATATTTTCTAACTTAGTACCAGTTTAAGCTTTTATTTATGAGCCTATAAATAAATATTCCCTCACAGGAAAATGTACAGAAGAAGATAAGAGTATCTACAGAAGATGACCAGGTTAATTTTGCATACCACTAATATTAATAAACAATAACTCTCTGAGGAATGGTTTATTTATAAATTACAGAATTCCTACTATTGTCTTGCAGTCGTGAGTTTACATAGGTCTTACAGACTAAAAATTTGCTAAGACCATGGACATAATGGCTAGATGCCTGGGGAGTCTTATAACAGACCCTTTGATTCAGAATCTACTAGAGCAAGCATTCATTTGGTGGTTTTCCTTGTGTCCACAATAACACCACCTGCCTTAAAATGGCTGCTTTGAGGCAGCTCTCCCCCAGAGCTGACAGCCGGCTAGTGCTCTCCAGTGCATTGCACGCTCTTAATAGCGACGTACTATTTTTTCCCAAATACCACAGCATCTATTCACTGGGGAATCTGTGGCAAGCTGGACTGAGGCCAGAGAGTAGTCCCTCTGCTCTGACTGCTTCTGGTAGGATCACCATCCGCAAAGCTGCTGCCGCTTGTAGCAGAATTTACCAGAGGTGCATGGAGATTGTACTCATGGCCTCATAAGGAGCTTTGCAATTCTGTATTTTTTCCTATTCAGGAAAAGAATAAAAAGAATGTACAAAACCTGAAGTATTTGGTTGCTGAAAAGCACATTCTGTGATTTTGACTTTACTACTGAAGTACGCAATAGGTTCTATGAGAAGTGTTAAAAAAGGAAAATCTAAATGTCTCACTCCTTATCTTATTATAACACTTCCTATTTTCTCTTTTTAACTGATTTTTTCATTCGTCTGAAACGTTTTGATTTTGATAAATCACCATTTCAGAGGAAAAATTGTTTTCCTGAACATTAACTCCCATTTCACACATTAACTTTCCTTCAAAGGAAGTACATTTTAAGTTTGATTTTGCTCCAGTTATTCCTATTAGAAGGCTGTGCCAGAATTATACTCCTCTGATGCATAGATGCTTTTTTCTAATTTATAAGTTTATTTATCACCATTTTACACCTTTTTAGTTTTGTTCCAACATCATCTTTGTTTGATCGCTACTTTTCTTTCCCTGATGAGTATCTCCTGATGAATGCTTTTGGGAGCAAACCTTCTCCCACAACTCTTTTTCTGCATCACTGTTTACCAGTTGTCATTTTGTGATCGATGTGTACACTCAGGTGCTTTTACTTTATCATTTCACAATCATGAATTCTCAAATTTGTGGTAGATAATCTAAGTCCCCAAGTTTATGACCTTGTTCTGCACATAGTGCACTCAATCCCACTTCTGTCTTGCTAGTCCTTATGATCAATATAGCTTTCCATAAATAATATTCTGATATTTTTCTATCTTCAAATTTCACCATACATCTTGTTCTTCTACAAGGATGATTAAGAAAACTGGTAATCTAGGGCAGAGCAAAGAAAAATATTTGAAAGACTCCACTGTAACTTCTCTTCAACTTCTATATCTCTATAGTTCCCTCTTTAGCATCACCTTTTGAGTTGCTTCCTTGATTTACTGGTTTTATACTAGTTTCAATCTTCTCCAATGTACTTTAATATTTTGCTTACACAGAATAGAAAAAATAATTACACAAGTCCAGTTCTATTGAATATCTGCTCTTCCCTCATCTCAAGGAATAAGTTATCAAAGAAAAATATGAGATCTCATCAATCGTCTTCAGTCATCAACTATAGAAAATCTTATTCCATTTTCCTTTTTTCCCCTCCCTTTCGCAGTCATAAATATGAATCTCATTTTACGCTACTGTGATCACAGTGTTTTTCAGAGTAAAAATCAATGTGCCTGTCAGCACACAGTCTTTTTCCATCCACCATCCACCAAACAAAAACCATGCAGAAGCACGGTTTCTCTCGAGTTTAGACCTAATACTACCAGCACACAGTCATGAAATGTCAGACAGGTGTGGGTAAGTGAAGAGCAGGACATCTCACTCACTCCTTGGGTTTTTAACCTGGACCTTCAGATTCCTATCAAACCCTTCTACTCTCTCTCTGGTCTTCTGCCATCTCCGATCTTCTACCATCTCCTTCCTACTATGTTTTCTACCAAGCCTATGCTCATTTCTTCCTGCTCCATCAGCAGTTCTGCCTTACAAGTACCATGTTCCACACCTTCTGCATTACTCTGCCTTGGCTCCTCTTTCTGTATCCTCGGGTCCTGGTGAAGCTCCTCAGGCTGGCTGAGAGGCAAGCAGTCAAGCACCTGTGGGAAGTGGGGAGCTTGTGCCTCTCGCCACAACTTACTTTGTGTCTAAACATGCTTTTGCCTGGATTGAGCCTCTTCTGTTTTCCAGGCATCGATACTAACATCTGTAGAGTATGGAAAAAAAAAAAATCTGGCTAGCCTATTTAGAATATAAACCAAGCTGAAAATGAAGTATTAGGTTCAGCTAAAGTATGTTTTCCAAATTTGGTATTTCCTGAAAGGCTGCTTCTTTCATACCAGTGTCCTCTTTAATATTCCAGTCAAAAGCAGCATATCAAAAGGAATGGACCTTAGGACCAGATTAGATCTTTTTACTATTGTTTATTTAAATTAATTAAAAATCATTTTGAAACATTTCAGCACAAGATGTGCATTTTTCAGAAGCAAATGGAAATAAACAGATAATGAGGCTTTTTCATGTCTGCTATAACTGGAACAGCAGCATTTTAATACTGCACTGATTTTTTTTCCCCAGTAGCTTGCTCTGAATAGCTCATAAAAACTCCAGAAGTATTCCAAGGCATCCTGTGTTCTTTGCGATGGTGGTTTCTGTAGGATGGTGCAACAGTTAAAAATTCTGAAAAAGCCTGATCCTTTGGGCAACAAATAAGCCATGTTTGCTTTGCCTGTCTGAATTCGTATCCTTGTGAAAGATGAGACCCCAGGAAAACTCCAAAATACCCTCCACTAAAAAAGAAAAAAAAAAAAAAAACAACAACCCTGCCACTGGCGTCTGCTTAAGGACTGATATAATAGGCCAATCATTTGGGGGGCATCACGTCCTTTAAAAAAGTTCCCACACTCAGATGGCTGTCAATGGTGGTGCCAGTGAACCGTTACGCAAAGTCCCCCAAACACTTTGTAAACTAGAATCCGGGAGGACAATAGTAAAGTTCAGTGCTGGAAAGAGATAGTGCACTGAATACACAATGCCAAGCTTTGTCTGCTGGGGCTTCTGTTGAGGGAGAAGGCTACTTAATCTCCCCATTTGCCCTGGGGATTCTAACTGTTTTAATGTGTCCTTTTTGAGAGCCTGTGAACTGTAGAATATAGGCTGGTAACAACTTTCTTTAGGACTGCCTCAGCAGAACCAAAAGCTGCCAACACAGAATACCAGCACAGTGGTGCTAAGGAGCACAAAGAAGACCTTTAACTGTTTTTACAGCTACCGTGGCTAGGGTTTCATGTCATTCCTTGGTGAAGGAACTAATTCTTTGGCTTGTTTTATATGAGCCTAGCTTCTATCACACTGCAGAGGATGGCCTCTTCACACATTTTTCTTCCCT
>VXAA01005384.1:354395-511286 GCA_013399115.1 Anseranas semipalmata | reverse complement strand
TTTTTTTTTTTTTTTTGAATAATAATAAAGCCTGATGCATCTTTAATGAACTGTGGGGCTTTCGGGTCTTTTTTTCCCCTTCTTACTATACAGAGTAGATACACAGTGCATATGCACTGACTGATACAAAAAAAAAAAAAAAAAAGAAATATTAAATTATTATTGATTTATCTAAGGATGAGTAGCAAAAGCATATTAAAATTGCTGACATATTTTAACATTCAGGGATAAACTCCTGAAGTCAATGAAATTCCTGAAGGGACAGTAGAATAACTGATAGTCTTTACTTTGAGAATGTTCTAGTTTCTGTATTTTTAGAAAATGTTAATATTTTGTATTACGTAATCTGGGCTTTTGGCAGTTTATTACATATTGTGAATAAAACTGTGGTATAACTGAGAAATAGAAAATTGCAGAAATGATGCTATATATTAAAAGGGATGCACAGTGCAAACACAAAGACGTAGACCCTAAAAGAACAGAACAATACCAGAGATACCTTTTAGAGGAGCGAATGACTTGAAGTAATTACAGAAGTCCTATGGATAACATATGAACTCAAGGGCTTTCTGTTATCCAGCCAAAAATGTCTTATTTATTAGCTACACCCCACATTACCTACATATGGACATAAAGTAAATAATTTTTAGTTAGGTTTTGTGAATTTTTGTCTCTACATCAATCTAATGACTGCACGTGTCAATGCACTTATGACAGGCTATATGAACATTTGTATTTGACTGTTATCGCCTTCCCTCTAGGTATCCAGATACCATATAAAATCTGCATGTCCATATATCCACACTGGTATCTGAACATCCTTTTGTTTTCTTTTTATCCCCCTTCATTTTCCTTTTCCTTTCCACTTCACTCTGGATTTTTGCATTAAAAATTAAAAAGATACAGTGCAACTAAGACTGAAGTGTTAATGAGATACTCAGGGCAAAGGACATGTTCAAAAGCTACAGTTAGTTGTTTTTTGCTGCAGTAGCATAGGACAAAGCAGCACAGTTGCTCTTTGTATGTATATTAGTACTTCATATCAAATAATAAATGAACCAGAAGTAACAGACTCTCACATATGCAAGCCCAAAATGCAGCTGCATGTTTTGAAACACAGTAGTATGCTGCTGTCTCTTTGTGAATGAATGTACTTTATGGTCTCATGAGAAATCACAGATATTTACTCATGTAACCAAATCAAAAACAGGCTGATCAGATTGAATCCATGAGAAATATACATGGTGGTTAATCTGGAAACATTAAATTAACTCTACATTTAGTGCTCTGGGGCTTTGTGTACTTAAAATCATTTATTCATTTATGTACCACTAACTTTTTATGTGAAAAGCTCTGCTGTGAAGCAAATGTGCTTTAACATAGACTGATACCTCCTGAGGTTAGCCAGCCAGGTGAGAACTCATGCTGTGACACTAGCTTTACACCTATATGTCATGAGCCAAATTCATGACCCATCTTTGTAAATTGTTGCTCACTTTGCACATGATGGTCAATGAAGTCAATTAAATAACATGGTTTAAAGAGAAAAAAAAAAATAACACAGGAATATACAGCCGTAATGCATTTTGTTCTAAGCTATACTAGAATCATGGGATACAGATTTAGGTAGTTGGAAAAGGATAAACTATGCACGGCATTTTACAGGCAATTGGGTTTTGCTTGGCAACAAACATTTGCTGAGAAACAAAAGTTCACACAAAAACATTAACTCAGTCCTGCTCTAGAAAATCAAATAAACAATTTTGCTTGATAATTTCTAGGGAATTAAACCAAATTCTTCAGTGTTATGAGTCAATATTCACAGATTTCTAATGCAGTCAGGCTATTGGATTAGATTTTCCCTAGAATTTATGGCATCTGTTCAAGCCCAAGCCAATTGATCTCATTTGATTTTTTCCCCATGGCATTTTGAACCAAGCCTATATTTATGGAATGTAACTGACTTTCAAGGATGACTCCAAAATACATAGCTAAGGTAGAAATGGTCTTAGTGATGCCAGCATTTAATTTACCACAACCTGAAACAAAACGGAACAAAACAGAAATTTTGAAGAAAAGAGGAAACATTCAATCTGATGCAATAAACTACTAATGGATAATGAAATTTGTCCTAAAATTTTGCAGGCAATTGTATGTTATCCATGTGCAAAAGCTGTAGGATGAACCTGCAGAACAGGTGGGAAATATTTATTTTCTAACCTGCACATGGGATAAAAAGTCCTGAAGAACTACAAACCCGGTTAAGTCTGCTCTGAAGTGCTGTTGCGGCACCAAGTTGGCTTATATCTGGAGCAAACAAACACCAAATGACGTGATAGGTGCAGAAATCATCAAGTGCCTTGACATGTCTAAAAGCAGGTTTATGTTATGTGTAGTTGCAGGCCCTGCTGTAGTGGAGCAGAACTAAATATTTGGTGAAAGGAGAATGAACGTGGCTGGAGCAAGGTCATGTTCATTGGCTGTCAGAATGCTCCCATGGAGACGTGGCAACTGGGCAGAAATTAGAATTATCCTGGGAGTCCTCCAGGTTATGCTGGAATATAGACAGCTTCACTACAAAAGGGTATAGACAGATTTCATGCCAAACAGACCATCAGTCATAACGTTGGTGCATTGATATAGGACAAAATGTTTGATTACCTCATGGAAGAGAGACCACTTTGGATAAGAAAGGCTAAGGGAAAAAAATCTATTTTCCTGGTTTCAAAAGAGAAAAAATAATCTTTACTTCAGCAGTATAATTTCTGACCCAAAAAGAAAAGTTAGTTGGCCACGAGAGATTGGTTTTGGATTCTCATGAATCAAGCGAAAAAGTGAAGAGGCAGAGAAATGGAAATTAATTATATGAAAGCTACATCCACATTTCCCTCTCTGGCGCTGAAGTCTGTACAGAAAATCTTCCGTGGCTTTGCTGAGTGTGGAGCCAATGTCTGTGGATCACTGTGGATACAGGGAGTCCCTAGGTGATTATAAATTGTAGAACCCTGCACAAATGCAAATATAGCTCCATTCACACATCTGTGTTTTATTAGGTCAATATTGGTTGCCAAAACAAGTATTATCATTTCCACTAATAAATAAATAATATTCTGAGGACTAGTCAAATACAAACTTAATTTTATTGACACAGGCAGCCCTACTTCTATAGAAAAAAAGCCCTGGTCTTGTACTTTAGGCACGTTATTTTTGTGTACAGAGCATGAGTTATTTGATAGTGGAGTAATACAGTTTCCAGAAACTATCTTTTATAGCTGCACCAGAATCTTCCTAATCCGTCCTAATAAGCACCAGTCCCGTTTGTGAGTTATATCTTGTCTATATGAGGAAATGAATGCACTGTGAACTAGCATGTGAATTAAAAGTATACTTGCTACTCAGTACTAATTCCTTGTATGGATGTGCTAAGATCTAGGTTCATCCACCTAATTTTGGGCATATAACTGAAGAATCTAAGTTGGGAGTATAAGCATCCTACTGTTTTTCTGTTGTCAGTGAATAATCTATTTGAGATTATGCTCTTAAGATTATGCATTTACGCTCTAGAAGAATCTCTCTGAGCTATCACCTGCATAGGGTAACTAAATAGGGTGCCTCAAATTAAATACCAAAAATTAGGTGAGATGTATGCTGGTGTAAGTGTGCTCTGAAATAGTGAACCAAATGTATGCAAGGATGCATCTTCCACAGATGTTGGCCTGGCTCCGTCATTGTTCCCTTTGTCCCCATATTGGCAGGGAACGGGAATTTTGGTACTGTGACTGCTTATGTTATATCAGCTGCCTATATAAAGAAGAGTTCTATCTTTAGGGCTGTCATATCAATACTTTTTTTTACAATCTTTAAAAGTTCACAGTATTCTAATGGAAAGGAAAGTATAAATAATGAAAATACAATCCTCAGGCCCTTTCCTTCCCTCACTCCCACCCCAAAGGATATTAGTATGTTCTGTCTGGTCTCTTTCAGCTTTAACATTTCCTGCTACACTCAGTGAAATTTAAACAAAATCACTTTTACAAACATTTAAATGAAAAAGTATGGAGTTTTGTCATTTCCCTTCTTGTGCAGCATTAATTAACAAAGCCTTTTTGTGAAAGCAAAAAGCTTTCCTTTTTTAGAACTGGCATGCTCCTCCTTACTGATTCCCAACTGTGGTGGCACAATCCAGTATTTTTTGAACAATGATGAGAACAGAAATAGATGGAATTCAATAGAAGCATGAATAATGGCAACCAGAAACGGAGTGGTGACATAATCTGTCTTCCAAACTGCCTTGAGATATGGACAAGAAAACACCAGATTGTAACTTGTATGTTGTGATCGCCTATGATAGGTATCACCAAATAACTTCGAGACAGATTTAGCCACTCCGATTAGCCATTTAAATATTTTTAATTAAAGCTGTGCTTACAAATGTATGTCATATGCCTTCAGCTTCAGTATCCTAATGACTATCAGCTGGTTAGTTTCTCTCTTGTGCTTGAAAAAAAGTGGAGGTTCTACAGCACTTTGCATGTGCTGGTTTTTGAAAACACTCAGGAAGGTTATGCCATGTGAAGAACATGTTGAACAAACACGTTCAAGGTGGCAAAAGAGACGTAAGGCTCAGTGAGCATAAAGATGCACGAATATGCAGACAAATACAAGGGAAAACCTGGATGAGGTATGAGTCTGTTAGGGTTCAGAACTGAAGGAGGTATATGAATTCATAATCAACACAAGCTCTATTTCCAGCTGATGCTTTGTTTTGTTTCCAACACCAAGCTGTAAGGATGTTTTGGCAGTAGTATATTAGGGTATCAGAAAGATGAGTGCATTTAAACGAGTGGCATATTTTTGCTTTTTTTTTTTTAATTGAAAACCTTGTAATTCATTAATAGTAAAACAATCTAACACAGTGGAGATGCAAAGTATTCATGTACTGATCGAATTTACAGTCCTCAGAGGGATATGACCCACTACAATTTGCTTATTATTATAGCTTTGGGGGGAACAAGAGATTCATGGCTGTTAAAGCTGTGCCACGATTTATCACAGTCTTCTGTTTTCACTTGTTTGTGACTTTCTGAAAGAGTCTTTTTTTGGGCTGAGACCTCTGTAATTGGTCTCAGCACAATGGAACTCCTCCTCGCTCATCCCTCTTCCCTTCCCATCCCCCTGCCTTCAATCTGTTCAGCATTTCTGTGTTAGTGGTGAGTGGAAAAAATAGCACTTACTAGAGTCTTTTTTTTGGCTTTACCACGATTGAAAAGCTGTCTAAAAAGAAACCAAGAGAATTTGTATTTGGCACAGTGAACAGCACAAGCTGCCCAGTTTAAAGGTGCATTCGAAGTGGTGCTTTTGAAGGCTGCTGGCAAAGTGCCCTTGGAGGCATTTTAGTTATCTTTGCCACGGGCAGGTAACATTCTTCCACTTACTTCCTGCTGCCTGACATAATGCCATGCCCACAACTCTCCAGAACGCTTCCCCTTGCAGTTGCCAAAAAGTAATTACTGAAAGCACACAAAAGCCAATACAGCAGCAAGATTAAGTAGAACACCATGGAAGGAAAGGTGGTTTGGGGGCTACTGCGATGGTTTACAAGCTCTCTAAGTAACGACCTCTCCCCTTGCTTTCAGATAGACCTGTGCATGATTTTCATCGCCATCTCCTTTACGTACAGCAATGAGCACTGCACTTTCCTTGTCCTTCTTCATCTCCTTTCCCTCATCCCATTGTTTCTTTCTGATCTTTCTTTCCCCTCTTCCTCTGCCCCTCTGAGATTTGCTAGCTGGAGTTTAGTCTTTTTCACTTGCAAAACCATTCCATTTGTTTTTGTTCTGCTGCTGGTGCCAGTTCACTAGGGGTTACATGCAGCTAGTAGGAACACACCCTCAGAGAACTGTGAGGCTCCATTGTATTGACAAAAAAGGCAATTGTGAAAGAGAGCTCAAAACCCTGCCAAAGTTAGTGCTACAGTCCAACCATGCAGATCTAGTACAGGATTCTGTATCAGAGGTCTGTCTCTTAGAAGTCTATGTCCAGCTCTATTAATAACTTTTTTCTTTTTTTTACCTGCAAACATTTCCTAACCTTTGCCTGCAAAAACTGGAAATTCTCTGGAATGGTTCCTCAGTACATGCGAGTGCAGGGTTTAGGACAAGAAGAAACTACTCGTAGTTGGGACCCATAGATACAATTTCATTGCCTATAATTAATCACTGTCATTTTTGATGTGGGTTCAAATATTCAGAGCTGTTCCCCTTTTTCCTTCTCTTGAGTTTCCAGAAGTTATCTGCGCAAAAAAGGGCACCAAAGCCTCCTTGCATGCCAGGTTCACATCAGCGGAACTCACTGATTTCACTCACATTGCTCGTCAGCTAGATGAGGTCAAGGGAGAAATAATCACAAAGAACCGGTGCTGTGTTGCTTGCACTTGATTAAATATACTGACACTATCATTAATCAAAGTTATGTTTTAATGGTATATCCACAGTGAAACATATGATTAATGCTACTGATAGCAGAAGAACAACCTTCTGTTATCTTGCAACTACTTTGTCTTCTTTAAAATGAACGCCAATTTGCATTTGAGGGTATACACGAGTGACTGAGTGCACACGTGTATTTACTCCTGGCTTTCATGTATTTATCCATAGCATCCATAATACAGATTTGCTCGTCTATGTATAAGGATGCCATATATCATACGTGCACAAGTAATCTTGTTATTTACATACGTGAGTCACCAGCGCACGCTCTTAGAGCAGCTTGTCGTGCCGCTCGCTGCCACCCGCGGAAGGACTGAGGCAGCTGAGCACCAGCACTGCAGCGGGACCTGGAAGACATCCTGCGTTAGAGATCACCACTTGTCTGGAGGCACAAAACACGGGGGTGATGGAAAGAGCATATCTGGCATGACATTGATTTATGGGGTGCAATGTACTCCTCCTGCATACCAAACCCAGAGCGCAGGCTGGTGTGGAGATTAGGGGAGGTGAGGCCATACTTTATTTCCTATCCCCTGGAGAGCGGCTCACCCCAGAAGGACGAAGGATAAAGAAGTCTCTGTAAACACCTGTTTCCCTATTTTCGTTTTTTCCTTCTGCACTGTTGTCGTATCTGGGAAGAATCTAGCCCATACGCTAATCCAATTTCTTTTAAAAAGTAAAATTGCAAGCCATAAGGAATGGGTTTAGCAAACAAACAAATTACATTCCTAGCCATTCTCTAATGGGACCTTGAGTTTCAAGGCTTTGTAATTCTGGTCCCTGTGTACACTGCATACACTACTTTTCCCTGCAGGAACTGACAGAATTCATCTTGAGTACTGAAAACAGATGTTTGTAGCATATGCATCATGTGTTACATGTCTGCGTTGCATGAAAAATTGTGGGGAGAAATGCAAGTTTCACCGCATGCAGACTTACGGGTCTCCACTAGAGGGAGATCACTAGAAAGCAGGAAAACCATTCTGTATCCAAAAAAGATGACAGCAGCATGATCCCATATTTCCTTAAACAGCCATTTTTAGGTACGTTGCTAATTAGGCGTTTTAAAGTAACCAGAATCCACCTATACCTGCTTTCCAAGCTGTTTGCATATTTATGCAAGAATGTATGGATTTCAGTTATTTCAGAATTGTCTTCTGTATGAAACATGACATTTCTAAACTGGAGGTGGTGATCTTATTAGGTCCTCACGTTTAGCTTTTTAGTTTGTAATTTTCATTTTGTGTCTTACAATTGAAAAATACACGTAAATACTCAAACAGCTACCGGATCACACTGACGGTTTGCTTTTTCTGACTTCTCTACATTTCATTGCACATAGTGTAATTTGATATCTAAGGAAGTGCTTAAGCATGCAAAACACTCTGTATTTATGTATTTTAGATTATCTCCCTCATGAAAAGAAGGAGATGAGAGCAGCTCAATCATTTTAGCATTTAGAACACTAAAACAGCAGTAAGATTTTGAAATTATGTCTTACTAACTTAGTGTTTTACCTCTGATAAAAAGAAACCAGAACAATGCAGACAGTGTATGAAACCAGAGAATGCTGTATAACGTCATCTCCTGGAATTTACGACTTTCACTCTTTGTTACCATTCAGTTATAACCATGTTGTTGGTACGCTGCTTTTTAGGAGCAGAACTCTCCCTGGAGTCTGTGTGTATTTACATGTTTTTCTAATGCCCATATAAGATGACCCTTTATTCCTAAAACTAGTGGTACTGGCCACTACTATGATGACTCTTGTTGGTTAATTTTCCATAGTCTTTGCCTGTTACATCTGAATGCTTTAGGCAATAGTCTAAATCTTGACCAGGTTACACCCAGAGATATTTAACACAAAATTCCGTAACTGTAAAAAGGAAGAATTCGATGTAAGAGTTTCTGTATTATTATCAACACAGTCTATCCAGGCCCAGATCTGGCCTCTGGGATTGATCAGTAACAAGGTCTAAAAATGAAACAATAACTTTGGTTAGACATTTTGCATTTTCTTTTTTTTATAAATTATTTCCATTTATTCAATGCCATGGAAGAATATATGGACAGCTAGTCCAGCTTGGGAGCCACAGTGTAATATTTTCAAACAGTTGTTGCTTCTAAATCTGTTATCTCAAGGTATTTCTCTGCATATTTTTACATCTGAGTTTGGACTGTTCTGCTGTTTTTCTTCAAATTTTCAACTATTTAAAATAACCATTTTTTATACAGTCTCATGCCTGTTTAATCTTTATTTCATCCAAACTTAGTTGTTTTATCAGAATTGAAACTACATGTTTTTCATTTTCAAATTCAAACATCTTAATATTAACGTCTATTTGATTTGAAATATGTACATTATGAAACAAACAGAAGCTCTATGTGTTGTTGCTTGACTTCCTGTAAGTGTTTTGTTCTGCACACTTCTACAAGTGCCAGCAGAGACTGGGGCCACGCTTTCCCACACTGTGGACTACACCTTGCCAACATCTCCAAATCCTTTTTGTCCTTCTTCCAAGATGCTTAGTTAGAGGCACCATTCCTTTTCTATTAAGTAACATGGTACCATGAAAAAAAACAGCACGTTATGTGAGGATGTAAAATTTCAAACTTGGCAGGCACGTGGCCACAAAATACCGTCAATCAGGTGATGAATGGCACCGTGTTTCTGCAGTGGGATCAGCTGCCCCCTCAAAACGACCTCGGAATTCAGTGGCTGTCCTTTGCTCCCAGTGGTACAAGAGCCCGACCGGCTCCTGCACAAGGCAGGGACTCCAGCCTGTCCCACGAGTCACACACCAGTGACGGTGCCAGACACTAATGATGCCCCCCAGGGGATACACCCATCCTCCTTTGCCTCCGAGCAGCTATAGCTGTGTGCAGGGCAACGCATTTTATCGTGCACTCTTCAAAAGAGTACAGCAACTGAGTTAACTAGAGAAAATTCATGACTTCATGACTGGGGCAATATATTCTGGCAAATGGCTAAAGTTTTGGTAAACTAAGCCACATGATATCATTTGGGTTCACGTTGGTATATGAATGTATTTTTCAAAAGGTTACACCTCTGTCTAGATGTCTTTCCTTGTCTCAGTCAGACAACAACATAAATTGGGCCAGCAGTAGATTTTGTTAATGTTTATGCTACTTAGATCCGAGAAAGTTGATACTCAGGTTGTATGCTAGATGTTGATTTCTAAAAGCAAAAGCTCTCGTTTCTTAAGCGCTCTTATTTAAAAATATCTCTTTTGAAACTTTTTTTTTTATTTTCAGTTTCAAATTTTACCACTTCAAATTAGAAGTTTCTTAGAATTTCCCTTAAAATTCAGAAATACAAAGCTGGTTGTAAGTTTAAACCAGAAATAATTCCTAAAGACAAATTGTTATATTACATAAAATTTCAGATTCCAATTAATCTTTATCAGGGTACACAAGACAAGCTTTAAAAAGAAGGCCAAGGAGAGAAATTAAATCATTAGTTGATCTAACGGGTGACAGTTTTAGCCTGGGAAAATTAGCAGGCATATATACAGTGCAGATTCATTTCTACATCTATTTACGTCCACGGGCACTAACTTACACGTACATTCAGACAGATGATTCTTCAAGCATTTTCATTCTGCCAAGTATTTGGGGAAAGCTGGGATGAAAATAACCTAAGTACAGCTGAATAAAGGTGTGTTTCTTGTACTATGTGGCCATGATGGTGCACAGATTTTTTTTGCTGTCTCTTGGGAACCGCTGTCTCTAGAAGCATGAAATGCACATGTTTTCCACTCAGTTGATTCCTGAACACATTTATTCATAAATATGGTGTAGTGAAATTACTGTACACTCATACAGGCATCTCATTATTTTGGATTATTGCATATGTTTTTATACTGTAGCTCCCATATGCCAGAGCACTCAAAACCTCTACAACAGGCCACTACAAGATAAAGTAGGACAGAGTAAAAAGTTGCAGTAATTTGCTTTAGGAGGGTAGCTAGTTTAACTTACATAGTGGTTTTCATCTAGCTTGCACCAAGTGCTTATTCACAAATCTTCTTCCAGCTGAAGCTGTGCCAACTGAAGATTTATCCACTTGTCACTGCCTAATGCCTCCCTGCTGGAAGTCAGGTGTCTCTACAGGTCCCCTCTAACCTGCTTCAGTGAAAATGAATGATGTGAGCTTAAGCAGCGACTTGCGGGTTTCTCTCACTCTGATTGATTTGGGAGCATTTGCAGGAGCAGCTGAGCCACCAGCTGCCTGGGGAGTGTACCCTCCATCCCTCCAGCAAAGCGAAACAAGGAAAAGAGAAGTCAGACCGAAGGTGCTAACTCCTGCAGCTAACACAACTGCAAGCTGAAGATGGATGAACGAGTCTGACCAATTCAGGTAGATTCAGCTGTCACCACCAGCAAATCACGAGACTAACATAAATGCTGAGGAACAGCTCTCTCAGCGAATGCCCCTGCCTCTTCAGCAGTATGTCTGCGTGGATTTTGCAGGAATGTACAAGCCAGGTGTAGACTGGCTGTGGCAAAGCCAGGCGGGTGTGAACCCAGGGGAACGTGAGCTCAGAGTCTGTGCCATGCTTGCTCGCCCATGTCTGGTTGCTTTGTGCATGGACAGGGACATCAGGTCTGTCCCCAGTCAAGCATCCTGACACAGTCTAGGTCACTTAAACTTACCTGGAACACAGGAATGCTAACTGGATTTTAAGCCTGAGGACCACAAAATCATCAAATTTAATTAAGTATAACAAACACCGTATAATTTTAGGCCTTTTTCTACAAGCTCTGCTTAATGAACAGCATCACTGAATGAACTGCACTCTCATGGCCTCATGTGTCACTTCTCCCTTGGCCATTATGTTCAGATGTGTTGCTTTTTCCTCACTCAGATGCCCGCTTTTAACCGCCATTCACTGTTTTCCCATGACTTCTTCGAGATCAAGAGCCACTGAGTGAGGATAGTAACACATTTTGACCAAACTTCTCCTTCATCTTGCTTTTAATAATTAAGCTAAACAAACTAAGCTTATTATTAGTCTTTCAGTGAGAGACACAGAACAGCCTGCTTGGCACTTTCCTGCATCCACTTTTTCAGTATCTTCCAATACAATGAGCATTAAAAATAGCAAAATATAGGAGTCCCTCCATCCTGTAAGCTTGCATATAGAATTCTGATCTACAGAAAATACATCACAGGCAGAGTGAATGGCTACAAATAAGGACAGTTTATCAGGCTATCTGTTTCAAATTCTGAAATAAGCTTTTAAACTGGAGATGTTTTTTCCACCCATCTACCTATTAAAGCTATGATTGGGAGACTGGAATAAAATGTAGTGATAAGCTTTTTATGGGTGAATAATTACAGTTTTTAATATAAAATTATAACCAGGCATAAGAGATGGATCGTTCTGGAGTTTGAACACAGAAGTTTAGTATCAAGACTGGGACCCTAGGCTCATCAAAATCAATGGAAAAACCCTGTTGACTTCAGTAGGCTGAGTACTTAACATTTCCAATTTTCCAGAGAAGGGTTAACAGCAAAATAATCAAGTTTTTCAGATTTTTTTTGTTTCTATTGTGCCATGTAAGAATGTTCACAGATTTGACAAAAAAAGATTGAATACTGATGACTGGAAATCACCATGTACATATAAAACCCTATAATTTTGCTTGCAGAACTTCAGTACACAATTTGAAATGATAGGCATTGCTAACATAAAATACTGGTTGCCCCAGAGGTGCTAGACAGGCTGCAGCACTAAGAATCTTGTACAGCTTATCCTGTTACAACCGCTGCTTTTGTGTTTATAGCAAAATTAATTCAACATAGCATTTCTCTTCTTAGCTCTTCTAAATAGAGACTGATGTTCCTATCAGATTAACCCATGTAAAGTGTTTTGATAATATGCACCGATTTCCAAACTGAAGTAGCTGAGACATAAAGGTTGTTTATAATTAAGTTGTTGCCATTCGATTCCGAACCACGTTCCAGAAATTCAATAGATATTTTTTCCAAAAAGTCAGACTTTATCCAATAGGCCAATTGACCCAAATATTTTCTTTTTCTTTAATAAAGGTGTGATCCTGTTTTAATCTCGTAACTATACACAACAGTTCAAATGAAGCTGTGAAAATCCTAGCCCACTAATAATATGATGCGTGTCCCCACAACAAACAACCAAAAAAAGAACACCTGTATGAATTTTAAGCCACAACACTGAATCATCTGGCAAGAGATCAAATAGAAAAGCACTGTATTGGCTTGCTATTCATTTATGTCCTGCCAAAACACATTATATTGTTTTTAAAATGTGTCATGCTGATTACCACTTCTGAAGAATATTGCATTTCTACAGATGATGAGCTTCATAGCGCCTGTCAAAAATTAACACTTGCATTGTTAGTATTATCTCTCATGGCTCATATTCTCAGGCTCTGAAATACATGAAATATATGTTTGGAAAAACATGACTAGTACTATTTAAGTGGCATTTACTGTTGGTGTGAGACCTAGCAAGCTCAACATAAACTACACCTAGCTAGGAGTTTGTCATGCAATTTTTTAGTTTTCCAAAAGACTGTGGATCTGAGAGAAACATGCCTGGTATCAACAGATAATTTATCCGTGCATTTTCAGTCAAGCCCAGAAATCTCTTCCCAAATGAGCAAGATACTTCTGCATGTAAATGGACTCATTTTATTTGCATGATTAAAGTTGTACATAGGAATTAGTCTTTCAGTGAGCTGAGTATTCAGTTGTCAAATTTTCTGACTAGTCAAATTTTCAGAACTTAGCACAAAATCCATTTATACGTAAATTATGACTGTTCACACACTCATGGCTATGCACCTACACAAACTGCAATTACAGTACACCCGTGATTTGTTGGGCTTGTTAGGGTGGAACACGTCCGTTACCCTTCCAAATTACAGGGCATCTGCCTCTTGACTAATGTTAAGAAGTGTCAGTTGAATAAAATTAAAGTACAGCATTTCAACGCTAATTTATACACTGTAGTTGTAAGCCGTTTTCAAGAGTAGAGTTAAGCGAGTTTTACTATAAAGCTGGTGTAGCTTTCATGGCTAGATTATGTCTTTTGGGTTAAACTGACGTATATGATAGTGAACAAATTGCTGTGACATACAGAGCACTAGGAAGAATTTGTGATGAAGCATAAAGTAGGTTAGTTACAAAATTTAATAAACAATTAACTGAGTTTTCCCGTTTAAGAGCAGTTTATGCAAAAAAAGGCAACATTCCAAAACAATGAGATAGGTCTTTTCAAAACAGACCTCCTTTTGTTTACCTTTAATTAAAAAAATAACTTACAAGAATGCATCACTTCCATGGACCTACAAAAGCTTTTTCTGAATGCACTTTTTGTAGCATGAAACAGCACAGAAAAACTGCCCGGTTTCTCAGGAGTCCAAAGTTGTCCAAGACTCTTAGCAAGACTTTTGAAGTCTGAAGAGCAAATTATAGATGGTGCCATAAGTGCCATAAATGGTGCCATAAAAAGCTTTCATAGGTGTTTTATGAAATGAACAAAGTTATGATTCTTGCCTTACAGAATTTCTAATCTTTGATACAAGTGTGAATAGCAATGAGGGAAGATAAAATGAAGATTACAAAGGGAATTACCATATGGTCTCTTTGCCACAATAAGTTTCCAGCTGCCTGAACCACACTGCTGATTGCGAAAATCTGTAATTCTTATATTTTATAACAAGATTTTTAATAAAGGCCAAAATTTGTATGTTCACCACACAAAGATAGTAAAGTGAAACAACTTGGCAGAGACTGATCAAACTGAAGTAATCTCATTTTTTTTCTACTACAATTAGGTGGCTCTTACAGAATCTCACTGCCATTTTTATATGAATCAAAAAGTTTAGAACATATGCAGACCAAAAAAAAAAAAAAAAAATCATACCAAAACACGTGCTAGAGAAATTCCAGTAAATGCAAACTATGAAAATCTGCACATTTGTTATGAGATAGAAATAAGTCTGTCATGAGAATTGTTTTTTTCATAAAATGTTTGTTCTTCTACATAGACTTCATCTATGGTAGTGACCTTTAGTAGGCAGAATTGAACCTCCAGTCATTCAAAAATGGAGAAAATAAACATATGCCTTTTGTCTTCCTGCAACCTGCCATTATGCTTCACTTCCAGCTGATGTCTCAGAATACCTCATCCTGAAGATACCCAGAAATGAAAAGTAATGATGGATTACAGCCATCACTAAGAAGTATGTTACAAATTCATCCTCAAGTTCTTTTGATTATTTTGATTAGTCTACAGTCTTCTATAGAAAATCTTAGTTGCTACCAATCATTTATGCAAACAGCTTTAGTCACACCAAATGATTTGTTAAATTATTCCTCTTTATGAATTTTCTTGGTCAATAGCTACAGTTCTCAGAATCATTCTTCATTTAGCATTATCACCTTGTGACAGATCACTGAATTAAAATAAAAAAAATTGGGTGGTGACATCCTGTGCTCACTACAATTAAGGAAAAACTTCAGCTACTTTGAATTTTATTCAGAGTATTTGTATTGGATATACAGATTATTTAGTATGCTCTTTTATCTCTCTATTGTACTAGTGTAATTATAAAAATCATGTTTAAGAAAACAAATTTCCGTTTGTGTGCAGTTAAACTGCACACTTAGACCTGATTTGCTCCTAACATTCCAACATAAAAAAAGTAAAAACTATATATATAGGAGATTATGATTGCAAATTAGCAAACACAGTCAAAATATTTTTTTTGACTAAAATTTTCATGTTTTCAATGAGAAGTCAAAGATTTCTTCAAGAGACAGATAGTTTCTATCAAAAACAGCCGAATACACAATCTTGTTAACAATGTTGCAAAGAAATTTCTGCCAGAGTAAAGGCATAATCATACACATCAAAAATAGGTATGCATAAATGAAAGCAGAGTATGGCCTCTCAGCAAAAGTCTGGTTTTGCACAAATCTAACAACCAAAGTTTAACAAATATGTTTCAGAAATACAGGCTCATCTATTAAATTCTACACTTGCACTGAAATCCTCAGATCACTACAACCAGAACCATTTCTCCCACACATTTAGTGAATGGATTGGGGGAAACCACTTTTAATTACCTGTTATAAGCCAAAAATAGGATGATAGTCACAGTATGAGGGTTCAGATCTAATTTCCCTAAAGCATAGTGTGCATCTAAATGCTTTCATCAGAAAAAGTTAAATGTCAGAGCTGGCCCTAAGGATTTTTCTTCTGGGACCTATCCAAATGTGGATGCAGACGCTTCTCCAGTTCTATTATGGCCAGCTGTTTTCACAGAGTTTCAAAGTAAGATAAAAGAAAACTCAGAGGAATAGATGACCTCATGAGATTTCCACTCCTTAGGGTAGAAGTCTACTAAGAGCAGTTTATGATATTTCCCAGCTGTCAAAGTCATAATGAAACCCGTGCACTGACTGATTTAATATAATATAAACATCTACGTCCAGACACCGTTGAGTTGGCCAACATCAAGTTTGCATTTAAAGATCTTCCAAAAAATAAAATCTGAGTTTATTTTCCACAAATCTATGTGTGCAACAATTCCACAAAATATACGCTTTATAGAAAACATTTCATGTTTCTTTCCAGAACGTATCTGTTTTCATTAACTGAATGTGATAATGGAACTGTGTCAGTTTTCAGGTTTCTTGCATTTAAACCAAATATTTTAGTTCATAAGGACGGGAGCTGCTGTGTGGGATATTTCTGTGGCAGGTGGCAGCCGGCAGCCTGCTTTTTTTCAACACACACCACACATGCATTCATTAAAAAAAAAAAAAGCACTGAATAAATTCCAATTTGGCATGATTATGTGATGTGTGGCCTTGTGTGCATGGAAACTCTCACCTATTGGCACTTGTAATTTTAGTATCATGTAATTAAATTGATTTTTTTGTCAAGTCAGTTTTAAACTATGTCTTTGAGGTAAAAGGCCAGTACATTAATCCACTGTGGTATTTATTATTTAAATACTAATCAAGAGGTCAATTAATGTTTTCATTGCTTTTGTAAATGAGTAATGAAGTACCGCTCAGAGCTCTTGGGAGAGTCTACTGTTAAATAGGAATGTGATTTCATTCCATCTTTTCAAATGGCTCTAAATGTATTTATTATGCAGCTCTTACCTTCTAGACATTTTGTATTTCATGAGTGGAGTGTTTCACTTGAACTCTAATCCACATACTGCACATCCAAAAGCCTAGGCTTCTCAAATACGCTGGGATTCTCGTTCCACTCTTCAAGTCCATATCAATTTTGCAGTAATTGGGTTTGATGAATATACAGCTGATTTAATTGTAAGAATCAAAGTCTCTCTATATGCCAAAACAAGGCATATAAAACTAGGAAGTTTCTATTTGACTTCATATTATCTACAATACTGAATAGAAGGAGAATCAAGTTGACAGCGGATGATTAGCCAATTTGCTAAAATTGATTTGTGTGTATGGAAAAACAGATTTTGATATACACCTTCCTGAGTTTACTAAACACCTATTTAAGCTCTGTTTTCCCTGCTCATTACAGATAATGTTATTTAATGCATTTTGTGTTAGAGCCAGATTTCCAGTCCCTTCATCCCAAGGGAGTCAGACTTGAACAGCTATTTTGTCATCTAATGAAGCTCCAGACTGCTATAAAGCTATCACGGTGTAACATACTTTTCCACATGACTATCTGTTTTATTATAAACTTCAAAATTCTCCTGGCCCCAAAGTGTGCTGGTAATCTCAGCTAGGAGCAGAGATGCCATATGGCAGCATAGGAATGGACTGGTTCAAGACCTTCATCCTAGCATAATCTTGCTCACCATCTCTCTGGCATCTGTTAACTTTTCACCCTTTTTCCTTTGGTTTCTTGTGCGAATTGGAAAAATCAGATAGGCAGGGAGAGATACGTTGTCTGGGAACATCTTAAACTTATCATATAAGTTTCTATGAAGAATATATATAACTTTTAAGAAGTGATACTTGATTTCCTCTTGCTGCTGCTGCTGCACTTGGGAACATGGTTGATTGAACAACTAATATCTTATTTCACTACTGGCTCTATTGTTATACAACCTAGAAAGAGCTATAGACATTGCCTAGAACCTCCTTCATTGTTCAAATGCATTTTTCAATTATGTGGACTAATTGCACAACAAGTATGGATTTTTTTTTAACGTAAATGAAAACCAGTAAGTAATAGCAAGCAAATTGTGTTTAACTATAGCATCTTAGTAATAAAAAAAAAAATAGTTTTTAAAATGCCATAGGATACATTTTAGAAGCCATCACTACTATACCAATGAATAACACGAAAAGAGAAATACATACCTACACGTGAGACTTTGGGAAGAATTTTAAGAATTACAGATCCTCAGAATATAAGCTTTACCCCAATGGAGAGGAAAGTAGGACCCAAGCATGACCATTAATAAAGAAATGGGAAAAACATTAACACTGAAGAACAGGGAACATGACTGAACTCTGTACTTACACTGAGAGAAGACATGAAGAATTTCCTTCATTTACTTTGTGTAAAACAAGCCCTTTTTGCTTAAGTCAAGTTGCAGACTGTCTGCTTCTTCTTTGACCTTGCCCATCTAGTCTTCATCTCTGATGTATAAAGTGAGAAGCAAGGTGCTGAAATGCAAATAGGACTGCAAATGAGGATCATGTATGTGCATTTGATGCTGGGACCTTCAAAGAGGCTCTAAAAGCAAATCTACCACAGAAATCCAGCGTTACTACTACTCATCAAGACAGACATGCACTCAAGGCAATCAAGTATGTTGTAGGATTTTCTGCCTTCATATAAAGGATGCATCTTCTTCACTGTGCAACTGACTTTCTTTTTTTTGCATCTGACTTTCATCTGGAATTGAAGCTTTGAAGTCTAGGGTCCTGCTGTCAGGGCTTATTTCTTTTATTGGCTCTTGCTCCTTCTCAGACTAAGGTAATATAAAAATTGAAACTGACAATTTTTCATTACTAATATATTTTTAATAGTTTTTTGAACTTTGTATTCAAGGAGTCCTTTTCACAGGAAAAAGAAAATCATGTGACTAGCTTATTTCGCAGCAACACCCAAAAGCTTACTTTGAGCCAACTGCAATATGATGCTCTTAAAAAGGCAATTTCTGCTCCAGAGAGCTTACAATTTTATATTATTCCTAGCAGTTCTATTTCTGACTATGCTGAGTGGTTAGACAAGATGCAATCTGAAGAATGAGTTTCAGAATATGACTACTGCTAATTAGCAGCTGTTAACAACTGAAAAGATGCATGTGGTACCAACTCTTCAAGGCTAACAGAGAGAAGGGCTTCCTGCATGATGAGAGGTTATTCACAGGGTTGCACTGGTTCCCTAAGTAAGTCTACTGTTGTTGGCACCCATACTGTAGGGACAAAGATCTTATCAGCAGTGTGCAGGCACTAAGCCATCCTGACAGATGGGTTCTGCTGTGGGTAGAGCATGTGTGTTGGCTGCAATATGTGAGGGGAACGATGCCCACTTAGGACAAGTGAAGTGTCTGCTTACCTTGATTTTCCACACTGCCATTACTGACTCCGTTCTGAAGCCAACGTATTTTAAAAACCTGTTCATACAGAGATTTTCAGTGCTCCTGCATTTAGCAGAGAGCTTGACCAGTAAGAAGAGTAACAGTAATGACAATCACATCATCACCTTTCATCCTTCAGCTAGAAGAATCTTGTGGAATGAGCCAAAAATTTTTTGGTAGGCCTGCCAAGGTTTGTAAATATGTCAACAAGGTGAGGAAACTCTACAATAGTCCCTGTGCTTAAATGAAAAGCACATGTGTAGACCACTGAATCTCTATTGCTTTCAAGTGAGAGAGCTTTCTACATAACTACTGCTGTGCTGCGGTAAAATGGTTTTATTTACTGGAGGTATTTCAGCTAGTTGTACTTACTTCACAGTAAGAAACAGTACTTTACAGAGAGCATTTCTCAAATGATAGCAAACCAACTGTTTTATTGTGAGATCAATTCCTGACACTTTGTCTGTTTACCTGCTTTGCTGCATGAATTTCACAGAGTAACATAATGCTCCTGGAAATAATGTATATTTTTAAGTTCCTAAAATTCGCAATGGGAAAAGTTATTTCCCTTAGAATGATGGTAATTTTAGTTTTCTTTCAAATTATGCAGTAATTACGCAGTGTCATCGGCAATGAATAACCCATGACTAGTACAGCACCTGGCACGAAAACAAATGGTTTCCTGAACAGCCATATCAACGAAGCCTGGTTTCCCAAGGAGTTGTTTCTTCCTCCTCTTCCAGCACTCACATTGCCACAATTTGGTGCTGCTCCTGATCTCTACGCTTAGGGCACAGTGTAATGCACTATCATCGGTCCTCCCATAGTCTTCCTTGCCCATCGTAATATTCCAGCTCTCTCTCATGTCTTCTATTTACCGTTTTGGAGGCGTTGGCTGGCCAGGAGTCAGCCCATGCCATAGGCAGTCTGAAGCTACACATCTGTTGATTTGTCAAGCAGTCTAAGCAGAGTGAGACCTGCCTTTTGGAGAACAGTAAGATCCTCCTCCTCTCTGTCAAATTTAGTTGGCATTCAAATGTTAACAGGAGGGCTGCAGTCACAGACATTTTGTTCACTTAGAAATGCAGACAAATAAAGACTGCTTTTGCCCTTCAATATAAAATATTCATATTATTTTGATGCATTATTCTACCTCTGAAGCAAGTACTGCACTCACTTTTTTTCTTCGTTGCTACTTAGCATATCATGTTAACATTTTATTGACTCCAAAATGTCTGATTATTATGGTTTATGTTCTGTACAGAAGACCCCTCTGGCCCTCTTCCCTCGCTTTTCAACAGAGATTTACTAGTGAGGGCCGAAGTGCATAACAATGTTAGGGAGGCCTCATGATTTTCAGTATATCGTGCTGCTGAGCATTTATTCTGTTTTCTTTTCTTAACTGTGCTCTATATAAGAACCGTCTGTAATTTATTAAAATGTAAGGTACCTTTAATAAATATTATCCTTTCATTTTGATTATATTTACTCTCCAATATGCAGTATTTGTAACAGTCATTTCAAATAGGGTTTCCTTTATGACTATGAATATGAAAGGCTCTTTCCTATTCAGTCGGAATTACATATATCATTAATTCAAGAAAAAATGGAAACAACTATGATCAAATTAAATTGTGAAACACAACCTTCTTATGAACCCTTACAGTTCATTCCTTGTGGAGCTCAGTCTTATTTAATTAGAACCCAAGACACTGTATTCTAGAGACAGAATGAACAGCTTCTTACTGTATACCTTGCTATGCAACTTGATATAGCATAAAATGTATAGCATCATTAGATTGCTGGTAGGCTGCTGAAGTCAATAAGGCCGGAGGATGTTTCCTGATGTTTGTTTCACTTGAGAAACTTATTCTTGGTTTGTATTGATTCATTCTGATGTATGGTAGCAATATCATGAAATTTTCTATTCTCTGAGTTCCAAACAAAGGTTACTTGGGAAATTTAATAGATTTGCCTTATCACTTTGTGATCATCTATGAAAAGCATGCCTCATATTTTTAATATAGACAGATTTTTTCCATCTACTGTAACAGCTTCAATGCTTACACAAAATGTAAATCCATTCATTCTGACATATGAAGAAACAATATTTGTTTCATCATTGATTTCTGTTTATGTTTACAGTTCATCAATGGAAAAGTATTTCTGTAACGCAGTCATCTGCGAAATTCAACATTCTTTAATCCACAACTCCATTTGTTTGGTGTTTTGGACCAATAATGTGTGTACCTATCTTGTAATAAAGAGTATGTGTGAAAATTAACTACTCTAAAACCTTATCTGGCTTATATAGAGATTATTTATCTAGGCATTTATATTTTTCCTTCCATATTTTTATTCTTTTTCGTAACAAAAATATTTTAGGAGTGACAACCTTTTTTAATCTCATGCAAAAATGTTACAGAGTTTACTATATGAGTTAAACAGATTGCTGGACATTCAATCATCTCTTCTCTTAGAGGCTGTAGATAACTGGTAGCTGCAGAGTAATGAGATGTTCACTGCTTTAATCAAACAACTAGTTAGTCATATTTACGCATCTATCTCAGTGGAATTCCTACTGATTTAAATCCAACTGGGCCTATTTCCACTATTTTCCCTATAGAATATATTTGAAGAAGATGGGTGGAGTAAAGCAGAGGTCAGATCCACAAGCAGATGAAATTCCAGGCATGGATCCATGTAAATCACTACAAGGCTTAATCCTTGCTTTGAGCAGTACTGAATAAAGGACTCATAATCAAAAGCAATACTCTCTGAATTGTTGGCCACAGTGAACTGAACCACATCTTCATAAACAATTATGAATTGATTTGTAACTCTATAGGTTAAAATAATCAACATAAATGGGACCATAGCATTTAGTAATGTGTATGCAACATTTTAGTATGGAATAATTCAATACAGCACTTGGCAAAAATCAACAGACACAATCCAAATAAATTTACCGATGCCAAAGGGGGGTCTTTAATGAGATTTGGATCATGTGTAATTACCTTTGCCAAAATAATGCTTCATCTATTGGCATTTCAAACAAATAGACATTTCCCAAAGATGTTTAAAATTATATCCCAGTGTTCTAGTTTTTCAACCAAAAAAAAACAAAAGCAAGCCTCAAGAATTTTCTTGAGAAATCTTTGCATTCTTAGTTTTAAGTCATAGCTAATAATACAATCCTTTCAATACTCCACTCACCTGAATACAATGAAAATCTCTAGGGGGGTCATTTAAGAAAATGAATGATACAGAGCTACACATAAAAATCAAAATATCCTGAATGGGTTTTATTTGAAAGAGCTTTTTGATATATATCAGGTGTTACAGTAAAATCTCTTCAGTGAATTAGAATTTTCCATCATATCACAGAGAGCCATACAGTGTGGAACAAAAAAGTATTATGCTTGATTTAGTAGGCAAGAGGAATTTCTATCTATAAATCAGAAAGTGACTGAATACAACACATATATCAGGTACCTCTGGGGAACATAAAGCTGTGAAATGTAGTTAGAGTATAGTGGTACAGTTAATTTCTACTATTTTAGTAGTATATTCCCAGGCTTTCATTAGATGATCATTCTTTAAAGGAAATTTAATTGTTTCAAATCCCTTCTGATTTCTGCCTGTACATGGAAGGACATTGCAAATAAAAAGAATTTCAGAATGACACAAAGTCTGTGCGGGAAGCTACTGCTTACTGCTTGTCTTCTGTGCCATTTTTTTGGCTTTCTGTTTAAATACTGTGTTTAGCTTCTCTGCCATCTCTTTCTTAAGCCACGTAAGGTTGAATTAGATGACATTTAAAGTCAATACTTGTATTGGACATAGGTACTTTAAATTAGAAAGAATACATATAGGAAATCATTCTCAGATTATGTAGGTACCAAAGGCACCCTGGCCTAATAATTTTTGCAGTGTTAGGTTTTGCTGAAAGGCCTTTCTGCACTAAAGCACTGAAGGATCAGCTTCAGTGGGTGTATTTTAAAGACCATTTATGTGGTAGATCTGTTTATGGTCTTTAAAACAAAGACCAATAAATACTTAATATGTTAATATTTTATTTATCAAATGATATGAATTTAATACGTTTAATGTTGTTCCCATGTGCTTTTTTTATTTTGATAAATAGCATTTAGTCCTTTCACATAACAACCTCGATGTTATAAAAGGTTATCATCATAGTTAATACACTTCAGTCTTTACTCAGATTATTCTCTAAATGTTCTTCATCAAGGAATTCATTGATTTAGAAGAGAGTGGGACTGAGTGCACCCTCAGCAAGCTTGCTGATGACACCAAGCTGAGTGGTGCAGTGGACACTCTGGAGGGAAGGGATGCCATCCAGAGGGACCTGGACAGGTTTGAGAGGTGGGCCTGCGCGAACCTCATGAAGTTCAACAAGGCCAAGCGCAAGGTCCTGCACCTGGATCGGGGCAATCCCTAACACAAATACAGGCTGGGTGATGACTGGATTGAGAGCAGCTCTAAGGAGAAGGACTTGGGGGTGTTGGTTGATGAAAAACTCAACATAAACCAGCAATGTGTGCTCGCAGCCCAGAAAGCCAACTGTATCCTGCGCTGCATCAAAACAAGTGTAGTTAGCAGGTCAAAGTAGGTGATTCTCCCCGTCTAGTCACACCTGGAGCACTGCGTTCAGCTCTGGGGCCCCCAGCATAAGAAAGACATGGACCTACTGGAGCAATTCCAGAGGAGGGCCATGAAGATGATCAGGAGCACCTTCCCTATGAAGACAAGCTGAGGGAATTGGGGTTGTTCAGCCTAGAGAGGAGAAGACTCTGGGGAGACCTTATAGCAGACTTCCAGTAGTTAAAGGTGACCTACAAGAAAGATGGGGAGAGACTCTTTTATCAGAGAGTCTTACCTAGGACAAGGGGTAATGGTTTTAAACTAGAAGAGAGGAGATTTAGATTAGATATTAGGAAGAAATTCTTTACTATGGTGGTGAGGCACTGGAACAGGCTGCCCAGAGAAGCTGTGGATGCTTCCCCACATCCCTGGAGCTGTTCAAGGCCAGGTTGGATGGGGCTTTGGACAGCTTGATCTAGTGGCAGGGGGGGTGGAACTGGATGATCTTTAAGGTCCCTTCCAACCCAAACCATTTTGTGATTCTATGATTCTATTGTTTTCATTTAGTAGCTAATATTAATATGAGAGTGATAGACTATTCTAAACAAAAAGCATCAGCTGTGGAGAATTCTTTTTTTTCATTAATGCAGTGTTTGCTATGCTAATGGCAGCATATTTTAGGTAAATCTATTAATCTAATTTCCTTGCCAGAATAAAGAAGAAAATCTGTAAAGAAAATAAAATAGAGGAAATGGTGTGCTACTAGATGTATGATAAAAACACCAGAATAAGTTTCATTTCCCAAAAGAAGGTAATCTTTTCTTCTTCTCTGAAAAACCATTTAAATGAGGTCTCATTAGCATCAGTGGTTGGTGCTCAAGGTGTGCTAGGTTTGCTAACCTTTTGATTAAATCCCCAGAGGTCTGTGACCTAGTTCTCCTGTGCTGACCATCTAAATTATGTTCTGATGCATACTGTTGTTAAGATAGTCCCAGAACCAGTATAATTGGTGAGCCTTAAGCTATCTAGAGCTTGAAAATGCAATAAACCATTAATATGTAAACTCACACGCTTGGTGTCTCCTTCTCAGACGGAATCAACAATTATAAGTGCAACCCTAGGAGCCTTCAATATACCTTATAAAACTGCTTTCCTATATAATTCTCTTGCAAGTTTGCTTATAAAATATTGAAGTTTATCAGTAAAAGAAATCATGAAGACAAGAATGATAGCAGAATTGGATGTTATTAATAATGATGCAAAGGAAGGACACAAGAAGTTGTAATAGTCAGTGCTTTTTCAAATGTAACTGCTGTTTAATTAACTCTGTTGAGGACAGAAGATAACTTGCATAGTGTTAAAAAATATTTGAGTTTTGGTAGGTTTGCCATATACAGTAAAGTAGTAATTTATGACTAAATAAGAGCAAAGTTTGTCTGGGCTTGTTTTGAGTTGTGTGCACTGAACCTTACAAACCATGCAGGTCAAACTGTTCCTGTCCATCAGTCCAATGTACAGGGCAGTGTGCTGTTACTACTGGCCTAAGAGCCCAGGAAACAGGTAGTGACGCAGTGGCAGCTCCCAGTGTCTGGGAGCTCTTGCTTCAGCCGAGTCCAGCTACCCCCTCTATGTGCTACATACGTTTTATGTATGTCCTATTCTCCTCAGCTATATCTGCTACCAATAGAATCTGCTGCTTCTGAATCTGGGCTTCATGAGTACAGCCTAACAAACTGTGGAATGGAAAAAAGAGGGATGAGGGCTGGTGGGGTGAGGCCAGAAGAAGCAGGTGCCATACAGTCCAATGGCAGGAGAAGCAGGAAGGTAACTGGGGTGTACCAGCCCTCCCCCCTTCACTTACATTGGAGAAAGGTCCTTGATTGAGACCAGGAGTGCAGGGCTAGGACTTCTGCACCCATCTGCAGCATCTTTGGGGCTCTACCCCAAAATACGTTATATCTAAGCTTAGACCCTGTGGTCGGGTGGCACGTGTATTAGTGGGTGCTTGAGGACGAGAAGGAAACAATGCCGGTGCTTCATCAGTTCAGCACTCCTTCCCACCTCTTTCGCTCTACATACATGGGTACCTGTAGAAAAGACCTTTGCTACGAAGTAGAGTATATGAGAATTGATTATGTCCCTTTACTCCTCAGGATGAAAGTTAAGGAAAGGCAGTAATCCAGCCTATTGATTAAGAAATGCTTTAACCAAGAAATCTGCAGTATTATTTTAAGGAACACATATCAATGCCTGTAAATCGTAAGACTGCATACAATATGTATCAGGTCATGACTCTCAGCAGCTTAAAACCAACTCCCCAGTTGGACTTCCACTTGAATTCCAAAGTACAGGAAACATTCAAACTGTTCCAGTCTACCTAATTTTCATTCCCAGACTCTCATTTTCCTTCCATGCATATTATTTTCTTCCCTGCCTGTTTGTAGTGGCACTAAGAAGCCAGCCTCACTGAGTCAGCAGGAAATACTGACTAAAACGTTTATAAGAAACTCTTTTGCAAGAAAAAGGCAGGCTAATCATTGAGGCACTTGTAACTCCACTGTTGCTCTGTTTCAGTAGAAGAGACAAGTGGTCAGTGGGTATTTGCAGTGTTTCACCCACTGTCTTCCATGTGATACTTATCTAAAAATACTCCACTCACATGGAATATTCCATCTTAGTACAAAATATAAGTTCTTTTGCAAGACCGACTCATTATAATCCAAGTCCCACGTCTGTATGCATTCTGTGTGCATATGTTGGAATTGGACAGTTTCAGAAGAACCCAGAATAGATTTTTATTGATCTCATTTTGTAAAGGGATAAAAAGCAAATTTTGAGGACGATTTTATCTATTTATTTAAAACAACTTTCTTGCAAGAAAAATTACTTCAAACTTAACTTTAACCACATTGATAAATGACAGATTTAAAATACTCTTTTTGTATTATTTGAGCACTCTGACATAGTGCTGAAAGTATATTCTTTACCTTACTGGAAAACAAACAAACAAACAAACAAGCAAACCAATAGAATTAAGAAATGCTCTATACCTTGCAGGACTGGACTCTCCATTATCTTAGCAGAAAAAAAAGGGAACTGCATTTCAAAACCTGCAGATGACTTAGGATCCTGTGTCGTTCTGATTGGACTCATGCCCTTAGCTTAGATTTTAGTCATTTTTTTAAATCTTCCCATAAATAGTATTTATTGGATCCATTGCTTGCCTAAGTAGATGGACCATAGTTGGATGGGCATTGGATCAGCCTTACTATGAACAGATGTGTTATGGCTAGAGGGAAATTAATATAGACAGCAAAAAATTGTAGTGAATCACAATTTCTCACTATATTCAGTTCAAGCCGTGTCTTGAGGGAGGTACAACATTTTCTAACACTACACTACTCTGCCAGCACCCCTGTAGAGCCTATCACAGGGACACAGTTTTAGGAAAGCTAACTCAGCCATTTCAAAATGCACCACTTTGATACACTTGTCTGCCCAAATGCAGCCATCCCTCTTTGATCAGGCTGCCAAAATAAATGTGTTGTGACGCTTTTTCTTTATCTCATTTCAGCTTCTGAACACCAGATTTTAAAAGCATCTGCAGCTACAGAAAGACCTTCACCATAATGCAAGGACATTTTCCAACAAGGTAAGTAGAAATCACATAAATATGAGACTACATCTGGATATTACAAAAGAATTAATGATTCATATTTTAAAACTATAGCTGCATCCGTTCTGCAGAGACCTTTTATAGATATATTAATGAAGAGATCTCACCACATATTCTTTCTAGGCATTATATCTACAGTCACATGGGTTTAAACAAAATCACTTCGCCATTCTATTCTGTTCTCCTCTGAGTCCCTACTCTCTTCATATTTGTAGCTGTCCTAGTTTGGATCAATATTCAGCATGTAGGCAAGCACAAAAACACAGAAACAAGCTGGCCTGACACACTTGTGTGTATCTGCGCATATAAGCTTGCAATTAGTTTATATTAAATTTCTATAGAAATTAATATAGTTTATATATTTATATAGTTTATAAAGCACTTAATCAACAGAAGTATACTCTAACACATTTGTAAGGCAAAAGCACATTCCTGTCCACAGGGTTCTACAATTCCAGGTTGTGCTCCTGGAAGGAAGAGCTGACAACTCTGAATCTCAGTGATGTTTCTAGGTTTCATCCGAAAAGATAAAACCCCTGCATTCTGGAGATTAAGGGCAGCCAAATAAGCTTGCTGTTCCTTACATCTTATAAATATTAGTTTTTCAAGGAACATTTTTGGCTAAGAAAAAACAGTTAGCTTCAGGTAGGTTAAGATCAGCAAAGCTTTGTGGTTTTTATTTGTTTGTTTGTTTGTTTTGTTTTTTAAGTTCTTACCTTACAGAATCACAGAACGGTTGGGGAAGGAGGGGAGCTCTGGAGGCCATTTTGTCTGACTCCCCTGCTCAAGCAGGGCCACCCAGAGCAGGCTGCCCACAGGCCCACATCCAGGTGGCTTTTAAAGATCTCCAGGGAGGAGACTCCACAATTCTCCGGGCAGCCAGTGCCAGTCCTTGCTCACTCACACAGGAAAGTGCTTCCTGGTGTTCAGAGGGAACCTGCTGTGTTCCAGTTTGTGCCCACTGCCTCTTGGCCTGTCACTGGGCAGCACTGAAAAGAGCCTGGCTCCACCTTCTTTGTGCCTCCCCTCAGATGTTTATAGACATTGACAAGATATCCTGTGCTATTACAAACTAATGTAAACTTTTAGCTCAATATTGTCTATTCTTAATAAGCTAAAAAATGGCTTACTATGCTGATGTACTGGAGTGAAGCTTAGATTATGACTGCTCTGGTGTTAGCAATGTGTCACAAGTAATCTTGCTTGCAAAGAAAAATGCACAACTCCTTTTCCTAAACAAACATTTCCTCTGAAAGTTCTTCCCCTCAAGATAAAACTTTCCCTTTCAGCTGATTATACTGCTTATCTGACTTATGTACTCTTAACAAGATCTTGAATTTTGAAGAATTTCCATCAGGGTCTGTCTGGAATCAAAATGATTTGATTATGGGATATTTCAAATTTTTTTTCCTCCAAATCTTCAATACACTCTTGCAAAGCCCTCAAAATGTGGAAAAAAAAAAAATCTAATTCTAAGTGTGACATCAGCTCTATTTTATACCAGCTCTATTTTAAAACAATATTTTTTTCAGAGAGTGTATTTTGCTTCTCATTGCACACTGATTGTTTTGATTATGTTTTGGCTATAATTTTAATAAGTAATTTTTAATAAACCCAGAGAAATCATTAAAGTAGTAGAAATGTTTCTATTTATGTATAAAAATCCAGTTATCCCACAGGTGATAGTGTGTTGACAACAACTGAAAATCGTGTTAACAACTTGTGTGCCTATTGTGCACAATGCTCACACTATTCCCACAAGTTCCTACAATATGTTTTCTGAAGAATTTTTCTTCCTATTTTATCCATTTCATAATCGTCTGGAAGATATTTCTATACTTAAATGACTACGATTTTGGAGGAAAAAATAACGCCCAAACCATTTTCAGCCTCCTGCTGAGAGCTCACTGTTCATGGTACATTACAAAGTGGTCCCTAAACTCTATAGTATCTGAACACTGCACAGTAATTTTGTGGGTTTTGTTGTTGTTGTTGTTGTTGTTGTTTGTTTGTTTGTTTGCAGAGCATCAGGCATCTTCCTCCCCCACCAGACTTTTATGCAAAATTTGCCATTTGCAGTTTTGTAAAAAATCTGAAACACTAACTTTGTGACCACTTCATCAGTAAGTTCCTTTGCTTTCCTTTTCCTTTCCCTTGTGCTTCCTGTCAAAGTTTATCATTTTCATTGACGTGAAGGGTGCAAGATTATCCGTTTGTTTTTAAGCAAAAAAAATAAAGAAAAAATAATCTATATATGAATGACAAAAGGCCTCCTTTACACATCAGAGTACAAGTAAAAAAATCTTCCTGAAAATAAAGTAAATGATGCTTTGCTATCCAAATGTTTAAATCTTCTGAAAAGCAATTGGGTTTCCCTTGAACAAATAGGAATACTTACTCCTAACAGAAAAAGCCAAGTCTTTTATTTAGCTTTGTAGTAATCCAGAAACAAGGCAGACAAACTTATTCTGCTAAAGATCAGAGAGAAATAATTAAAGAAAATAGTTTTTCAGTGGGTTTTGGGTGGGTACATTATGAGTGCTTGAGTGGGCTGGTTACTCCATTCCAAGTTTAGCTGAACTGCGACCCTTCTTTTCCTGCTGAGTATTCAAAAATGAATTGTGAAATTATGGAGAAAAAAAAAAAAAAAAGGAAAACAGGAGGCTGAAGCAGCTGGAGTTTATTACCTTACAAGAACCATCTGATAGGAATAATAGGAAAAGTCTAAGAACAGGCAGAGAACCTAGACAAAAAGCTAGTGTAGATTTGGAAGAGTTTACTTCATAAAATTCATTGTGTGAACAAAAAAAAACAAAGACTAAAATTGGGATTTTGCCTACAATTATGAGTGCAAAATACTTCAGGATTTTTCTGCAATAAAGAAAGCAGTAATGAGTTTTAGTAGTAATTTTTCACTGCCTTTTAGGAAGTATCAGACATAAACCCTATAAATAATATATTGTCCAGTACATTGTAAATTGTACCACAGAAAAGTGTCTCCTTTCTTATACAAGGGTCACTGAAAATCAATACAGTTCCTTCTGAAAAGCTCTATACAATGTTTTAACACTTGTAGGTGATGGTTCAACTTGTTATGGCCTATGGATAAGTGATGTACAAGAATCGTGTACACACAAATAGCGTTGAAATAAATAAATGTCTAGTAGTACTTCCAGAAGGATCTGATAAAACTAAATTCTGGATCTTCTGATAGATGTTTTTTATTTTCTTATTTACTGTTGATGTATGAAGCTGCAATTCTGAGACAAGAGTTGCAGTTATAGATACTGCTAAAAGGACAGATCAGTTTTGATAGGAAATCCTAATCTGATATATTCTCTGGGTTTTAGACTTCCATGTATTGGGTTCAACACTGTCTTCCATAATATTCCTGTCTCCGAGCTGGGACATTATGGTCTAGATGGGGGAACAACTAGATTGGTAAAAACTTGACGGATCATCGGCTCAGAAGGTAATGGCTAATGGACTGCAGCCTAACTGGAGGACAGTAACACATAGAGGACTGACAGGTCTGTCCTGGGACCTGGCCTGCTTCAGGTCTTTATTAATGACCTGGAGGAGGTGAAGGAGGGCATGCTCATTATGTTTGCAGGTTAAACCAAACTAGGGGAACCAGTCCACCTGCCCAATGGCAGGGAGCCAGACTGGCTGGAGGACTGGGCCAAGAGGAACCTTATGAAATTCCACACGGACAAATGCAAAGTTCTGCCCCAGCAAGGAAGGAAGAACCCCCTGCCTCGGCACAGGCTGGGGACTGCCAGGCTGTGGAGCAGCCTGGGGCTTTGGGCCAGCAGCAAGCTGAGCTGACCCTACAGCCTGCCCTTGCAGCAGAGATGGCCAGCAGTGTCCTCAGTTGTGTAAATGCACAGGTGGTGGATTGAGGGAAGGAATTATCCCCCTCCACTCAGCACTCATCTGGGGTACTGCATCTAGTTTTGGGGTCCCCAGTACAGGAAAGACATTGATAAATTGAAGTGAGCTTAGCAGAGGGTCACCAGGACAATCAGGGCTGGAAGACTTGCCCTGTGAGGGGAGGCTGAGGGACCAGAGCTTGTTCAGCCTGGGGAAGATGGCTATGGGGAGAACCTAACAGCCACCTGCCAGTATTGACTGGGAGGTCACTGAGGAGATGGAGAGAGGCTCTTCATGGCCCATGGCAGGGTGGGAGACAACAGACATAAGTCGAAACCAGAGAGGTTCAGACTGGATATAAGGAGAAAAAATTTCCCCATAAAGACAGGCAAGCAGTGCTGTGGGTTGCTCAGATGAAGCTGTGCAGGCTCCGTCCTTGGAAGTTTTCAACACCAACCAGATAAAGCACTGAGCAGGCTGGTCTGACCTCATAGGTGGCCCTGCCTGAGCAGGAGGTTGGACTGGAGACCTACAACAGTTGCTTGAATTATCCTGTAAGTCTATGATCCTATATAGTAATTACTGTGAAAAATGACCAACAATGCTTTTCAACATTTTTCTTTTCCTCTAATACTCAAGGTAGTTTAGCATCATTATAGACACAACAAACACATGTTGTCATCTCTACATTGCATTTCATGCTATGCATTTAATGAGACCATGTGTGTTACTAACTTCCTATTTCTTTCAATAAAACAAATTGCCTGGGTAAAACAAAAGACTAACTTGTATAGCACACCCTGACGAGGACAGGGAATCATAGAATGGTTTGGGTTGAAAGGGACCTTAGAGATCATCTAGTTCCAACCCCCCTGCCATGGGCAGGGATGCCACCTACTAGATAAGGGAGCATTCTCCTCTTACCATTCTCATCTTGTGGTAGTTCATACTCTTTTGACCTACTGGCAGAAATCTACACTTCTGAACATCTTCACAAATTGCTTTGCATATTCATCTCACTGAACTGAAAATAGCGTCTGAGTGTAATTTGCTGTCTTTATTCTTGCTAGGAGGCCCTCAGCCAAAAGCCTCTCATCAGCTCCAGGGGTTTCTGTCTGTGACAGTCCAAATAGAAAAAAGAAAGTATAATATGCTGAGAATGCCTTTTGTTTTGATTTTGTCTCATAATTAATTAAGAACACACGAACATGAGGTTAAAATGCTCACCCTAGGAAATAAACCTAGCATGCATATGCTATCATAGCCTATCACAAATCTGAATCTTTGTAAAAGGGATTTCAAACTTCTGTTTGAAAACTGTTTTGGAATCTGCTGCTGTAAAACACCCTAAATTTCTATCCTAAATTAACTAGGTCCCATTTTATGCCTGCTTATTCTTTTGTCAGGTAAGTAAGTAGTAACATACAAGTAAAAGCTTAGAATCAGCCTTTATATGAGCACACGTTTTGAGCACACTTTGAAAATAGGCTATTTACCAACAACTAGATTTCTTCAAGTTGTATTGTCAACATGCTCTGTGGCATGAAAAAAAACACATTTTTTCTATGTGTTCCCTAAGAACATAAGGCTAGCAACAAATGCCAATCCCTAATGAATCCCCCTTTCATTAAGGTCTCTGTCAAAATGAGCTTCCTATTCCCTGATTATTTTAATAGCCCTTTCCTGTCCCTTCTCTAGTCCAAATATGTCTCCCTGAGGTATCTCAGTTATACCAGGGGCATATACTCTACTGATGTCATTATTAGACAAATTCTCTACACCGTGTATTGCTGTCTTCTTTTTGTTTCCTTGTTTTGTTATTTTAAATTGGTCTGACGGCTACTGGAAAACTGGATGAGAAGCATGGGACTTTGCCGTTGCTTCCTGTTTTAATCAAAGGTCTTCCTTGAAGTATAACACAATAACTGGAGGAGGATATTTCCTATAAACTTTTAATGAAAACTGGCAAGATTTATGTAAGTGGGAGTATTTGTGCTCCAATATTGCTACAATATGTTTTAATTAATGATTATCACCTGAACATTGCTATCATTGTGAGGCAATTCTATTGATTGGTGCTATATTTACATCAGTATTTTAGTACATATTAAAAAACAAAGCACCTCAATATCTGTGTCAGAAGAATGCATGCAGAGAAGCACAAAACTGAAAAGACCTTGTTCGCAGTTTAGACTGACATGGTGAACAGAGAGATCGGTGATAGACAAGAGTAGTGTTTTGTTTTTTTTTTTTATAAGAATAACAGTAACCATCTGTTCCCGTATTTAGAGTGCAGATGTACTCTAAGGAGTAACTTTGTAAAATTGGTATCATGGGGCTCTGTGTTCATTCTCTCAGTGACTCAAGAGCACACTTGCTCAGTTGGAGTTTTAAAAAAGATGTAGACTATGAAAAATGTCCCAAATGCTAGCTTTGCAAATGTATCCTGAGATGTAAAAGTTGAGCAGAATTCTTCTGTATATTACCTCTAGCAATAAGGACTCTGTAACTGCAATCAAATAAAAAATGTTCTTGCTGTCTAACCTACTGATTTATTCGGCTCTGTCACACGTCCATTGTTTCTGCAGCGCTAACAAGTATTTGTTTTTTCTCTTCAGGTTGTTGGACTTCATGAACTCAGTGCGATTTGAGACATGCTAACAGCGTACTTGGAATGCTTGCCTGAACAAAACAAAGATCTTGTTTCCATACGTCGTTACCTTCTGCTCCATTTCTGAAATATGGTTTTCTGCAGTCTTCCCCTCAACCCAACGCATCCACATTCTGCAACCTATTCATCACTTCTTTGTATCCCATTATCAAAACTCAGCTTTTGTTTCATGTGGTATTTTTTCCCCAAGATCGCTCATTCTTTCCAACTAATACTTAAACTAAAGATGATAACTTAGTGTGAATGTCAAATCGAATAGCAACTATTTCTTTATAGCATTCGTATTTGTTTTCCTGTTGCAGATCATAGCTTTTTCCCCTCTCATCGCTTCTTCTCAGAGACAAATTTACTACCCCTACTGATCTGCTAGAAAAGAAGTAGCAGAAACACATTTCGTTTCTAACAGGGTATTACTCTAGGTTTCTACTTTTGGTATCAAAGAAGCTTTAGAAGTGTTCTGTTGAATGTGTTTTTAAAACTACCACTTTTCAAAACAAGTACTCTTTAATAAATAAAATTATAATTGTGTAAAATTACTGGAATAGAAGAAGTATCTCAGAAATGGCCATGCAATTAAGAGAGATCTCCCCTTTGCTTCTTGAAATGCTTGCCCAGTGGCATTGGTCCTATTTGACATGCTACAAGTGGTGATCCACTATGAACACCTCTCACATAACATAGGAATAAAGAATAAAGGTAATGTCAGAAAAAGGATGGGATCCCTTCTCATACAAAAGAACAGAGACACAATGATTTTGTGACTAAAATCAGGGCAAAAAAAGTCAAAGACTAACTTTGGGTCACATGTGGGAACCACAGGATTTCTTAGCATGTTGGAAGAGTCTTTTGAGAAAACTGTGAATAAAGAAGTTTATTTGGAAAGATTCCTTTAAAAAGCCATGCCATCTACTTAATGAGGAGTGGTGATCCTTGTCTGCAAATGTTTGACTATATAGTGTTAATTTAACAAGTCATCATTCTGGTCTCTGTAACACAAGCAATACTCTGTGATCTGTTTAATGATCCCCAATATTTATGTCACAGTTGATTTAACAGGAAATGTGCTACTTCCTGGAATATAATGCATACGCACACTTCAATAACATAGCACAATGCAATCTTAGAGATTGCTTTGCAGCCATTGATTATGTGGAAAACTACCAAGGCTCATACTTGATGCTAAATGCCCTTGCACTATTTTGGAGATGAAAAAAGAAGCCCAAAAAGTGAACAGTTACTTAACTGATCAAGCTGGCAAAACACATGTGAACTCCAATGTGGAAATGTTAATTACTTTACTATTTTCTTGAAAATCTGCTCTTACAGAAGCATTAATCAAATATTAAATAGAAAAATACATTTGGTAGTTGTAGTCAAGACTGCTTTATCCTATGCACTTATTCAGGTTTCCTCACTCCCTGTTGCAGGCTTGTGGCTCTCAAAGCTTCTCAGGCACAAGGGGACATCATTCAGCATGTCATTTGCTCCTTTTGACCACTAACCACAAGCTCTTCTCTCGGAAATCCTGATGTTATTTGACACCCTTTCTTCTATGAGCTTCTTTCCAAATTCTCCATCTTGAAGTTCCCCTACTATCTTACCTGGATGATTTTCTATCCCCTCTGGTACTCAGTAGGAAGTCTCCTACATCTTTTTCCTTGATTCCCTTCCTTTTCTGTTTGCCTCTGTACATATCTCCAGGATTTTAATGACAAAAAATAACAATGGGTAACTTAGGGATTTCTTTCCAATCCAAATATAACAACTGTCCAAACAATAGTCTTAGTCTGACATCTCTGCAGCCTAAGCTTGACAAAGAACTGAACCCTGACTTCCATCTTACATCCCTCTGCCTTCCCCTGTTCATCAATAAAGAGGTCATTATATTCTCTGGTGCTCACTCCTACCACCTGGTTCTCCTTTTCAGAATCTAGATACCCTCATGGGGTGGGTAGGATTAATAACCATCATCTTTAGCCATCTACATCATTGCTACTCACCTGAGGTTCTCTTAAAGTCTGTACAGAGAAACACGTATATTCATTGAACATTTCAGGAAACTACTTTAGGTGTCTTCCTTAGGGTAAATTACATACAACAGAATATATTTAAATCATATGCTTTCATGCTATTGAATGTCCCTCTGATCTGGCCTGTTCTTTATGCACATAGTTAAAACAGTCGTTTAGATTTTTATTATTACCCATCTTAATTATGCAATTATTTTCCACTCTGGCCTTGACAGAGTAGAATTGGTCTTTTGTGAAGATGAAGACAAGGTAGTCTTCCTGCCTCACATCTTTCAACTGACATATTTACAGTTTTTGTTTTTTTAACCCTACATCCTTTGTTGAATCAATCCAGATATGTCTACCATCTTTAATATGCTATCTAGGTGGTCATATCAGCTTTTAAATGTTTTTTATTCTTAGCATTTCTCTCATATGAAATATGTGATAGAAAACCTTCCTATAAGCTCCTGCAGTCTAACATCAGTGCCAAGCATATGGAACAAGCCTCAGTGACTGGATGGGGGCAGTTACACCTTGTCCTTTCTAGTTTGTTGTTTTTTTTCACCCCCTCTTCACTTACATTATAAATGTCCATACATATACATATAAATTTCCAACAGTAATTATCTTTAATATATATGTGTATAGCCTCTCCATTTGGGTCTAATTATAATTATCATTATAATAAAAAATTGATGATATGTAACAAGTGTAACAATGTACTGGATACCACACTACTGACTGTGGGAAAAAAATCTAGAGCTGGGTCCTGTAATGTACTAAGAATCATGAAAAGTAAAATACAAACTCCTCACTTTCCCATAATAACTGCCTTGATATTTATCAACAACTTCAGTCTTTATTTGAAATAGCTTGGGTTAGCCATTCCTCTCTCCTCCCTTAAAGTGATGTGTTTCCTACTTGTTGTGTGGTTACCTCTCAAGGCAAGTACTCAGATCCAGAATGGAGACACTAGAACCCAGTGGGACAGACAAAATATTCCTCCCGATTTAAAGCAGGCTCCAGAAGAACATACTGAAACACTTTGTAGGTGTTTCCATTTAAGAACAGCATGAAACAGCTGCATATGTTCATCCTGAAAAACACATATGGAAAGAAAAATATGTAGAAAAAACGAACCCTGAAACTTCCCATGTGAACAAGTGCTTTCGTTATTTGCCTCACAGCTAAACTTATGTGGAACTGGAAGGGAGAAGCATCCTATAGATGTATCCTTACTCTTAACTTGCATAAAAAATTATGTTCCTACTGTATGACAGCACTTATTAGCTTCTGTTTGGATTGCGTGCATTTAGACACCACCTGAAGATAAATATGGAAATAAAAATAAACTGATGCACTTTTTTTACCAATGGGTCTAGACATCCTGGACTTTATCTGAATGGTTGTAGGAATAAGTCAGAGAATTTTCAGTACAAACAACTTCTGGAATGGTTTTCCTTTTGGAGAATGAAATTCTATAGGTAAGAGACAACAAAAAATTATTTAAGAATACTTCTGTAAAATCCAGGAATTCCATATCGCTACATAAACTGGACCCATAAATTGGGAAAAAAAAAAACGACATCACCTATAAGATTGTATTACAGTTAATATTATTTTTATAAATCCTTACTGATTGCTATAGAAACCTGTTGGACTAATTTTAATAAATACCCCAGGGCTTTTCTACATAAGCCAGGGCATACACACACAGTGCTACTGATTATTATTACAGAGGGGAAGAAAAACAATGGATCATTATATCTTTAAACATGAAAAACTTGGTCTTTCCTTCATTCAGTGTTGATTCAAATAGAGGCACAAAAACTCCAATTAAACAAGCAGAGCCATCCTCTGAGCTTTCCTTTCTGTTCAGCTTGTGTTTCCCTCTAACTCGACCCTGACTTTTGTGTTTTCTCGGAAAACACCTATTAAAACATGGCCTCTGAGTTAAGATCCTGAGATCCTCCAGGGAACAACTGGACCGGGGTTTGATTGTTCAGTCCTCCCCAGAGACCCCCATCAGTCTCCCGGAGGCAGGTGCAGCAGCGGCAGTGCCCTGCAGAGGCTGGCCTCCGATGGGGTGCCCGGGTGCACGTGGGGATGGGAGAAGGCTCCTCCTGGACGGACACAGAAGGGTCCGTGCTCTGCTCAGGAAATCCTCCCACATCCCCAGGCTCAGAGGGGAGCTAATGCCCTAAACACTGCCTTATACGTCTTCTGTATGTTCCCCCTGTGCGGGGGGACCAGGCGGTGCTCGCACCGCCGCTTGCCATCCGTCACCCACCTGGGCACGCTCGCAGTGACAGGTCCTGCGCCAGGGAAGGGGGGAAGCCTCCCCCCGCCCCAGACAGGCGCTGGTGGGGTGTTAAATCCCATCCCTGCTGCTCCTGTTCCAATGTTCCCATCCCTGCTGCTCCAATTCCGATGGGGAATTGTGGGGGCCCCACCCTGCCAGCTCTGCGGGCTGTGGGGCCGGGGCAGTCGCCCATGCCTGTCCCACGCAGGGCGGGCTGCGGGGCCGCAGCCATCCCCAGGCCAGGCAGGGCAAGGGGCCCCCAGGTAAAACTGGGGGGGACTTTATTAACAATACAGGCAGGCTCGTGGTCCCAAACGCGGCTGCCTAAACACAGGACCCAAGGAGTATGGTTCCCAGCCTCGTTTACTGAAGAAAAAAAATCTAACAGTAAGTTAAAAGGTGTATTTAACCTATATTAATTTTCATTTTCTGAATAGGAAGAGCCCCTATACATCAGGAAGCATTGATGTTCCAAACTCAGAGAGAGAGGGTACATGTAGAAAAAAAAACAGGACTATTCAGAAGGTAGAAAAATCCAAGTAATTCACATGCATCATGATTTCCTATGTTTTTCTAAGAAGGCATTAGTTTTCTTGACTGAGAGAGTATTTGTCTTGTTTTGCCTTCTCACTCTTTTACCAAAAAGGTATTTTAAATTGGAATACAATTATGTGTCAACGTTTTAAACCACATGCAGGGATGATTGCAAGGGGTAGGTCATGAAAGCTGTAATCATGTAAGTGGTGTATAACAGACTTGAAGTTTTATGAATGGCTAAGAAATGACTCCTCCTCTCTTATACCTGCCACTTCTTGTATCCTCTAAGACTGTCTTATTTATGAATACTTGATTCAATCACTTGACTATATACAGTTTCATACTGCGTAAGCAGTAGTTGCACTAATAATCCACTGATAGTGTATTTACAGAATATCTTTCAGTTAAATATCCAACTCACCCTTCCTTCTTCACTCCCTTCCTTCCCTTTCCAAAGGTTGCTACCACCAGAAGACTTAATACTTACCCTCACAATCTGAGAGTTATTTAGGTCTAGAGCCTGCCACTACCCTGGAGCACGCGTCTTTCAAGGAAACTGCGCTCAGCGATCCCGCAGCGGAGCCCAGGCTGCGGTCGGCAGCGCAGCTCCCGGAGCCGGGCGTCACTTCAGCGTGCAGAGGGGCTGCAGAATCGGGTCCCTCAAGGATCCCTGCCGCACCACACTGCATGAGGCTGCTCACCGGGGCTCTTCTCATTTGGCCTAGAGACACGCTTCTCCAGTTCATGCAAAACAGAAGTCAAGGAAACAGACTCTCCAACCACATTTTAGTTTCATTGGACTTTTCTTCCCCACTGCAATATATTTCACTTCTGTTTACAACAGAAATCAAGCAGGGATTGGGGGGGGGTGTTAAAAAAACCTTACAGAGAAATCCCTGCTTTTGGTCTTTGGAAAAATTGTTCTGAGATGATATATTGCCTTGTGCACTAACATACACAGTTTGAAGGAAAATGATGAGTGCATTGTTTCAACAATAGAAAAAGACTTTAAACATTTAAATAATTGAAATGTACTGTAACACACAATAAAAGACAGTCATCTTGGTTAGTTAAAAAGCACAATAATTCCCAACAGCGCTAACGACATTGAACTTCTAGGGTGATGGTGAAAGAAAGCCAGCTAGCAATGATGGTTAAAAAAATTGCGTACAGGTGGTAATGGCAGATGTGGGTAGGTGGAAAGTGTCAGAGGTAGGCAGTCAGGAGTATTTTGGAAAGATGCACTCTACCTGTGTAGCCCAGCGAATTGTCACCATTATCAGAGGTGGGGAGTGGTGTCCCGCTGTCGTTCCCCCTCTCTAGGTCGTCGGAGTCTGTCGGAAACAACACCAGAGCTGCTGATGGGGTCACAGGAGTAACAGGAGTTGCCATTTCCATCAAAACACGTCCAGACACAATTAAATCCACACACGACAGCATGAGCCACAGTGCCAGCACGCGGCGCGCCTCGTCCTTCCCCCGCCCGCCTGGCGGTGCCCAGCGAAAGGTGGCCACGGGCATGGCCCCGGGTCCCCCGGCGTGGCCCCGCTCCCTCTCTGCCCTCTCCAGCTCCTCTCCCGCACCTCGGCTCCCGTGCTGCCGCCCGAGCCGTGCGGTGGCCACCCAGCCCGCCAGCCCGCGCAGGCTGCGGCGAGCATATGGGGACGGGGAGGCAGGGGAGCTGAGTGCTAGCATTGCTAATTTTCCACCTTATTGTTAATCAAAGCTATTGACTGCGATCGCTCGCCATCGTCGCTCCATCTCCCGGCAATTACGGACCCGGGGGACTTCACCTCTTTGCGGGAAGGGGGTTGCGGGGGGGACACTGTGCCTTGGCAAGCAAGGGGGGCTGCTCTACCTCTTCTGCAGGACGGGGCAGGAGGAAGGGGCAGGGCTCCTCTACGAGAGGGCAACAGCTCCCCAGCACAGGGAGCGAGATGCATTTTCTGGGCTGAAAGGTGCTTGCGGAGACGCACTCAATTTTATTGTCACATTAAAGAAAAAAAAAGAAAAAAGAGAAAAGGAAGGCAGCTGGTCAGCTAAACACATCAGTGGACACGTGTTTTAAGACTCCGAGATAAATTGCTGATCAAAACACCACAAAGCACTGTGAAGGTAACTCATAATAATGAACTAAATAATTCAAAGCAAAAAATAAAACAAAAACCCCAGGGGCCCTGAAAACAAAACAGCACAACCCAAAGGAACTTGTTGTCAATATCACTAGATCTTTTTACTCGTCTGTAGATGCAAAACTGCAAATTAAACTTCAATTCTATTTTTTAATTTACTTTTGATAACGTGATGTTCAACAGATAACATCTAAAAAGAAACATTCACATTTTGTTTAAACAAGCTGCAAGAAGCGAGTCTGTTCTCAAGAATATCACTAACACAATAGGCTGCATTTCTTCTTGTTGTTGACAGGTGCCAGACAATTTATGAATGACTTTAAAGAGCCTGAATAGGAAAGATCTGTTTTACTCACACACACACACACACACACATCTTCTGGACTTCCATAATGACTGAAAGTAGCTGTTCCTTTTCAATAAAACACACTTGCTGTTAAAAATCATCTCGGCTTCACAAAACTCCTAAAGCAACTACGTATGAAATTAAACTACAAAAAACATAAGCAGATTTTTTTCTGGATGCAAAGTCTTACTAGCTCAGTCAATCTAACTTTTAAAATGTGATGCTGAATGTTCATATTCTCCATTTGTCTGCTAAGTAATCTTATAGAGACAGCATCCTCGCAATTCCACATCTTTTTTAAGGAATTCTTGAAGAAAAACAAAAAGAAAACCAAAATCCTCAAGACCAATCCAGCTGAGGGGATGCACTGGAAAAAATATTCCTTTAAAAAATAGTCTATTAAAAGAATTGACAGCATGCCTTTTAAATTACTGTTGTGTGAATTAAAAAAAAAAAAAAAAACACACACCAAGATGGTGTTTCATCTTGGCAGATGAAAAAAGTGAAATATGTTCATTTATTGGTCCATTCATCTTTGCTGGCTCGCTAATGGCCAATGTCACGTACATCTTTAAAGCCTGCTCTGGAAATGGCTGTAGAGTGACAGGTTCAACACTCTGCTTCTCCAGATTGCTCACTTATTTGCATTCAAGGGTTGATTGGGTCAGAGTTTTAAATTACAGCAGTAAAGGACAGAAGGATGGGACGCTGTTACTAAACGAAGAGGCAGAGCCCGTGCCAACTTTCTTTTGGGCAAATGTTTATAGCTAACTACAGAAAGCTCGGGCTGAGATGTCAGGCGACGACCCTGCCGATCGCCGTTCCGAAAGATTAATTGCCTTTAGGAGGTGGAACCGCAGGCTGCTCGCAACGACTAAGAAGGGAGACGCGCTGCAAACTCCTGGCGCATCCTGCGCGCGAGCCTGCCGTGTGCTGTCACGTGTGAAACATGACTGCAGGATGAATTGGGGTGTTTTACCCGCGGCACCCCTCGCACGCAGCACTGCCAGCAGCGGCCGACCCTCCCCGCAGCAGGCGCCTCGCACAACAGCCGCTGCGACGACCTGCAGCGGGCTCGCCGCGGGGCGTGAGCAAGAGCGGTCTCTGTGTCGGGAGCTCCGCACGTTTACTCAGCCAACAGGGCACGAGAGCAGCAGCTCTGAAACCAGGCTACCACTGCTTGCAGCTGTTTAGGCACGAAAGTCTTGCCTTCATCCCTCCGGCGATGGAAGTGAGGGGATCCGTCTCTTTTTTAACACCACTCGTACTTACGTGATATCTGCTAATGACAATACCCTTTTTATTTACGATTCAAAAGCACACAGACGTTATTCACTCGCACGTTCTTTGAGAAACGCTACTTTTCAGCCTGGTCATAAAGAACACGATACTCAGCTAAAGCTAAATTACGTGTGGAAACTGCTTTCGCTAAGGAATATCACTGAAGTTCAGCACTTGCCGTGGGTGAATTCTCCCTATTTCACTGAAGGATAACTCTGCGCTCAAGTCTTGCATTTAGGGGTTTGGCCCCCCACACTGGGCTGAATGCTTTGCCTTTGCTTCCGAGTCCCTGTTAAAAGAAATAAGTACTATTGACTTAAATGGCACGTGTCACCATTAGACTGCTATGAAGGCATGCCGCTGAACGTGTGGTCAAGGGCCTGGATGTTAAGGTGTGATGTGATGCATTTTGTCATGACTTCGTTGCTGTAGGATCAGGTAATTTTCCACTTGGCTTTGCTAAACATAATGAATAAGTTTAGATTGCTACACTTTTTGAACTAGTTACCATGAAAAGAAAAAAAAAAAGTGAAGGAAATGAACGTGATAACCTGGAACAATTCACCTGACGTATGAAAAATTTACAGCTCAGTCTGCGCCAACGCAGGGGCTGAACGCAGGGTCTCACCCCTCAGAGGAATGCCACAATCACTCTACAGCTGTGCTCTCACCTAGTTCAAAATAATAAAAAGGCGTAGAGGTTTCACAGAACTGACAGAGATGTCCCTCAAAACAGCTCTCCAGTAAAGCTGTATGTCTTCGTTGAATTTCTGTATCGGACAGAAGGAATTTAAACCAAGGTCTATGACATACCAGCTGCTCAGAGAAGTCTCTTTGCAGTGAAATAAAATTTATGCTTTAAATACACCTAAGCAGTAACTGGTTGACTCATTAAAAAGTGAAATAAATAAAAGACAACAAAAAAAAAAAACCCACAGCATTTTATTAAACAGAAAATTATTTTTACTTTTAAGCACATAAAACTGCAGATAAAAGGAGATTGCTTTTTTTTTTTTGGTCCCAAACGAATCAGTTTGTCCCAAAAGGGTTTACTTTGGAAGAGGAAGATGAAAAGTGAAGCCTTGACCACCAAAGAAAGGAAAAGGAAAAACCCAGCAGTTATCAGTTGCTATGACACTTTTCTTTCACAGGAGGAGCATTTGAGATACGCCTCATTTGAGAGAGGGAACCCCCTCACCATGATGAAAAAAGTCTTGTTTACCCTTTCCACAGCCATCTCCAGAGCTACCATTCATTAAGTTAGGCAAGTACGTTATGGCATTACATATATATAATATATCTGGCATTATATATATATATAACTTTGACTTGATAGGAGAGCGCTAGGTTTCCCAGCAGTGAGTGGTCTAGATTTTTAACAGAAGGGTTTCAGGTTTAGACAGTGCAGCCCAAGCACAGACGCCACCTGCGAAGCAGCAAGAGGATTTGGCTTAATTGTGTAAGTTCTGAACAAGTTTAGGTTGTCCAACTGAAGATTTATGCCAAAGTGTAGAATCTTTTCCAACGAAATTTCCACTTAAAAATCTGTCCATTTTATTGGACTGCAGCAGTAGTCACTAAACCCCATTTATGCTTTCATTTACACATCTTTAATTATCTTTAAAATGACCAGAAAATCCAAATATTAAATATTTGCTTTTCATTGCTTTGCCTACTAACACCTTAAGCCGATCATTCACATCTACTTTCACAACTACTTACATTCACATGCTTGGTGCGACCCTAACCTCAACCGGGGAGAGATGTCTATATGACACGTCTTATTGAAGATGCATCCTTAAAAGTCTCCAAATGATTCAGTATTGATGCCCCAGCCCATCTTCCTACATGACACAAATAAATGCTGAAAAGACCTGCACAGGCACAACTTCATGCTACTGTAGGAATCTCACGAATCTGAGATGCTACAGCGATCTATACTTTCCCCGAAATTAAAGCCAACTACTGAAAAATGTCTGACTACAAAAAGAGCAACTGTTGCTTTATTTAATCCCCAAATATACAACCTCATTATTTTTTGTTAAGTTTCTCTAACCTTCACTATCATCATCAGCCTGGGGGTACAACATTTGGAGGAAACAGCACAAACAGCATTTTGCAAATGAACATTAATAAAAGATTAGGGTGAAGCAAATGAATATAAACTACTATCAATATTAGAATTGTGTTCTACAAATTGGATCAATTCCCATTGATTCCTTTCTAGCGATCTAGAGGAATTCAGGAAGAGACATCAGGAAAAAAAAAAAAAAAACATCTCTGGCCACAACAAACCACCAACTAAGATAAGGAAATAAATTAGTAGCCTGTTTTTTCAGTATTTTGATTTATTCTAGGCTTTCACTGGAGTTATTTTAGAAATACACTATAACCTGTCTTAAGGGATATTTAATTCTATTTCATCATTTGGTTATCCATAATGACAAAACATCTTACGCTATCAGAGCAAAGTTAAGGATAGCACCTAAGTGACAACTATTGTTTAAACTAAATTAATACATCTGTGAGAACTAACTTTTGTGAAGGGTAATACTACATAAAATTATACATTTATTGAGAAATAATACAGACAAGCTTTCCAGCATCTAGACCCATTCCTCAGATTTGGAACGAAAAGGAAAAACTTCAAGCTATGCGGAGAACAGGGAATAACTAGGCCACCCTTAGACCGTCACAGCTTTCCAAACACAGTTCTGTATCAGAAGCCGATGTTGCATACGGCTGACTAATCTGGAGAATATCCTTACCAACGTCTCATATTAGCTGAACGGAAATATTCTGTTATTTTTAATAAGACTCAATAGCACAACTTTCTAGAGACATTCACATTCAGCCATGTCTCTTAACGTCTTTAAATCAGATAACTTTAGGGAGTTATGACCATTTTCACCAGCTGAGGGTATGCACAAGTAATTAAGAACTTCATTAGAAGTTTACATTGTTCAGCTGTCTCATCTTAAAAGTTAAGAAAGGTTTAAGCTAAGGGAAAAAGGTAAGAATTTGTTCTCACATAAGGGCTTTAATCTGAGGATTTGGCACAAGTATATTACAAATAAATCCATGAGGATGCTTTTTATTAATAGCTTATACAAGCATAGTCTAGCAAGTCAGTATACATTTCTAAAAATAAAATAACTTATGCACAGGTACAGAAACGTTACTGACTGGGCACAAGAGACAATTTTCTGATGAGAACAGATATACTTCACGGTGTAAGAAAATCCCTTCGGGTCAGATTCTTCTAAAACAAGGACAAATACAGCTTCTATTTAAGTTTGAGTGCCTTTTTTCAACTGTCTTCAAAGAACAACGCATACTGCCTAAAATCCTGACAGAAACTCAGCAGTAGATGCTATTTAAACACCTTTCCTTCCTTTCATTTCCACGCTACATTCAATAAAAGCCTTTAAATCGGTAAAAGTTAAGCGAGGACTCCCAGTTACGCAAAAGCATGCATTACTCTCACAACTTGACGTTTACTGGAGACCATGTATGTGTGCACTATAAGAAGGCTTCGATGCTCCCTAACCTGTCTGCCCAGCCGCCCCCTCCGAGCTGCCCCGCCATCTTGCCTTCTCTCAGCTCTTCCCCGCACCTCTTGGGCCGTTGCTTGCAGCCCTCGCCTGCTTGGCTCTGCATCAGCTGCTGCCACCTCCTTCCTCCCTTCCTTCCAGACAAACCCAAGGGCAACCACAGCCACTCAGGCTAATTAAGTGGTGCTGGCAGCGAGTTAACAGGTGGTGGGCCCAGCTGCTGTGGTTGGAGGGGTAGGCAGGGACCCATCACTAGCCTGTATGAGGCACTGTGATTAATTAGGACAGGAAGCCATGTGCTAGGGAGGGACAACCAGATTTATAGCAGAATTTTCTTCTTTAAGGCAACAAGCAAGCTTCCCCCAGAAAATTCAGAGTAAATGATTTATTTTGAAGTGCTCACCAGTAATCTTGACTATGTTCAGTATGGCATATGCATAAGAGTGGGCGTGGGCATTTTGTTTTCACTGCAAGCTCTGAATTTGACCTTGCTTTAGGGAATTTCCTCTCCCCTATAGGCTTTCCTATTTAGTTTTCTTCCTTATGAGAACTGTGATGTTTCTCAGGTAAGTTCTGATGATTGTGGGAACTGCTATCAAGACACTTAAATAATTGTAGCTAGCACCAGGCACAGCTGAAGAACAGGTTATACAAGCTGCCTGTGCAATCCTCCAATTCTGCTGGACTTCTCCTTGCAATAATCACCCAACCACGGTGATCACATCAAGGAGACTACACCCAGCCCTCCAGGCTGTAACCCATGCCCATGGATCTGCTGCTTCTGTTACTTCAGTTGTGTAAGGTTGTTTTGAGGCTCAATTACGCAGCTGCTTGTCAAGGAGCTGCCCTAAAACAGTAGCTATGAACTGGGCTCATTTTCTCTTTACTGTAGAACTGGAGTGCAGGATTACCTCATGAACAGGAATTAAACCTGCAAGAAACCCACAATGCTTAATTACTCCTTATTCTATGCAGTTGAGTGATGGATTTAAGAAAGCTGATGATTTTTCCTTGCTAATGACTCTGTCACTGACAGACAATGAAACTCGAGGAACTAATTCAACACACCAACCCCAACAGCCCTGCAGTCGTATGATTTGAAAACAAAACTACTGTAAAAATGAGCATTGGATTTACACAGCTCAAGAGCTGAGAAAGCCTTTCCTCATTCCCTTGCTTTTCTGTATACAGTCATCTTCTAAGTTGTCAAATATATATATGAAACACAGCTGTGTCATTTACATTTTCTAGCCTATCTGCAGAGCTCAGCATGAAGAATAATATTAAATCAATGTATGTCAATGGTTGTTTTTAGAAAGAATGGACATACTTATAGTAATTCACTGCCTTGCAAAGGAATACACTGGCACACTAAGTAAGCTTATTAAATCTGGTATAGAAGTTAGAAAGTCTCTTTAATACTGCAAGAATCCCAGGCCCATTATTCAGGAAACACTCCTAGTGACATTCCTAGCTGTCCCAGTTTGTTTTTTTATTCCTTTTTTTTATCCTTTTACAAGGAAAGCATTTTGAATCATTTTGCTACCACCTCTGCCACCGGTGCCGACGCGTCCTCTACCTTCCAACAGTGACTTCACCCATGCAGTGATTGCCGATACCTTTAGCACACAGACTTCTCCCAGGAAATACGTCCTGCTGTTGTTCTTCTGTGCATTCCCTTCCTTTTTGCCTCCCCCAGCCCTTTGGCTACGATGCAGACGCCAGCAGGTAGGACAGGCTCTGAAGGTCCTCTTCCTTTCTAATTTAAAGCCACTTATGTTCTATTTCAGCCTGTCTTCTGCACAAAGCAAAGACCTGGTAATGCCATATCCTATGGGGTGATTTGATGATCAAGAAAAAGAAGGCCTTAACCCTGTCATAGTCTACAATTAAAATCCTTGTGGACTGAGGAAAGCAATTTCAAGTTAGTAGTGTACAGTGATGATTTTGAAGCGAACACTGCAAACTAAAAGGCAAATTGTAACGTAAACAAAAGAGATGGAGTTGAAAAACATGCCATGTCAATCATACAGCTCTACAAGAATGAATTCACAGCAAGCTACAAATGTCATCAAATCACACATACATGTGCACACAAAGTAGCAGTAAATCGAGTCTGTCCAGAATTCCCTTTCCTATTAATCTTCTGGGACAGCACTTTAGCTGGAGATATCAAATGATTCTCACTTGCAATATAACTTTTTTTCTTAATCCAAAGAATGTTTTCTTTTATTCATACTAAATGGAGGTAAGTTCTTCTAGGAAGGTTTTGTCTTTTGTTATGAGATCACAGGGTCTCTCTCTGAAAAGCTCTTCCTAAGAGCTACTGCTTTTGTGCCGCAAAATGAAATGCATTCTACAAAGGAGGTTTTTTAAGTTCGTTCCTTGGAGAGAAGAGAAGCCATACAACAGGTGTTCCTCCTTTCTTTGTTTACCTGAGCTGACTGCTTGCTAGTAAAAATCGTATCCTTAAGAAAACAAATGACTGAGCATGTAAGCATTTGCCTGGAAAATCTGATATTAGGCTGAAGTCCTTTCTTGTTAAAGCAGCAAAATGCTTCCATTGACTGTATTCAGGGCTCTGTTAGCACAGCTGTGAATACTTCAGGGAAACGGGAGAAAGAGCCACAAATAAAGAATTAGCAATTATTATCTAGGTCATAACGAAACATACGCATATGTCCCACTCAACTTAAAAATTCTGTGTCTAAACCAGGAAAGATGCATAGAATGGTAGTAAGTTAATTTAATATTTTACAGTAGTTCTTTAGCATCTTCCAGCTGGCAATCCCATTTCTCAGGGTGATTAATGTCAGCCTCAAAAGAAAGCACAGGGTCAAAAATTACTCCAAGTTTATGAACTCAAACTCCAGATGAAATAGAACTACAATGAAATAAAATAGCCAAGTAGGATAACAATCAATAACTCTTCTATCTTGTCAGAATTCACCTCTGCAAAATTAATACCAGATAAGAAATCACACAACACAGCAAGGGGTACTCGGGTTTACAAGGATCTTCAGATATCTCTAGATATTGTGAATTTGTAATATTGTGTACATTGAGCATGGGAATTACTAGCTAGAGGCAGTAATTTTGAAACAAAATAAGACCTTCAATAGATCCATGGGAACTCCTGAAATAATTAGAGCTGTAACTGAAAGCAGAGAGCCCCAAGCAATAAAGAATGAACGCTGAAAAATGATATGCTTTAAACTACACAAATATGATGAGAACAATGCCAGTGTAAATAACAAAAGCAGCCACGTCAAAATTGGGATGAATAAGAGTATCAAGATGGCAAAGACAGACCAAATCACATATCCATATTCAAAAACCAGCTGGAACTTTCAGATAAACTGCCCAATAAGACATAACCTTATCAGAAACTTCAATTTGTGCGTTGGTATATACAGAACAATATTGAAACAGCAAATGGAAGGAAACACTTATGCCACCTTTAAAAAGCAAACCCAGAAAACCTAGAGCGTTGGAGATGAGGAAATCAGACTTCTCATAGTAAGGGACTCATTATCACCACAGCAATGAACTGAAAGTGGAATGACTAATATATTGTGTCTGATTGACTTATAGAAAGTGTCTAAAGTCTATCATTGCTGGCTAGGTCACAGCTTTAATATCTCTGGACTAAAGTATAACACTGTATAGGAAGTAAGGGCGAGAGCTTGAAGAAAGAAAAATTTCTTTAGCAAACCCCAATTGTTTGTTTGTCCTAACTTCATTAAATGTGTTGGTGCAGCTGCATTGAGCAGGAAATAAAAAATACTTCTGAAGCAATATTACACATATCATATGTTTTGAGCATGATTGATTCCACATTGTTGGGGCCCTCAAGCGCCTCTAGCAGCATTCACCAGCAAATGTTAATGTGTCTAACTGGATAAAAGTCAGAAGTATCCTCACGGGTAAGGGACCCAGCACAGAAACTCCAGCAGGGAAGATGATGCTCTGGCTCCAACCTGAGCACCCGGTGCTCCCCCACGGGCCCCTGATAGGAGCAAGCAGGCTGAGCCCCGAGGTGGCTCAGCACCCCCCAGACTCCCGCATGCCCCGGTGCTCTCAGGTCCCTCTCCAAATGCTCACACTCGAGACCTGGAGCCGGGGCCGCCCCAGCTCGGTGGCAGCGGGGCTGGCAGCCCGCGCCCGCGCTGGGTGCCACATGGGGTGGCTGGCTCTCAGAGCCGGGCAGACGCGTCGGCAGCCTGAGCAAACGTCCTCTGGCAGTGCTTCTCCTACCTCCTCGCTGCGGGAACCCGTAGTCAGGTTAGGTCCTACATCAGCCTGTACAGGTCTTATATTAACCTACAATCAGGTTAAAGCTGAAACTCTAGTTCATTGCAATGAACCTTTAACATTTACCTTTACAACAAAAGAGATGGAACACAATATAAACGTACCATGTAACAGAGCATAGCAGAAGATTGAGCCACTGAGCAATACGGAGCTGCAGAACCAGATCTGTGCACATAACCCATCAGCTGCAAACAAGCGGAGGTTCACAATTTATCGTCACTACTGCTACATTTAAGGTAACAGGCTTGCTAGTTTGGAACCTCATCATATTACGATACTAAATAGTTCAAGGTATGTCCAAGATGATTTTAAGTAGTGTACTAAACTTCTACTATATAATAGACTGAAATGGAAATACATTTAAGACTTTTACAGACTTCACATTTATTTCATTGACTTAGCTGGAAATACAGGTATGAAAGATCATGGAAAAAGTAAACCTATGAGAACAAAACAAAAGCACAAGTACCTAGAGAAAGGAAAGTATATTTAGCATATTAAAGGCAATTAATCATCTTTCATTTTCATTTTAGGAGGCCAAGCTACAGAAAATTCCCAGAGAAACCCAGTAATTTCAGAAGGTGCTAGACATGAAAAAATGGGACTAACACATTGGATCAAATAACAAATCCAGCTAAAGACTGATCTGACATTGAACACTAGTTAGAAAGTAAAACAACACAAGTAGATCGGTATTGTTTTATTACACCGATTTAACATCTCAACTAGAAAAAACTTGCCTCAAAAGATGGTGAGGAAATTTAAACTTCAAAACGAAAGAAACAGTATTGAGTTTGCCACATTATTCCCACTACTCAAGCCTACAGTTTATCTAACTCTACCGAAACTTGTGTGGTTGTTCTCTGACTGGACAGTGACCAAAGAGACGTGATACGATCTTGGAGGTAAAATGCTGGACATAAATAAGCTGCAGGTGTATGTAAGTGCTCAAAGCTGAATATAACTGGAGAGTTAAGCAAGTCAGTGAAAGAGAGTTCACGTCTGAGATAAAGGCTGTTTCAAGCGTACTTCAGCAAAAGCTTCTAAGAATGTTAAACATTTTACATTTTTTTTCTTAGCTACAAAATACTGAGCAATGAAAAGAGAAACAGTTATGACTGGAAATAATGTAATTAAAATAAAAATAATCCAGGATGCTTTCCCTACAGGTTTTATTTTGCTCAATCGCTATATGGCAAATGGCTATTTCATTGCTATTTCTGAAAATGTGTTTAGTCTCAGATAAGAATACACTGACATACACAACATAAAGGAAGTCGTGTTTGGTGATAAAAGGTAAACTGGGGGAAAAAAAATTGACACTAAACAAAGAAACAAACAAAAATATTCCCATAAGCATTGACTGAACGTTAACTGGCATTAGGCTGATTGGCACTCATGCTTAAGAAGGCTCCCGAGGTGAGCTCCTGCCCAAGCTTTTCTCATCAGCTTGAAACTTGAACATAATTATGTTTGACTCAATTCGGGCTGAGTGTATCTCAGGGTCCTGGCCCCCCACTCATCCTAACCAGTGTCCCAGACAAAACTTTCCCTGGTTTCCTTGCAGCCTCCAGCCGCGGGTATCTTTCTCAAGGAAACCAAGAGGTCAGAGAGAAGTTGGTGTGTGGCGAGATCTTGACCTAGTATGGAGACAAAGCATAACTACACCTCAGGTTCGCTGGTACAGACATAGCTTTGAGACTGCTTCCATCTTTATTCAAGATTTTAGTTAAGATCAGCAAGTGAATTCAGAAGAGTCTGGAGGAGGATACCCAACAGATGCAGAATGTGTGCTAACAGAAACCTTGTTCTGTAGAAAATCAGACTAAAATAAAAGACTTTCAAGCCCTTCCCCATCCCAAATCAGCTGGATTTTTCCTATATGTCATAATTTGAATTATTACTCCGATCATGAACTACACATTTCATAAATCTGAATGACTGACATGGCTCCAATTCCACAATCTAAATAATTATAAATATTATTACAATTGAAAAAAGGCAATTCAGAAGAAGAAGAAAAAAATCACATGAAGATTTTTCTGACAGTATAGTATCAAGGAAAATTTAGCTGAATTTAAGCTGACCCCTCATTTATCATATCCAGTGGGCGAGTCAGTTAATGACTATATTGATTCTCTTTTGTGTTCATTTTTATATACATCATGCAACCAAGATGAATGTAACTATAAGATATTAATTTCAGAGGAAAATATTTTGATGATAAATATTTGAAGGTGCAGTTAAGGATGAATATTATACAGTAGATTTAATGTACTGAAGTTACAGGGCATATCCGTTGAATTGCAGTGGGAAATAGTGGATAATATGCACTAGATGATCCCTGGAAGCAGTGTATTACTAATAACTAAACCAGACTTCAACAGCGTTATATCAGCTGAGGGTCTGGTACATGTGAAGTGCCACTTTCACAATAAGCTCAGGAGTACTGGATTGCTTGGGAACCTTTGATTACTCAGAGAATAATGATGAAATAGGTACCTGAGACCACGGTAACTCCAGCCTACCAGTATCTGAAGATGAGAAGAGGGAAAAGACATGCTATTTTTATGCGCATCTGATTTGACAGGCATCTTATGGAGGAGATTGTTTCTCGCTTTCACTGAATTGTAAAAAGCAGAGCACGTGACTGGCACCCGAATGTTTGCCTGTTTGAAGAAAAGCTTAGCAATGAGAGAAATGGAAATGATCTGTCTTCCAGGGGGAGAACGGATGCTCCACACTTCGTGCAATTGGCTTCAATCTGTGAAGAGAGGTACAGAGCAGACTGGACTAGTGTGATTAAAACACAGCACAACGTATCTAATACTACAGTATCCACAAAATACGTCTTTTTGAAAATCCTGGGAGCACTGTCAGCTTTCTTTATTTATCTATTTCCCTTTCACAACATGCAACTATTCTACCTTCCCTGTTTAATTGGTTTTGGTTTTCCAGCTAACCAGCACAACTGATGATCAGTCCTTGATTTGTAGATCAATTCAATCAGCTACTATTTTATTATACATGCTTAGAAAGTGTAATCTTTGCAAGGCTCTTTTCAGTCTTTTCTTCATTTATAAACCTCTTTCTACATAGCAAACTTTTTCCTAATCAAGCCTAAATCTTCCTGGCATTTTTTCCAATGTTTCAAACTGGCTGATGTTTCAGGATTTGTTAGCAGAAAACAAAACAAGGTTGAAGGCACATCTCAGTGAAAACTGTGTTCACACAGGCTTCCATTAGATGCTGAAAGGTCCCCATGCTAAGGGAAGCTGTGAGGTGATAGGTAAGTTTATCCTGAGATTTCCTTAAGCTCTCTGGAAAAAAGAAAAAGAAAGAGAAAGAGAAAGAAGGGGAGAGAGCGAGCCAAGCGCATTTGGTTTAGTCTGTGGCTCCTTTTAAGGAAACAATTGATTTCTTTTGTATTTTTATTACTCGAAAAACTGAAAACAGATATCTGAGGAAAACAGAACCAGATCTCCCATTGCAAGGACACCGAGCAAAATCCGGCTGTTGTCCCGCGCAGCGCCCCACCAGAGGGAAAACCTGGGCTCGCAACGAGCCCCCGAGGGCGGCAGCGGGGGCCGCGAGCCCCGCGGAGGTCAGGGGGCTGCGGCAGCGCCTCGGGGGACAGCGGGGCTGGGGCCCACGGAGCTGAGCTGCAGCTGCTGCTGCGAGGGAGGAGGTGGAACCGGAGCGGGGAGGGGGAAGCCGGAACGTCTGGAGGGATGGAAACACCACGGTTTCGCTTTCATCCCCCCAGTGTTCCCAGCAATCGCTCTGGGGAGAAGAAAGGCATCACTTGAAAGTCTGATTCCTCGCTCTTTATGCTTTGCAGGCATCTACAGAGAGTAGAAATAAAATGATAATGGCCAAACATTTGAAACAGTGCAATCAGCTGCCTGAATCCCAGTGAAGTGAGCGCAACCAGACATGACAATGACATTCATGACAATGCCAAAGTATTCTTCCAGCACACGGAACAGGTGATGCCCAATCAATAAGCCACCATGAAATATTTGATTTCTCCTTGTTGTTAATACATATTCCAAACACTGCTCTAAGGATAGCTTCATTTTGCTAAGTGGCCTGGCCCTACAGTAATTAAAGTCCAAACACTGATTAGGAATTTCACTTCTTCAAAACCACCAAACTTGCAGGCACTGCTGCTGCAAGTTCTGCAGACAGGAGCTAACACATCTCTTCCAGCCCCCTGCGAGCTGAGGTGGCTCTGTTGTCACCTCCATGTTAAACACTGAGATCTGAAACACCACTGGGGTTCGAGTCAAGTTCTCTGACAAATGTTACTCTCTTCAGGCTTTCACCACCAAGGCTTCCAGCTCCATGATAAAATCCCGTAAAGCTGGAGCTAGCCCAGGGAGAAGAGGACACCAGTGATGTTCCAGTACGCTGACGATCTCTGTGTGGTGGAGCTTTTCGTCCGCTGTCTGATAGCACGACGTGGACCTGTTTCAAAGTTTTAGCCTAAATGGCCCAAGGAATCAGGCGAGCGACTGTGCCCTACGTGGGGACACCTCCCACCTTCACAAACCTTACTAGACCAATAAATAATTAGTTGATTAATTTACAAAGGAGCATTTCCAATTCCTAGGAAAGAACTGCTAGGTATAAAATTTGACATTTGACATGAAATATGACATTTGTCACTTCCACTGGATGTGTTTAAATGACGTAATAGTTAATCTATAATATTCTGAATAAGACATATTTAATGCCTACTTTTGCAAAATACATTTAAATGATGCTAGATATGAACTTCAAAAAACTGGGTTTATGTTTGTATGGCTAATAAAAAATCTTTGATTGCTGTCTTCTATTTTCTTCCCCGTCCCTCTCTCAGCAAAGCAAAAAAGTAAATTCTATTGCCATTTGTACGCATTCATCTGAAAAAAAATATCAATTGCTGAGGCAAATTTCTGTGTGTGCTGCAGAATAAAAAGTCCATGCTGACACAGGTTGATATTATATAACGGAAACAGTTTATGACTGATTGTTTGGGAAGAAAACAAAGGAAACGTTACTCTAGAGAACGTTTTGACTCTTTGAATTTAGACAGCTTATAATAAATGAAATCTTCAGGAGAGAGAGAGACATTTTGAAAGAAAGATTGCTAACCTGGAAGCCACCCCAGCTACTAACTTTTGAATTTAAATACCTTAATCTGTCACTTTCTTGCTGGGTTACCACGATCAGATCAGCAGTACTCAAATCCCACACAGGTATTAAGATGCAGACACCTCTGCGGATCTATTCTTGAGCCTCTATTTATCCAGTTTATACACCTAGACTAAAAGACTCCTTAATTATAAAATATACATGCCCATATCAAACTGAAATGTGCCATAATGTCTTTGTTATTACTATAAACTACAGTACCAAAAATATTTCTGTAATAATCTCTGAGGGCTTCTTAACAAGTTATGAGGGGCATAAATTTATCTAAGATATTTCTTAACCACTTAACCTTCTTAACCACTGAAAGTTTAACAATTGTGTAAGTACAACTCTTGTCATACTAATCCTGTACTTTGACGAGAACATTGTATTTGCATTGTAATTACATCTTGAGAAACATCAGCTGCTGCACTCTGTGAAAGAAATACTTTTGTTAAGCCTAAATTCACCACTGCTCCTGAAAGCAAGCAGTTTTGGAGAGTGTAAGTATTCGGTGTTGTGTAAAATAATAGGTTATTGCACACAACACCATTCATGGCTTAGAGGCAATGACAGGGATTTGCTTCTACGTAAAGAGAAATATTGATACATTACGTATTAAAAATGTTCTTACCGCAGGTCTCTTAAACAGTCAAGTGACAGCTTAGGCTTACAAACTCAACTTTCTCAGTATGAGACTCCTAAACTACAAAATCTAACTATGCCTACCAGATACGAACGCTACATCTTAACAAAGTAGCTACAGGTAACTATAAACTCCTGTCAAAATTGTTTCTAGTATTTCTGCGGTACTACGGACCACCCCTCACACCCCCAGCATTCAAACACGACATTTTGCAATACCACTCAGTGCACCGCTGGAGCAATGCAAGCTACAAATACTTTCCTTCTTCCCACAGTCTCACTGAATGCAAACCCCACATTTGTAAAACTCTAATTAGCAGCTCCTAAGGCTGTTGATTCAGGTTCAGCTGATTTGTACGAAGAAATGAACTGCAAAATGAGGTAGGTTTGTTGTTGTTGTTGTTTTGTTTTTATTTTGAATTTTCTATTCCATAGAAGCACCTCTCTTAACCAAACAGATTTCTGGGATCATGTCTGGGTGAAGAAGCCACAACTGCTTGCTATTTTATAGTTTAAGAAATTAGTGACCTTTTCAATACATTGAAAAGTCTAATTTGGAAAGAGCAAGTGATGATATGGTCTAAATATTTTGCTTCATGAAGCTGGGCTAGCTGCAGTACTCCCATGTTACTCTCAAGACAAAGAAGTCCAGATAAAAAAAGTCCTGGCATCTACAAATGCCACATGGAGTTTCCAAGTGTCATTGTTGTATGATTAAATTATCTCCCATTTTTTTCCCAATATATTTATAATATATTGACTTTTTTTCCTGTTCTTTTTCTTCTAGATCTGGGAGGAGGAGAGTTAAATTATTTTTGAATCCAGAAGCAGAGAAAAATAATTAGCTTAAAAACCTCCAGTGATGGTCTGAAATGGCTTTTCCAGGCATAAAACAGCACATTATTAAGGCGTCGTGTTGTGGGACTTTCCATGGCTTGAGGCAAATGCTCTCCCCGAGTGAAGCTGAGGATCCATCCTTTCTCATGGTTTGAAGCTGCTGTTTCTAACCTTCATGGTTTGTTAGCCAGGTGACCTTCAACCTTTGATCCTGGAAAGACTATTAGCAGTGACTCCAGGAGATCTGCCTCAACAGCACGGCTGTCGGGGAGCATTCCCAGGTGCATTATAAATGCAACTTATCACATCATTCTACAATTAATCACTGGGATATCGTGATACTCTCCGAATGTGTGCATATATATATATATATGAAGTGAATATATTTATATATGCGGATAATAAAAATCAGCCTTTAGTGGAGATAAACCAAGCTGCATCTGTAATGGTGCTGTGACCTACTTTTATGTGTGTATTCCCCACTTACCCTGATCCAAAGTAAGGCTTGTGCTGGTACTTTGCTTCAAGCAAAATCTTAGTGTCATGACTGGGGAAGGTTCTTTAAACAATGCTGTGGAAATCAATGAAACAAGCTACTAAAGAAATCACCTATGTGTTTCAGCAGCTTTTGTCAAATTGAGGCCAATTTGACAAAATTCCCAACTCTTTAGATTACATACTACCATTTCAGAGCTTGGAGCAGGTTTGACTGTAGCAATTGTAAACACTTCAACACCTGCCATGTTTGGGCCATTATTGTAATATCGATAATAAATAACATTCCAGAGCATGGAAGTGCTTAGAAGAACTGCCAGCGAGGAATAATAATATTTCCCCTCTCTCCCTCCTTGTAATTTCCGCAGTTTGTACTTTTCCCTTCTCTCCAAGTTCCTCTGTTGCATTTCTAATTGTCTTTCTCTCTAAAATATTTATTTTGGGATAAGAGGCAAAAAGAAAGCTTTCTGTAGTGAAAATGTATCATTAATTAAATTCTGCCATTTGTTGTAGTTGTAAAACGATGGCATACCTGGTATAGAAATGCCGTATCTAGCTACAGTATTTGTAAACAATCCTTCAGTCATTCATTTTTCCATTCAAATCATAACTGAAAGGGAAGTGTATGCCGGAAGAATAGGGGCTATGATAACAGAATGTCCAAAGAAAATGCCAAAATAATGTGTTCCTTAATGCAAGTAAGACGAAGCAGCATTGCTTAACTGAGTTTACGGAATTTGAAATACGTATCGTTCACACGTAACACACCATGATTCAGACCGGCTGACCTTTCCTTACAAAGAGTTAAGAAATGGCCTACTTTATGGACAATTACAACTTAAAATGGCTCCACTGACATAACTGCAACATGAACCGAAAGCCCCATCTTGCAAAGACTTCCGTGCTTTCTATTATGTGCTATGAGAAGTCCCATTGACCTCATGGCTTATAAGGTTAAGCAGGCAACCATGTCTTCTCTTAACAGTTTAGTTGACTTGTGGTCTAGCAAACGAAGAAACGAGAACTGTCAAGCCTGAAACTAAGCATTTTTGTTCAGAGGCCAATTATCTGGACTGAAAGGAAGGGAAGGATGGAGAACAAGAGTAGAGTCATGAGGATGGAAGAGGGAAGAAAAAAGTTTTCTTCAGAAGTAAGCTCTAGCTGCTGACTCATAGGAACATTTCTCAATAAAGTTCACGAGGATATTCAGCATACAGATTCAGTATGCACGTGTGACCGCTGAATAGTTCATGGATTAAGAGCCTTAGACACAATTAACAGCCCTCCTGAGCTTTTAAATTCTAATGACTATCAAGCCAGAAAGTTTCTCTTGTTTCCTTCAATAAAATTTATGGGTTGTATAATATGCATTAAAAGACCCAAGATAGTTCCCGTACCTGTTCTGGCTGTATGGTACCCTTTGGTGATATTAGTACATAATCAATCATGAAGAAAGAGGAGAAAACATTTTCCAGACTATTTTCATAAATGTAAGTAGCTAAACATAAATATTTAGTCTATATAACAAATACATCCATTAGTACTGAGGAAAAGGCATAAACCCTAAACAAACATAGGACCTGCCCTCAACCTTCTGCTCGCCTCATTCCACAGTTTCTATTTCAAGACAGCAACAGAGGGAAATCCTCTCTGTAAATTTCTCCATCACCATTATTAATAGAATTGCATCATTTACAGCACCAGCACCACCACAATTTAGAGCACAAAGACAATGAATGCACTCCTTCGTTACGTGGTCTCCAAACACGTAGTAGTGCGATACGATGCATAAAATGTTCCTGGTTCAGCAGAACATTGAACACGTAGTTAGGCTTATCCCTTAAATAGCAGTTAAGCGTATACCCTGTTTAAGCATGTTTAAGCTACATTCATTTTAATAGGACTTAAGCATGGGTTAACAGCAGGTATATGCCCTGCAGAATAAGGATAAAACCAGTATGAAATGAACGTCGGTTCCACATTTGAATTTTGCTGCGTCTTTTCAGACAGACTTTGAAAGTGGTTTGTAAATATGTTCATTTACTATTGCATGTTCACTAATAGACTTGTGCTGGGGAGTCCTATGATATTACAGTGCAGATTCCTCATATTATACAAAAAGATCAAAATACCTATTATATGCAATGTCTTTCCTGTAAAATGATACGCCAACTTTCATAATCGTTTGCTATTCTCTCTTTAGAAAAAAATGGTATCTTTGAAACCTCCTAATTACAATAACAAATAAAAAGTCCTTTCTAGTAATAAGGAAGAAAACTGGCACAGAATCATAATAAAGAAAAGCCAGCTGAGAAGCCTGCTACAAAACAATACTATGTATAATTGATGTTTAATTATGCAGAATTAACAAATGGCAGCAGCACTGGTTGTATTACTTGACCAGGGCTCTTTGCCAAGTCAACAAGCTGGTTTTAATGTAGGAAGTAACCCATTCAGTTATCTGGCGCCTTTGAGCAGGGCCCTGACTGCTGTGTTCTCCATCTGTGTTGCCAAAAACATTTAGCAGAAGAAAGAAATTTGTTGATTTGCTAAAGCAAGATAAATTTCTGTCATTGATATGGGTGAATGCACCAATAAGATCATAAAAAAAGTTTTCTAAACATTTTATTCATCTGGTGCCAAAGATTTAGTAGCACCATGAGAGCTCAAAATACTAATTAGTATGAATTTGCGGGGTTGATATGTTATACAATAGAATATCGAACATGTTTATTTCAATATATTACGTCCACTAACCCCTCCCCTCTACATACACACATACTTGAAAGTATTTAAAAGCACGCTTAAATATTTATGTTCTCTAGAGCCTCATCACATAATTTTCTCCTATGGTAAGCAATTAATTTGCATTTTGAAATGAACACAACTATGAGGATACGTAAGAGAGGTTCCTGGAGAGCGTCTGCCAAAGTACCCCCCCTCACAGCTGACCCCCGTAACAACGCTGAGCGCTGGCCTCACCATCAGCTCCTCCTGCTTCCCCGCTGCTGCGGCCAGCCGTAGCCAGAGACCTGGCCTCACGCGCCTGCGACAAGGTGCTCCGACCCAGCAGAGCTTGCATGCGACTGGAAAAACCTTCCTGGATTAACCACAGAGGACAAAAACCTCGGCGGAAGGAGAAGTCAATGGAAACTCCTGGAGCTCCCCCAAAACATGCAGCAGTCTGCCCCTTCTCCTTCTGAACTTCACATTTATGTGTAGGTTTCTTTGAGGGTTGTCACCATCAGAACTGTAGCAGACATACTGTCAGATGAATGAGAACCTTCGACGAGAAGCATATTGATGTATACGTTATATCTATATTGTATAGAGCTGTTTGCAGTAAGGCAGCAGACCTATTGAAAGCCATGGAGAGAGAAGCTAATTTTGAGTTTTGATAGAACTGGGAATATGGATTGAAAGTAAACAGATGGGAAAGTCCCTGCCAACCCAACTTCTCTATAGATTTGCATAGATACAGGTTCACTGTAATAGCTGGAGCTGGTGTTGTTAAGATCCTGACGAGTTTTCACTTAGCTCAGATCAGGGTTGAGATGAGAGCAAGACACGTGAGCTAGTCTCATCTGAATTCCTGGGAACAGCTAATTTTGCACAATCTTTCCCACAAAGAGACAGTGTCACAGGAGTCTGGTTGCAGATGAAGAACTAAGAGCAGAGAGATTCATCTTCTGCTTTCAGTGCTTCCCAGGATGGCAGGGTGCGCTCACACCAAGGACACCAATCTGTGCCTGACACAGAACTAGATGAGGGCTTCTTTCAGATCCCAGATGCTGTCCCTCCTCAAAAACAACAGGTTTTAGAATTCAGTGCTCATTTTAACCCCCACCTTTACTGGCAAAGAACAGCAGTTTTCTCGTTCCTTTATTGCTATGCTTTTTCAACGACATTCAGCGTCATAAAAACTGATTCTTAAATCCACAGCATGTTATGTTTGGAAATAGAAAGGAAAATAAAAATGCCCCTCTATGTGTGTGTATATCTGTGTGCAACTTTACAAAGTTGAGCTGTTTCCAGCGCAAACACAAGTAAATCTGGACGTCCTTATATATTCTATATTTTATAGGCCCAGTAAAACTTGATCAAAATCCACTTATACTTGTCGGTTGTGTGACTTAACCTTTAGGGTAGATTAATTAGATTAACAGACCACATACTGTAGATTCCAGTACTTCCTCGATGGCTATTAAATTACACAGAAGGAATTATGTTTTAGAGCCCTGCTTCCTTAAATCAAATTCCAGCCCTGTCACCTTTCTTTCATTTATTAGACTGCAAAGCTCTTGTTCCTTTCGTAATAAAAACTGAACCTCTGCTAAATTCCATCCTTAGTACTTGAAGTTATTCATGATTACTGTGCTTAGGATCAGATAACTACAAAATCTGAGCCTAAACTGGGCGAACGCAGTTCATAACAGGTATCCTCCCCAAGGAAAGAAAAGGTGCCACAATTTGTAAAGAGGCAGGGGGTAGCGGAGTATTTTCAGCTACAAGCCGTGCCCCGCACAGACCACATAATGCAACCAGTAAGCGGAAGAGAAGAGACAAGGTTTGGGGCGCTTGGCGTCTACCTACAGCCTGTCTTCCCAGGGTATCACAAACAGCACAACCACTAAGAAACCTGGGCAAACATGGCAAGCTTAAAACACTAAGGAGATCTGAGTTCAGAGCTTTGTTTCTGGAAAGGCTATGCTGCTGGCAGGGATATAACAACAAGCAGCGCCCAGGAAGGCTCTGCACCCCTCACCTCACAGGTGCCCCAAGGGGACACGAGGATGGAATCTAGACCTGTGACAGGAGAACGGGGCTACACACGCACCAGCCACTGCACAGTCGCTGATGCACACACACTCTCCTGCTCAAACGCCAGCATGTTAACTACTGTCGAAACTGCTAGAAGCACTCGAGGAGTGCTACAAATACAAATACAACTGTATTTCTCCAAAACCGTGTCATTAAGGCCATGTAGCTTAAGTAAATAGCAAAGCAACCTTGGAGGAAAGGCTCGATGAATACATACAAAAGAACCCTCCACCTTTATTTACAATGTGCTAAAAGCCACCTGTTTATATACATTTTTAAGACAGAAATTTCATTTTAATCCGAGTAGGCAGACAGAGTCTTTAAGCCGTGCGAGACAAAGAGGGTTTGGAACAACAGATGAAGTGGCAAACCCTGACAACCCGCACTTGTGATCAGGTAGCAGCGCCCAGGAGGGGGGCCTGATAAGGCAATTAGGTGCAGGGGATGCTTGTCAGGAGAGCCTTGAATCTTCAGGCAACCCGTGTTAGGGGACTCTGACAGAGCCTACAGAGGAGTCCAGAGCTGCCCAACCGCTCAGAACTTCTTCAGGATACGAAGCGAGCACCACGCTTGGCGCAAAGCATGACAGCTTGTGAAGATTTCTTACTGCAGTCATTGCCAGTGGCCAAAAAATTATTTACATACTATTATTGTTTTGCATTGCACTTTTACATCCTGCTGATGCTGACATCTTCATGCTTTGCACAGCAGGAAGAGGAAGAGCCTGCATATTTTACACTGTCTGTTCTTGCCATCCTAGTTCGGATGCCACCCACCACTGACGATCGTTGTACGCTGAGAAGCTCCGCCGCAGTGATTTAAAGGACCTAAACTACAACTATCGGCTGGAAGAGTCAGTCCTCGTTCGTTAAGTGCTTGTCAGCTGGAGATAAGCAGCTAAAATTGCATACCTAATATAAGTGATCTGCTACTGCACTGTAAATAATGTAAAAGGGGGCCTGCCCCCAAACACAGTTCTAAATAAGAAAAGAAGGAAAACAGGCTCAGTTTGCTGTATGCCACAAGTTAGCAAAGAGGGAAACAGTAACCAAGATTTCAAGGTCTATGCGCATTCACTAGACTGCATTTGCAGTCAGAGACCTTTCTATGACCACATTTAGAAGTTAAGCAAAAAATCTTCTACTACAGAAAATCTTACCATGAATATTGTAAAAGAAAAAAAAAGTCCCTCTCCCTTCCCCGAACCCTGAAAAAATAAAATTCGTTAATGCCTTCACCTTCCCACTTAAGATATAAATTTGCATTCTGAACTCTATTTTCTCCCATTTGATTACCATACTGAATCTAGGGGGAAAAAGCACATGGTGAAAGATACATTCTTTGAATGAAAAAAGGAAAAATTCTTAGTGTCACAGATGGCTGTCAGGATGAAATGAAGCTTGTGTCTGCTGAGGGAATCAGACGCCAGTGTGAAATCTGAATAGAAAGGAACATAGCAGAAGGCAACGTTTCAAAAGGAGTGTAGCACCAACTGGCATTGTGAGGGTTAATTTACTGCCAGGAACTGCTGGGCTTTTCATTCTCAGTAGACACACAATAGACAGATCCCCAAAGTACCCATCATAATCACAGATGCTGGGGATTAATGCTAAAATGAAAGCTTCATGAATATTAAAAATATCAAAACTGCTAATGATGTAGCAGAGTTTGGAATAACATCCAATCTGAAAATCTAAGTGTGCCACGCAGACATAGTGAGACACTGTCTTTTTAAAACTGATTAAACCTACTCAATTTGTAACAGAAAGAGGCTTATGCATATTAGGAGCTGAATTGACTGCCAAACTTTACAAATTGCACAGGCTAATTACCATAATTAAGCCTTGGATTGAAGAAGAAAATTCCATTTATCTCAGAATGACTCAGTGGAACTTCAACAAAGAAGGCAAAGTACATCAGATGTTTTGGCCTTTTTTTTTTTTTTTTTTGCCCCTAAGTGGTGTTTCAAAAGCAGTAGTGAAAAAATAATCAAAGTTACGGCACAGAAATACTTTTGCTGGAAAATCAGAAAAAATGCATAATTTAAGGCTCTGATTTTTGAATTTGTTGTAACTGCTCCTCCAAAAACTAGTACCGTACAAGAAATGTTCTATTTTTCAAACATAAAGTCTGAATTAGGGGGTTATGCGAATCCATGTGTATTTTATAAGCCGAAGCCACACGTGCTTCCTGTAACCATGCTTCATCGGTTTCCTGGAGGCGGCACCGGTCGGTGTTTGACCCACTGGACTCTCCTGCTGCTCCAAGTGTCTGCTGCCTGCCCTCTCACGCCGAAGCACAGAACTCATCTTGAAGGACAACAGCTACCACATTTTAAGATGCAGATAACATATTCTTCTATGACTTTGAGCTTCCAAAGACTTTGAGGCTCCAAGGACTTCTACTAATCTCACCGGGATTTGCATCTTGTCTCTAGGGGTTGCTTAGTCTAATCACAATAAAAGCACAGCTTTGAAAACTTTATTATGGGATATGGAAAAATCTCTCGCTAATAGTATTTCCCTTCTTATCCCCGTTTAGGAAGAAAACATAACGTGAAGGTCTTCCTTAAGCTTACCTAGGGTTTTAAGTCACATATGTATGAGACCATACATACATACATGGACATCATGAAAAGGAGAACTATGAGATAGTGGGGAAGTATTAAACCTCCCATGTGTAATGTGACTGACTTCTTGCCCATCAGTTACGTGTATTTTGTTTGCATTTATCTAGCTTTTGCTCCCAGGACGAGGATGATGTCTACACATTTTCAGGTCTCTTTCCAGTATGCCTTGAATAAAATGGTCCTGAAAAAAGTCTATGCACAGATTCATTTCTAGAAAATAAAGAAAGCTCAAAAGCAAAGCAGAAAACAAACAAACAAACAAACCCACAACAAAGCAAATTAAAATCACCTGCATTTCCTTCACTGTACAACTCAGGCTAATTATAGTAGATCTGCCATTACGGGCATGCTGTAAACACTTGTAAAAATAAATGTGAATTAAAAGCCTAAGTAAGGATATTTAAGAAAAATAGAAAAAAAAAACATAAAGATCTTAATGTTCAAACAATATTTTATTCAGCTGTAACTTTAGAGGAATCATGGGGCCACCAGAACAGACCTCTGCAAAGAAAAATCAGGAACAATTTCAATATGCAGATGACTAGAAGTGAGGTACGTTACACAAAAGGAGGAGGAGAAGAATATACTAATATATGTCTATCAGCACAGCTGCTTTTAGGAAGTACCTGAATTTTCTGGAACACATCTTTATCAAAGATTCACTAACATCACAGAAGAACATATCCATATGTGAGCTTGTAAGAGAAGAAACTACCAGAGATTTCTAATCCAGTATTTGCATCCAAATTTTTTATTTGATATTACTCATCTTATTTATACAAATCATACATATCTTCCTCTGTGCAATGCTAATCTCATTACTATAGTAATCTCTTATCGTTACTAAGACACAGAAAGTACCACTGCATTTACTTCTTAAGGAATCTACAGAAATTACATGAAAAGACCAGATCATGGGTACTTTTACAAAAATCTTCCATCTACGCATGCCATGCCTTTCCCTCTATGACATGACTGCTAATATAACCAACTCCAGATAGCCATCAGCTGAAATTCCACGCTATGCAAACTAACCATCCTGGCAGAAAAAAAAAAACAAAAAACAAAAAAACTACTCTGCATTCTGAATAATCAGCAGGCATTCACTTCACATACTCAGAATTAAGCTTATTGTTACTCTGCATGGAGGCAGAAGAAAAATACATGTTGTGGAGACCCTGTAGTCATGATGAATTTGTAGCACTGCGATATGCGATTATGTTCAAGATTTGACCAATTTCATCTGTTACTAATTTTGTATATGGAAATATATCAGTCTCCCTGTATAAATTGTAAGTAAGTCCATCAGACATAGCAGAGATGCAAGTAGTGAAGGAAGAGGACTATCCTGGACTTACTTCGTTTTCACTCTTATGCTCATCATTAAAAAAGGCAAACTCACACATTCATTAACAAATATAATCAGCAAGATTATTATTCTTTCTTTTTACCTCTTTTACGCATCCTTCCTTATACTTTTGTGAAGCTATTCTGGAAGCACCTGCAGCTGTTACTCAGTGAAACAGCAATGGAATAAGCTGCACTACAAACTGGCCTAATGAAATTATGTCAGATTCTTTTTCCATCACCTGTTATCAGAGACTCCGTTTTCCATTTTTTCTCAGCAGCCCTGTACCCACTGGAGAGCTCTGTGGCCAGAAACTACACGGGCAGCTTGCGGCAGGCAAGCCACTGAAACGTCAAAGCGCTGCTATTAAGTGTTCAGCTGTCATGACAGTCTTATCCACAGTGGGATAAACGGGTAGGTGGCATCTAAAGACAAACAAAAATATACTATTTCATTATTCCTACAGTAAGACACTGGCCGACTGAACTTAAAGTTGCCATTCACAGTTCAACACCTTGAGTGAAAAATGCCAGCACTTAGGACGTCCATGCTTCACCTGATCTGTTGTTTGATGGACCATTCCTTGAGCACTCGTGGCTGGAACAATGTCCATACAGACAACATACAATTCAATAAAGCAATCTCTGTGCTTTCTCAGAAAATTTCAACTGGCTTTAAGGGCAAAGAAAAATCTTTTTGTTCATAATTTTGTAAACAAGCTCTTAAAACACGTATTACTTGATGTTCACAACCTCTCCAGCAAGAACACCCATAATCAGGGTGTTAAGCATAGGTCAAGCACAATTGTTTAAGGTGCCCATACAATGGAAGATGTCCCACTGTTGGTACTCCCTACTATTTATCCCTCAGATAAGAAAAGGAAAGATGAACTCTAAATATTTGAGTTTTGATTTTTTTTTTTTTACTGTGGTCTCCTCTCCATGAATGTTTAGTTAATGATTCAAGACTAAACATAGACTGTTTGGTTTTGGTTTCTTGTTTAAACAAATTAACAAAACCACTTAAAATACCTCAGTCCCATCTAAAATCTTGGAGAAGAGGCAGAGGTACAAAAAGCTACAGCCCCATAATTTATTACATGCAGGAAACAAGTATCTTAAAAATACTTGAAATCAGTAGATACAAGGGTTGTGTATTATTAGCGCATTATTAACCAGTTTCATCTAATAATTGTTGTATATTTGGCATTACTAGAAAGCAAATAAAGCTACATGTAAGTGGTTTTTTAGAAACAACAAAGTAAACAAAACAACACATTGAATCCTAAACCAGCGATGTTCCACCAGCTTAACAAAACTAAAAAATAAAAAAACAAAAATTATTACTCTACAATACTTATTACAGTTCATAACATGTGTGTTATTTCTAAAATCACTCTGAATTTTCTTAAGTTTTCTTTACATATATTCCCGTTCTGTGACAGTGGGCTTAAACCTTCAAGCTTTGCTTTGGTTTTAGGAACACAGAAGCTAAAGAACCAACCCTTGACCCTGGAGAGGGCTAAAAAAAACCCTAAAGATGCCTTTGATAAAAATTCTCATTCTTGTGCTGGCCTAGAAGGAGCACTGTAATCTTATCAGCTGATGCTGATGAGGCTCCGCCAGTCTTCTTGAGAAGCACACGACAGAACTGCACGCCCGGATGTCAATCTGTCAGTGCAGTAGAGCACAGACATAGGGATTTTAAAAATTTTTCTTAAAGTATTTCCAGATACAGAATAGAAAAAATAAATGTATCAAAGTCAGCCAAGTCACCTTGAGCCTTTAGTCTGAAAATGTGTAGACATGATCTAAAAGATACCTGTAATGGTTTTCAGAGGGAGAAATTTGGGGAATACCCCCAGGCTGACCTGTAGTTTGGAAGATAATATTTCTTTATATTGAACTATGGACTATAAATATGATGAAATTTCATGTATTCTAAATCTTGAAATATGGACAAAATAGTGGCAGGATACAAATTCTCAGAGAATTGAGGAATATATTGCCTATCACCTGTAGGTTACTGGTTCAAGTTCTGTCAGATGAATAGTGACAGAAAGTCAATACAAGCCAATGACTGTTTCATGAACTACATGTGAATCAGGTAAGTAGTCCAAGAACAGATCCTGGTATAGTGTAATTCCTGATGAGGAACAGCTGGTGGCTGTAGCAAAAAAAAAAAAAGCCAAACATGGAGAACAAACTCCTCTTTAATAAAGATTCCTATTATCCAAGTATGAATTTGAAAGCACGGGCTGCACATCATTGGCACCGTAGATTCAAAAGGTCTTTTTGCCTTTGAATGTAGTTAACGTGGCATGAGCATATACACAAAATCAGCGTCACCATGCACCATATTCCATAACTCTACAGGAACTTCTCTGAAGAGATCAGTTTTGCTGCCCAAGGAAATGCATTCACTTCACAAAAATCTGCACTTTGATAAATGGTATTCTCCAATGCTTATTCTTACAAAGCAATAAACTAAAATGATCATTTCAAAAAAACGATGTTGGTATTAGATGACTGAGTATTGTTAACATTACTTTACCAATATAAAGATGGTATTATTAGAGGGTTTTTATTATTATTACTAGATGGTACTACTAGGGTTTTTAAACACTTAAAAACTTTAAGAGGCTACTTTTTTTAGTTTTTTTTTTTTAAAGATATTTGGAAAAAGGAATGAAGAAGAGGCAGGTCGATGCTGGTGGAAACTGACTTTCTTTTAAGAAGAGTTGATTATTACTTAGCAGCAATTTTTTGATTTGCTATTAAAATTTTTCACTCTAGAAGTTCATTTCCAGTATATTTCAACGAGTGATAAGTTACAAGTTAGTTTAGCTCCCAGAAACTCCAATCTGCAACTTTCAGGTGCTAGTGTTGCCAGAGCTGCAGGGAATATATCCAGGAAGCAAATTTGCTGCTGCAGTAAATCATGCTGTTTTCTAAATTTAATTTCCCACACTGGCCAGAGTTCTTGAGAAAATAGAAAAGCCAACTCTTTACCACCTACACTGTAGATAATGCGAAGGATTCTGCTAATACCATCTGGCAGCATAGTTAAAAAGTTAAATTGTTTAAGCCATCAGAATTTAAATGACATGTTTTTGGAATAGATATAAGTAGTTCCCAGATTAAATACAATTAAAATAAATAGGTTACAGAATAAAAAACAATCCAGAAAATACTAGTGATAATATCAATGCTTTTATTCATACTGCATGCATCATTGTCCTCTTCTTTCTTATTTTCACTTGTAATTGCTTTCAGATTTTTGTAAAATGCCATCTATTTTAGAACCTCAACCATATCATGGCTAACATAACACAACTTTCCACTAACTTTATTTAAGGCAACAACCTTCATTCTGTGTGTTTTTAAAAGAACCTCAGATATCTACTCAGTGAAAATCCTTGGATTTTTACCTGTAGTTCTTCAACTCATTTTCAATAGATCTAGTTTCTTCTAACTAAAGTACCTAGCTATTCAGCAAACTCTATTTTCTGTTAGTTTGAAGACAAATCTAGAAATAAATCGCGGCTTTACTTTTTGATCACACATAACTGATTCCACTGTAGCTGAGCTGCAGTTTTACCCATACAACTTTCCAAAGGCTACTTAGCCTCCCTTTGTGGTATTCTATCCTGTTTATACTGTAGGAAAAATGCTTTCAAGGCGCTGAGGAGTATTTGCAATGTATTTAAATAAAAGATACTCGAAAAATGTAAGAAAACCCTACAAAAAAATGCTCCCACCCATTCCCCCCAATACTACTACTTTTGTGGAAAAGAGCAACCTAATTTGTAATACCCTGTGCATTCAAAGTGCATTTTCTTAGCAAAACATCTTTTCAAACCACCCCAAATTTTGGACATCTGTATCAAGGCAAGCTACCTCTCCAATACTGGCTGATAATTTTAAACACCTGCTTTTACAGCCTACGGGATGAATATGGCAGCTTTTGACAGACAAGTTCTGGAACTAACCCACCAAATTACAAACCAGGTTAATCTAGGGAGGGATAGAAGAGATGGAAAGAGTTAAAAAGGATACAAATGTCTGCTCATGTGTAAGCAAGTGATAAATCACGGAGCACAACATTTTTCCTGGCATCTTTTTATAACGTGGCTAGAGACTGATGAAATACAGGACCGGCCATAGTAAATCTGATAACTGGTTCTATCAAGCCCAGATTTCTGTCCGTACTGGATGCTCAGAGAACTAAAACGTACCTAACCTATTAGACAGTGTTAGAGATGGAGGAAGACTATTTATAATCCATTTATGGTTAGAAGAATGAGTTAGCTTATTTATTAAGGAGTGAAGAGTAAAAGTGAAACAAGTTACACAGAAACAAGATACACTCCTTGTCAGAGAGACGCACCAAACATTTCAGTAACTGCTGCTAAATGCCACAACTATAGGAGTCCCAAACAATGCACTTGGGGTGGAAATCACTGCCACATGTTAAATGTATTTAGGATGTGATGCAGAAGGGCAAGATTAGTACAAAAATTCCAAATATGTGCCGGGAAGGAGATAACCCCTAAAGAATTCCAGCTCCACACAATAAAGGTGAAACTGCTCTGCTCAGGTTTCTCCAGACTGACTGTAGCTCCATCTGCGTTGCTATTCCCACCACTGGTTTCACGTGCAGCTGCACCAAAACCTAAATGTGAGGAGAATCAGAGGACCCATCTGTGTTTAGCATAATATCGCCACAGGCACCGGAGTGGCAAACATGCAAATGAGCTGATTAATCAGGAGGTAATTATGCTTGGGTTACTCTTTCTGTTACAGGAATGCTTTGATAGCAAGATTAGGTAGCATACATTGGAGCAGTTCGTAGGAGAAAACGTTACAGCACCCTGGGAGACAGTTTAAAGTCCTTCACAAGCACGTTTCCTGTAATATTTAGATGAACATTTCATTTATGAGAATAGGTCTGTATGTCATTAACTAAGCGAATCTTGACAGTGAGAAGCAAGTCCATAAAATATTGATTTCCAAGATAAAACATTTACACGGCACTTTCCAACTGAAGTAATTCCCCAGCACAGAGTAAAATCTATTTATTAATGTCCTTAACTGATTCTCAGATCTTTCCATCTCTTAGGACTGTGCTTCTGCAAAACGGAATGGGAGTCACTAACGGAAGATTATCTAAATTAAAAATAAAAAAAATGTGGTGGGGAAGGGGCAAGCCAAATTGAGCACCTTCATTGACTATACAAAAATTCTTGGTTTTGAATTCAGGTGGGCTAAGGCAAAAAGCAAAAAGTTCTGTAGCAGAAGCAGCAGCAAACTGTTTGCCCAGAGTATACATGTGAGGCAGGGCCAGATCTGTATCTCCAGCTTTGAGAGAGGTTGTTCCAGAGGATGCTCGACGGCGGCCATCAAGGAAAGCCATCCCAGTCTGTGGCTTACAGATCAGCAAGTCTGGCTTACTGGTTTTCTCTCCTTCTCACACCTCCTCTGAAGCAGAAGGAACTGCTAGAGTTGGGGACTGTGTTATTCTGCAACTGTACTGAATCTAAGAATATACGCAACTGCGTGTTCTTACATTGCTCTCAGTGTTCAGAACACAGCTGACATGTTAACATTTATTTCTGTATACTGTTTAATTCCCTGTGTGCTTACATGTATGCACTTCCTGCTCTGAACTTCCATGGGAGCTGGTCACAGCCTCCCAGAGTTAGCAAGAACAACATGCATGCCTGAGCTAATTCATGACACAAGGACTTTGATGTTTAGTTGCACTGATAATCATAAATCTCTATGGACTCAAGGCTATGTTATCTCTATCAGTTAGGGTTACTTTCCCTGCTGAGAAGATTTAGCACACTTCACCAGGAGGGCAGGATGACAGTAGGAAGCAGGCTTTCACAGATGTCAGACACAATAGTCTGTTCATAGGTGTCAGTTACATGATGATTAGGATCACAATAGTGGAGGTTCGTATTTCTGGAGGGACCACTAAATGCCCCAGGATCCACTATTTGTAACAAAAATATTTATATATGCACAGGTACCGTGTGTCTAGCTTTCACCTGCTGAAGGGCTCAGTTTAGCATAGCAAACTGCGCTGAGAAGTGGGGACTTGGGCACAGTCAGAGCCAACCACAGCTTGCCCGTTCCTCATTGCCCAGGCGCCTGCAACTCTCCACACTTTCAGCATGAAGAAACCTTAAAAGCAAGGTTTGCACCTAACAGTAAATATCGCAATAAATCGTGGTTGGGAAAGGTATACCTAGAATGCTTTCTCCTCTGCAGAGAATTTCTCTGTCTCACACATGAAGAGAGATATCTGTGAAGTGCGTTTAAGGAGTGATGTATGATTACCGTACTCGTACTCACACAAATACATCCCGTGCAGGTTAACACCTCGAAACTGCTTCATTGAGTCCCTTTTGCTGCTGACTGGCACTGTCACTAACGCGGCCCATTACACCTCCGATGGAAAGCTTTGCCAGTGATTTTCAACTGGGCTTCTTCAGAGATCAGATGCTGGTTCCAAAAATCAGCCAGCCTGGAACCCAGCTGATACCAGCGGGTTTTCGGAACCCAGTATTCATCTTGGAGCAGGCTTATATTAAAATATGAACTGACATACACGTGTAGCAGCGGTGACTGCTGATGGTAATTGATGATCTGTGTTGTGGACAGTCTCCTGGCAGCTGGCTGGCTTACAGGACGCTTGGTGTCTGGAAGAGCTGGCTGTGGATCTGCCCCTGCTGTGCCTGGGGGAAGGCTGATGATCTGCCGGATCCTTGCACTCTAAATGAGGTCCTTCCTATCCAGAAACTCTTCACTCATTCCACCTGGGCGCCTAAGCGTTAGCTCGTTTCCCATAGCACGCTACATGAGCTTGGGAGCTGATGTAACGCTGAAATCCAGTGTCAAACACAGAGCCTCTTTGTTAGGGAAGAGGCTTCCACGGCTCACAGCTGCTCTCTGGCACCTTCCTCGCTCTTGAAACAATACTAACATCTGCATCGACCAACTAAAAAAGCAGCAAACAAAGCTAAAAATACTTCTTCTCGAAAATATCACTTGACGCTGTCTGAATTGTCAACGTGACATGCTAAGGTAACTGAAGAGTCTTTCAATACACCGCAATTCCCCAACAGCCTGAACCAAATTGCAACTTAAATAAGTTAATTGACTTCTGAATGTGAAACAATATTGGGCAACTGCTTTAATATCTCTGCTGAGTAGACATGCCAGGAAGTGTTAGAGAAACTCAAACAACTGCATTTTGTGGAAGGATGAAAAACCAATAAACTTGAAGTTGTGGTGTCCTATTACCTGGGCTTTTTTGCACTTCTTGCGTGGTGAGATGAGACACTGAATGGGCCAGGGATTTAGGCCCTTCTCTTACACTGAGTACCCGAAGTGGACCAGAGAATCAAAAACCATGTTTTATTCAAATAAAACCTTCAGTACTTAACTTCTAAAACAGAGAAAAGTCCGTGTACAGAAAAGACAAGAAAGTAATGTAAAAATTCACTGACAATTCCCACTGCCCTCTTTGCCTTTGCATATTTGCCTTAGACCTTTGTTTCACTCACTGAGTGACTTTTTGACTAAAGCCATTCTGCCTGGTCTGCAGTGATCCCTGGGAGGTTCTTTCCATCTCCACAATTGGCTGTAATTGATTTTTTTTTTTTTAAACATGAGCTCTCAGCTGTATCTTTGCTGCAACCATCTGCTTTTCCTTTTCCTGCCATTCATCAGCATTTGTAAAACTTCTTTTTCCTTAAGATAATAACACCTTGTGAACAAAAGCAAATAAAGTAATTATTGTTCACCATACGTGGATTCCTCAAACAAGAAATATCCTCTGTGAAAACACTTCCATGATTTGAAATCTTAGAGGTTTAACATCAGGTATGTTAAAAGCAACTCAAAAATAAGATCAACTTAAGAATGAATGATCATGTTCAGTAGGACTCCACAAGCATAAGTTTTGCCAAGATTGGATTATGGATAACATGTATTTGTATGTATAACACTAGTAGCACACAACATTTTATTTTGTACTACAACTTCTTGAAACAGTTTTAGAGAACACAACAATTCCACCACATTTAGAAACCTAGAAATGAGGTCTCTGTCCTAGAGCTCTACAGAGACAAAGCCAGGATTTTTGCTTTCTCACTGACAAAAATCAGTCGGGCATGTAAAAAGATTTGACTCAACATGTCTGCCAAGATTCAGCAAATAATGAGTTCTTACTTTTTCAAAGTGCCAAAAGGACAAAAGTCATCACAGTCGCAAGACACCCTAGAAAATACAAGGCTTATAGTTTACCTTTCTCTTCACTGAGCATGTATAAATTATGCTGCTTTTAAAATGTAGTGCATTACATGTATTCTTTATTCAGAGATGTCTGCAGATTAATTCTGAATACACTAATTCACAGCACATACCTTAGGTTTTCAGTTCTCCTAAAGAATAATAATGATGTGATTAAAATGACTATAAAATAACATAATTAAATCTTTTAGGCCGTCTTTAGAAGCTTCACTAAAGCTCCTTGAAAGCACTCAAGCCATGAGTATGTCCTGAAAAGCATACTAAAATATATATTATTTTAATTTAATTTTTCGGCTTTTGAAGAAAACGTGTAAAAAAGCAATTTCTGCTATTTTATTTTGGTTTCAACAAATGTAGCTTTCATCAGATATATGTGGAGCTGATAGAAATAATAAAGCTAACATAAAAATATCAGGCACTTGGCAACGCTTGTTAATACCTTCCTTTAAGAGGACAATTACAACAAGTCTTGTGTAATTTTTTTTTTTTACTGAAAACAGTAAAATTTGTCCACATTGTTAACCTAAATAGTGAAAGAGCTGCCAGACTGTAAAGAGTTATTAAGGAAGTTGTAATGAGCCAACTCCAGGAACAATTGGATTCCATACTATTTGCTACTTATTCTTTACAGTCTGAAACGACGTGGAAATGGAACTGAAACCCCATCAACATAATGGCCCAGGGAAGGCTGCCCCCAACTGATTTTTTTATTAGCATCATATGCATCTTCTGATACTATGACCAAAAAGTGCTGTTGATTCACCTGTGCTTTTAGCAGACCAGACAGAATGCTCTTTCAGGTTACTCACGACGGAGGCCCCAAAGGCAAATTTGGCATTTATTCACTTCCTTACAAGGATTAGAGTTTAGGTCCTCCCAGCATAACCTGTTACGCACTGTTTACAACGTGCAAATATGCTAGTGGAAATACGTGGAATGGTCTGTGTGATTCTCAGCTTGGGCAGCACCCGATGCTCAGCTGTGTCACTCATTCAGTTCAGCTGGTGAACTTCAGGAACACAGCATTTATTGGCTAAGCAGCAGAATGGGTACCGAACAGCTAATACCATCCCATCAGTGGTATCGTGGTTTCGTTTCCTCTCCTATTATTATTATTATTATTTTAATAATGAAAAACTGGAAGAAAATTCTTAGGTCATCAAATGCAGTCTCTGGGTATTACAGGCAACCACATTTTGTGATCCCTTATGTAAACTGATCAAGCTCCCTCAAATCCGTAATATTTTTATGACCTTCAGAGATGGCAGCAGCAAGCTATATTTATTTTGTTTTACACTGGGTGAACACTTCGTAGCTTTTATTATAGCCAAAGACTTAGACACCCAGCAACAAGCACAACAGAATTTAAGAAAACAACGTACCCAACGTAGTAGAAAAGAGCACTCAGCCAAATATGGAAAAGTCTAATATCACACTATCCTAAAATTTCCTTCAGATTGAAAAAACACACACCTGTAATCACAGAATCATACCGAAATTTGAATTTTATTCTACGCTAGACAATTGTGCCATACCAAGCTGCAGTTACCACTACAACTAGGGATGGGACCAATCATCCAAATTTAATTCAAAGCATTTGTGAAGCTGAAGTTGATCAAAGAATATATGATTAGCCACAAATCCAGCTTAATTTGATTCTATCTAATTTGTGGAATCATCCTTGCTGCAACCAGAAGAAAAAGGATAAACAACACACATTGCATAACAGCATCAGGAAAAAAAAAAAGCCTAATGAAATAGTATGATGACTTACATCTGGATAATCCACCTATACGCGTAGAATTTAAACTTGAACACATTTGATGCCCTCTTTCTAGCCTAATCCGTAAATCTGCTTAAGACCTGGAAATAGGAGTGGCAGAAGATATTTCTGATGTGAGGCTAAATAAGAACATAAAAAAAACAAGACAACTAGAAGAAGTTGTATATTCATGGACCATGAAGAGCTTATAATTATTGGCAGTAGCACATAAGACATTCTTTAAATAAAGAATGTTGAATAGAAAATTTGGTTATATTTTCAGATCACACTTTCGTGTTGTTTAGAAAGCTGTCTTAAGAAAAGCAAGCACTTGTTGTACTTGCGATTGCAGAACAACAGCTTTATTTATGCTCTCATGAAATACCTCGTATCTTGTTGATGACAGACAAGCGCCTGTGCTTCTTGTTCAAAGGCAAGCTGGAAATTAGCATTTTGGACCAGAAAATATGTAATAAAATAGTTATAGTTCAAATGATGACTGTAGAAAGCACATGCTCCATTTTCAATACGTAGGATCTGCTATGGCTGTCTTAGCTGTAAGCCGATTACAGACGTATTATAGCCTTCTCCAAACAGACTGACCTGGAGGAATGAAAGCCCCAGCCCCTGCACCTGAGTGCTGGGGGCAGGGGAGGGGAGGTGAGGGGGTGGTGACACCTGTGCTGTATCTGGTGAGCAAGACCAGCTTCAGAAACTAATTCAGAGGATCAAGCTCAGTGTTTTGCAAAGGTCTTGATGTTGTGCTGGGGACAGCAAGACATTCGACCTGGTGGCTGTTACTGTCAATCTCTGGACTTGGCAAAACATAGCTTGCCAGCACTAGCTGCAGCATCTCTTCTGTTTCTCAGTTTTTCACTGCACTTCCTCTAGGACGAGTCGTTTATGTATCAGGCAAGTGACGGGAAGATGATGCCATTCTGATACAGCAACGTGCACGGTCACCTTTACCGCGGACCCTCAGGTCATCCAAAAGCAATAGTTAAGAGTGCGAAGGAACACGCTGAACTACCTGCTAGAAATTTCATCGCTGTCACTGCTATCAAGTACTCGACGTATTTAATAACTAAGCTATACTCACCCTCTAGTTCTAAAGCTGTGAAAACCACTTAAAAAAAAAGGTCTGAAAACAAGGGCCGACAGCCAAACTCAGGCCATTGCAGCTCTTGAAATACCAGCTCCAAGTTTTCTTGAGAAACACAGATATCTCACCCAGAAATCAGGCTGTATTTGTTTTGCAATTTGAGTGAGTCAGACACATAAATATTTAAGTTTTAATTCAATTGCCTCTCCTGCGGTCGATGAGTCACTACGCCTCTGATATCTGAGGAGTCTCGCCAGGGGAGGTCCTGGAAATGTGTTATGACTCCCAAGTGGGTTCCAGCCGGAAAGTCTGTGAGCTGCATGTTTAAAATGTATAAACTTATTTTCCTTTCATACACTCAAAATATATGTAATGAAGTAGAATGTGTTTGCTTCCTGGACAGCAAACAATCTCGCAGCCAGAAAAAATGTTTACTTTGTAAACAGTATTTTCTTTTCAGAACACTGTTTTAGCAATAGATTCCATGATGAAAAACAGTTTAGGTCATAAAAGACCTGAAAGAAATAGAATCTGTAACACTTTTCCTTCTCTCTAAACTCCTGAAATTAAACCTACCAGAAGTTAGTCACTCTAATGTGCTAAAAATACAGAGAGCATACTTTATACAAATGGATGATGCAAGATAATTTCAAAGCCTTCGGTCAAACAGGGAGTGTTATGAATCTTTCAGTACACAAACATAATGAGTATGAAGCTGCAAAAAGAGACTAATTAAGAACTGAAAAGCTACCTTCCATTGGCATACACGTTACAAATCAAGTGGGAAGGCCAGTTATGACTGCAGCATAAAAATAATTAACGAGAAGGTGTAAGAGAGGCACTCCCTTTCCTATATGACACTCCGTAATTTTCCTGTAGCCTTCTTGAGTCATCTTCTCACCACTTCGCATGAAATGTGCCACACTTTACTGACTTCTGACCGTTCTGATTTTGACTTATACTGGATAAAACACAGGGCCAGGACTGATGAAGCAGATGGACACTAAGTTCAGCCCTGCTCTGAATTCAGCAGAACTGGGTTTCATCCACAGAGGTACAGGTGAGAGAAGAAAAATCACCATGCGGGAGCTTCACAGCTCCAAGCCAATGACAATAGCAAAGCAAAAGACAAATCTTCACAACCTCTGTGGCCTTGTGAGCCTTGCAGGCCCCGAGAGACTCCTGACCCTGGCTGTGAACCAGGCCAGCTACTTTGCAGATGAAAAGTAAACCTGCTGCAGATGTCCCGACACACCAAAATTCCCAGGTCTCCAGCTACAAGTTGTGGAGCCTGTGCGAATGTGTTCCCCACCGTCCACGTCTGGCAGCTCCCAGCCCTCTGAGATCTCCGCTCCCCTCGCGGGGATGAAGCCTGAATTAGCACAGCTTTGCTCCACAGCTGGTAGTGTGGAAATATTAGGTGTGAGCACAGCATTATTAGATCTTCCCCCCACTAACCACCTATTGTTATCCCCTCGACCCAAATTCTACACTTGTACATGAAATGCAAGGGTTTGCATATATACTACGTACTTACCCCCAAAACAGAGACAAAACCTTTTTGGTTTTAACTTCACTGGTGTTCTGAAGCTAGAATTAGTATCTACATGAAGTCCCAGGCTTCTGCCTGTTGGTTGGCAGGTTTTGTGGCAGCTCAGAGATCTGCCATCAGACTGTGACGCCTATCAAGGAAAACACTATTTTCACCCATCAGTGGGTCAGGAAAGATAGCACAGGACAGACACCCAAATGAAACCTATTTTTACAGTATGAAAAAAAAAATCCTTTTTAATATATGTAGCAAACTTTGGTCATACATTTTTTTTTCTCTGCTGCCAGCCTGTATTAATGAGGTGGTGGATATAGAGGGAAATGACATACTGCCTACATATGTTATTTCAGAATAGGGATTCCAAGAAGGACTCCGCATAAAAAGTCCCCCACATGCTTCAGTTTAGCAAGTTTAAACCCACCAGCTCTCTTCTCTGATGGTCATTACACTGGCTTCTTTTTTCATTTTGTTGTAAGGATATCAATTTTCTGGATGCTACACTACTCTTATATGACATTTTGTTCTTAACCATTGCATTCACCTTCAAATTCATTTCCTTTTTCTGAGATACTGACATGGGGCCACTTTCCTGCAGGTACCCTGAACAGAAGGATTTTCAGAAGGGGAAATACGTGCCACGGGTAATTTCATGGACACGGAACGGCATCACGCCACTGGCGCCTCACATTTAGCAGTTAACTGTGGGTGCTGCGGGGCTGGTTTTTATCACTGGTGTCAAATTTACAAGAAAATCACCACAGAATGCCTTTAATGTTGGCTACAGTTTTCAGTTCTGGAAAGTATCAGAGGGATGCAAGGCAACGGAACCCTTCCCACGTACAGGGGTTCATCTTCCAAAGCTGGAGCTGTAACGGATGATGAGCTGGAGTTTGCAAACAATACTGATGGCACTGAACTACAAAACATTTTTTTTCTTTGCATGTCACATAAATAAGACAGAATTGAGTTTTAAAGAAAAGAAACAGTTTAACTTTATTTTTTCTTTCATTGACTCAATGTACAGATCTCCATGGTGCCTTGTGACTCCACAAACAAAAATAAATGAATTGACATCACATCATCACTCTGGACCTATACAGCCACAGGTAACTGCTTGTCATAGAATCATTGAACGGCTTGGGTTGGAAGGGACCTCAAAGATCACCTGGTTCCAACCCCCTGCCATGGGCAGGGACACCTCCCACAAGACCAGGTTGCCCAAAGCCCCATCCAGCCTGGCCTTGAACACTTCCAGGAATGGGGCATCCACAGCTTCTCTGGGCAGCCTGTGCCAGTGCCTCACCACCTTCACAGTGAAGAATTTCTTCAGAATATCTAATCTAAATCTACCCTCTTTTAGTTTAAAGCCATTACCCCTTGTCCTATCAGTATAATCCCTGACACCGAGTCCCCCTCCTGCTTTCCTGTAGGCCCCCTTTAGGTACTGGAAGGCCGCTGTAATGTCTCCCCAGAGCCTTCTCTTCTCCAGGCTGAACAATCCCAACTCCCTCAGCCTCTCTTCATAGGAGAGGTGCTCCAGCCTTTGGACCATCCTCGTGGCCCTCCTCTGGACCCACTCTAACAGGTCCATGTCCTTCTTGTGCTGGGGACCCCAGAGCTGGACACAGTACTCCAGGTGGGGTCTCATGACAGCGGAGTAGAGGGGGAGAATCACCTCCCTCGCCCTGCTGTCCAGGCTTCTTTCGGCGCAGCCCAGGGTACGGTTGGCTTTCTGGGCTGCAGAGCTGCTCTCAATCCATCCTCTGCCCAGCCTGTATTTGTGCCTGGGATTGCCCAGGGGCAGCAAGTCCACAATGTTCATACCAAACAAAACACTTGGTTTCAGATAATTGTGCACTATTCTGCTATTCCCTCTAAATAACTTTTATTCATTAGAAGTACAGATCTAGAGTTTCATCATATGTAAATTAGCATTATTCCATTAATAATTGCAGATACTGTCCAATTTACAACAGCAAAGTAACTAGTTTATTAAGTAAATATTTATAATGAAATAGTAGCAAAAAAGTATTTGAATGTGACTTATTACCACTGTAGCAAAAGTAGGGATTTTAAATGCAGTAATTTGGCAAGATTTGACATACAGTAGTTGTATTTTCCCAAAGGGAGAGCCAAAATCTGGCCAGATCTGTCATGGTTTTGTAAGTGTGCCAAATACGATACAGAATAGATGTGATTAAGTATCTGAAGAATTATATATATATATATATATTTTTTTTTTTTTTCATGAAATAGTCACAACCCCCCGCCCCCCATACAAATTATCCCAACAACAGCCGTCTCGCTGGGCAGTCTGAGATGAAGGAACACAGAGAAACATCACAGAGGCAATGAGGTTCCACCACCTATCACAAAAAATAATAATAAAAAAATCTCAACTGTCTTTTATTTCTCATTTTAGAAGGATTTTAAAATCACTTTTCTCCTTGCTTTGTCCATGGCACAAAACTACACCAAAGCATTCACAATTTACAAAAGCATATCGGCATTGGTTTGAGAACCAAATGACAAAATGTTAGGTTCTATAACAAATTTTAAATACCTTTAAAAGTGGCTCGAATATTAACAATGTCAAACAACAAATGTGTGTTTCAAAAGCTTACTGTGAATTCTACATTTTAATTGGCAGCTCCCTTCTCAGATGCTCATCCTTTTAATCTTTCCAACTACAATAACAGAATATATTTTTTGAAATTCTTGTACAAGGAGTACAATAGCTTTCCAAACTGAGCCACAGACAAAATTGTCATAGTAAATCATAAACATTACAACTGAAATGAAATAACATCATATTTTAGTAGGTTTGGCACCAAAACGCTACGTACTACACACCCCAACAGATGATAATTTCCAATTAAGCTTGAGTTACAGGAAAGCAGTGTTTTAGACACCTTGGAGCACAGCCTCTGTATTCTTGTGACTATAAAGGAATTCCAGAACTCCTCAGGCGCAGTTTTGATTTTTGTGCCTTGGGGAAGACGTAAAACAATTGCTTTATGGTTAATCACTCAAGTCTTTAGAAGGCCTTGCCGGGGAAACTGCTACTGCCATCTGTAGTGAAACTGTATAGGCATAACTAAAAGGAAGCACAAGATATTCTTCCTTTATAAACTCAGACCTGCTGGAGTAATTCCTGTGAACAGCCACCTGCTCCTATAAGCCATTTGTTCCATTTGTAAAATGGATGTTATCTCCATATAAACTTCTAAATGAGAAATTCATAACACTAGCCAACCATTCATGCCGCCACCCCATCGTGTAAATGTTCCTGTACTTCAAAATAATAAGTGATAGCATGCCATTCAGATGCCATCTCTCTTAGACAGTACAATTAAAAAACTTGAGCTGCAAGGCAGAAGTATGCAAGACAACGGTATTATAAAGACAGATTTTGTAATTCTTCACTTTTTTTTTGAACTACGCATTGTATTAGTAGCCCATAACATACATAGTCATCTCATGGACCTTGAAGCCAGCAAAAGAGCCAGCAGCCACGACAGCCAGGAATTTTCATACTTTCATGCTGATCAACATCTCCAAAGCAAAAGCTTGGCAGTGTTTTTCCCCTAGGGAATGACATCATCGTACCACTCTGGGACACAACCGGCCGCTTCCATCAGACATCGTGATGTCACTGTGGGTCCAGGCTTCTCCACGTTGAACCCTCATCGCCACGGCTCCTCTGACAGGGCCACATTTCACGAGCTCACTTTCCAAAGCAGATAAGAAAAACACACTAGGAACAGGTTAATTGCGTAACTTATACCCCGACTTTCGTTTCCTTCTGGATACGCAGTTGATAAGTCAGGTAATCAGAAAAGAAAATAAGATGGGGATTTTACGTGGGAATATTCTGACTGCATACTACAATTAGACAGCATGTGGTATACATCTACATTATGTTACGGGAAAGTGTGATGAGCAAACTAGCAGGAAAAGGCGCAGTCTATATTTACAAGGGTAATCCTTGTCTGCTGAAGGATCCTTCTGGGACTGCAGACCAAAAGGGAAATCTAGTGCTTCCTACCAGTCCCATACGCACCTCAGGAGCTGGAAACATTGCTGGGTCTGAGTGCCAACTCCTGGCACTCGCTCCCTGCGCTGTGGATGTGCCAACAGCACTTCAGCGCCAGTGTGTGAAGAGAGATCATGACTTTGTGTCACAAGCCAAATGAAAGCGAAATTCAAAATTGCGTGATAGCCAAACCCAATAAAACAAATTCTTAACCATGTCCCAACTGTAAATTCAAAACTGTTTCCCTCACTTTGTGCAGTCTCAAATATATGAATGTCCCTTTTTGTACAGTTTCTGCATATATATACTCCAATGCCCTACTATTAACATTGTCTGCAAACTCACTTTTTACCCCAGCAGTATGTTCCAAGGAGTTAATCCCAAACAAAAGGGAAAGCAAGAGAGTAAAAATCTCTTCGCGAGGAATGATCAGGTATTTTGTGCTCATATGTCATTGCTTTCTAAGTGGCAGAATTAAAAAAAGATAGAAAGGAAAAAACAGTTCCATAGCTTTTATTCACCAAAACACTGTTAGTAAATCAAACCTATGAATTCAGCTGTGCATCTTTGAAAATGTGATTTGATGCAATAGATAGTTTTGATGCTAGAAGTATGTCATATGTGTTGTCCATGATGTGAAATATGCGTTTTCAACCCTGCAGACTGTGGCCTTCCTGTCACCTCATCAGGAAAGGAGCACTTTAAATCCTTTTTCAGCTTTTGTTATTTTTATTGCATGCTCTCAGTAAGGAGGTGAACATTCAGTCCCAGCTGGGCTACCAAATCACATGCATCAGATTATTTTTTAAGTAGTAATAATGTCACTTTTTTTAATTAAACAATAGACATTTTATATCTTCAGTAGTAACTTTTAAAACCCTAAAATATTGTTCTTGTTTCTGTGCCTAGATGGCTGAGTTTATTTCTAGACACTGCTTTTAATACTTGAAAAACCAATGGAAGTGAATCAGCAGACCGTACTTAGCCACCAAGCAATGCCTTCTATAAAGATCGTGCTGCTTTGAGCCTACCCACAGCCAACAGCCTCAGTACTGCTGCAAAAAGACACGGGATCGCGCTGTCCGGGGGTTCGGCTCATTCGCGCCCGTGCCGAACACCACGCAGTCTCCTGCACGGCGGCATGCTTGGGCCGGCTGGCTTCCTGCCGGACGCCAGGGGCTGCAGATGGCAGGGCTAAAAGCAGGCCGCTCGAGCCCTCCCCCTCCTCCCTGCCTTTTCTTTGTTTTATTTAATTCCTCTTTCTTTTTTCTGTGCAAACATTCCACAAATGAAAAATCAAAAAAAAATTATCAGGTCACCTCTAATTAGCTACATGAGTGGCTCCTGACACTGCTGTATTTTTTTTACATTGAAGACATCACCCCAGCGAGCTGATCCTACACGCATGCTGTGACTACCGCCTTTCCATTTAAGTTATTAAGCGCTTCTTCTTCCAGCAGGAACAGCATACGCTCAAGTGACGTATGGGGCAGCTCACTCGGGAATACCCGTGTCACGTTTCTGCAGGAGCGTCAAAATGATGCCCCACCAAAGGAAGTCTGTAAGGCTGGGATCCCTCGGCAGCCCTGCTCAGCAGGCACTCGACAGAAAGGCGGACTGGAAGGCGAGGTTGGGGAAACACTGGCAACATGCTTCTGCTTTGCCATGCCACTCCAGCAAGAGCCATGACCATGGAGAGGGGAGGAAGACACATCAGAGAAGAAGATATATCAATTTAGACACAATTCAGTAATCACTTCCAGCATCGTTAGTATGAAAAGCAGAGGATGTGCTGTGTCTTCTCCTCAGAGTCTAAACAAACAGCACCACTCTACTCTTCTCCAGGAAAAGTCCTGTTTCAATATACTGGAACCAGTCACAACACACAAAATGAAGGTTTCCAAATTATTTTGTTAATAACTACTGTTTCATTGAGCGCATCTCTACTGCTGGGTTAAATTCGAGACAGAACGTGGATGGGATCAGCAACACTGAGAAACACCCTAAGGCCACCTTCTCCTCACCAGAAAATAGTAGCACCGCCAGGACCAGGGACTCGGCCTGATGAAATCAAGAATTAAGACACAGCCTTTCTGTTTCACCTTGAAAAAGCACTTTGCCACTTTCTCCTTCATTATCAATACAGCATGTACGTTTGTCAAATACTGTAGGCAGAGAAAATTTTTTCCCTTTCTACCTTGCCTTCTTCTGAGAGATCGCATTAACTGTCACTTACATACACAATTCTAGTTATGTTTTGTTTATGGCTTTTCAGCAGCTCTGTAATCCTAGAGGATGAAAATATTTTCCATTTGCCACAGCGACACGTGCTGCGGAGAGAAAATACGAACAGCTGCAGGCTTCCCTAATAATGGTATCAGATAACACGCTGTTCAGGATTTCAGTTTATCATTTTTCCTTAACAGAGAAAGCAGGGCTTTTGCTTGGACATCTCAAGCAAGACTCCACACAGACCATGACGCTCTGGATCAGAAGCAAGTGCTTCAAAATAAGAAGTATCTGCAGTGCCTTGCTGAGGGACTTCCACCAATGCAGAATCAGCCTACTTTAACCATCTTCTTCTGAACCAGGCTTGCTGGCTTCAAATTAGCCATACGTGCTGTATGCAAGTACTCACGAGTTCAGCCCTTTCCTATTAAACAAACTCTTCAGAAGAAAAAGCAGTCTCAGATCAAATGGAGGTGGTGAGTTGCCATTCCCTTACTGGGGAACTTTCACTATATGTCAGTGATATATTAGGTCCATAAAAAATAAAATATCATTATTTAGGATGTTTACTTTAGCTGGGCTCTGAGAGGCATTTGTGACCTTACAGAAGTACTTCATTGGAGGTCATTATTTAGACTAAATTCCAGATACAGAAAACAAAGAGCTCTATTCATAACAACTAAGACAGCAAGGTATTCACAAGAGAAATGAGCAAGAATTTCAAAATGTAAACTAAATAGGACAGTGACTCAATAGAGGTCCCAATCCAGGAAAGCACCCCTCTAAAGCCAACTCTTTAAGCACATACTTATTTTCATCCTAAGTAGCAGTGAATTCAATAAAACTTAAAAAAAAAAATACTTCAAAATGCTTTCTTGATCAGGAGCCTGGGATTCCTCTTCCTCTCCTCCTCTTAAACAAAAATTCCTTGATTACAGATAGCATAGACTTTATTAGAGAGCAAAATAACCCACTACAATGCCAGTCACCACTGCAGACTTCCATTAGCAAATGTCTGGAAGCATGCTGGCCATGGGGATGTAGCTTGCAAACAAGCAACTTGAACTCGAATCAACAGTAAATGAGTGAGTTAAAAGGGGAACCTCATATTCCCAGGACATGCTGCAGAAGCGTGGCCTACAATACCCGGAGATCTGAATGAGCAGATCATTTTGTAGTGACTAGTCCATCTTTCTATCTTTTCAGCAATCAACCCTACTGAAAATATTGAACACAAAGAATAAGCAATATTGGTGCAAGGACACTTCTGTCATGGATAGACACATGGGTGTTTCCTGAGGAATACATATGCAGCACTTATAATAAAAATATAGGTGATCTCAGCAATATTCACGTATTTGAAGGTACCTACTAGTACTCTCCACAGTAACAGAGACAGATGGAACAAAAAGTTGAGAACAGAACTGCAAAAGACCAGAAACAACAGAAAGACAATGATTTTTTGACTGAATTCAAATCCATTTGCAGAAGCTACGACACTGGTGTGTCAGTAAATGTCAAGTCTAAAAACAATTAGGTACGGGATCTTTCCTGACAATTACCTGAAGTAAATACCTGAGTGATCTTCATTAGCTTCTTCTAATATGAAATGAGGATAATTATTAGGGCTGCATTGTCTTACACAAAGTGATCTTCTCATGAAAAAGTGAAACCGTAGATTTCACGTTTTTTCTTGAAGGTATGAGAGAATAGTGGAAGTTCTTTCTGTATAGTAAACAAGGCTAGCCTTGAAATAAATAAACTTTATCATTAAAATATTATCACGGAAGACTTTCAACAAATAACTTTGTCAGTAAATGTCACTGATACACAAGTGGAATTTTTTGGCCTCTTAAGTTGCTTTCTTCTCCATTCCTTCGATTTGTTTTTCTGCATTTACAATGTGAAGGCTTTGGACAGAAATGGTTACTACATGCACAGCCTGTACTCTAGGGCCTACAAAGGCTCGGAGATGTTTGTGGTATTCAAGTAATAATTTGTGAGTCATGATGCCAGGAAAGAATGACTTCCTACAGAAGATCCTTGGAAAACCAATCTGCTTTCCCTATCCGTTGAATGTGGAGGTTGAAAAGCATTACAAAGACAGAAAATCCTTTTCACTTTTACAGAGATGGTAAAATAAACCCTATGTGACACTTGTGGAAATGTCTATCCCACAAGTATTTATAATTATTATTTGGAAGCCTTCACACTATCTAAAGACCACTGCATTAGCACCACAACCTATTCCTCCTTCCACATTAACAAAGCTGATTCCATTTAAATGAAGTTAATTTTCTTTAAAAGCATGGAAATCTTCTCTCCAACAGCAGGCTTAAAGGGAAGAAAGCCTTATATTCTCCTATAAATTATGTGTATGCATTATATTAATATATATCATTGTATTATTTGAAGTCATTGTAGCAAATCTCCTGATCCTACTGGATCTTTGTATATGACAATATCCTCTGAAAAAAAAGTGAATCCTGTAAAGCAGGGAAGATCTCAGTTTCTAGAAGGAATGCTAACAGTATATGGAAAAACATAGTTTTCTTGCTTTAAAGAGAGAAAAACTCTTTGCAACAGCTGGGATGTAGCCAAGAATGTACTCTGCCTTCTACATTCTTCATCTAATACATAGCCATTTTGTTGTGACAGGCACAAGTCCATTTGCCATTGTTTTGAGGACTCTTAATGGTTCATATACTTACAACTGGCTTACTCAGAGCTGAGGAAACTTTTACATCACTTACAAGTATGTACAAAACTGTAAATACTGATTTTGATCAATCCTCTCAGGATTTTTTTTTAGTTAGCCCAATCTTCTGATGAGAGTTCTTCCATAAAAATGTATTTTGAAAGACAGCCTTGTTTTTGGTCAATAGCAAAATTTAGTAACTTGAAATGATGTGTCAACCAACAAAAAAGCACATATAGTTTTTAATAAAATACATGCTTGAAGTGCAATAGCTGGACTACATGTAATAAGCAATATTAATACATTTGCAACAAAGCACTTATATTGCAATTCCATTTGAATCCTCCTGAATAATCTCTACTGCTATGAACTTCTCCAAAACAAACCCTACAACTCAACTGGACCTGATCTTTGCATTACTCTACTGCCACTGGTGATGACTGAGTGGGGTCACGGTTAGACCAGCTGGATTTCAAGGAAGGACCAAAGCCTACAAAGGGTCAGCTACCATTGACTACAGACTGCTTTCCATTGCCTGAACTTTTCCTGAAGATTGATTCAGCATTCAGAAACTGAAGGAATTTTTTTCCACCTTTTAAAATGAAGAAAAAAATTCATACCAATCCTTAGCAGCTACCCCTTTCTGATAGAGATTTATACAAAAACATCAAATCTAAAAGGAAAACTGTACTGGAAAAGTAGACTCCTATGCATATAGGAGCACAGGGAGATGAAAAGCATGGAACACATTCAAACACAAATTTCACTGTACATCTAAAATGCACAAAGTAACTGAAGAATCTTTAATCCTAGCTTGCAGTTATTCCTCCGCCCTGTGAAGTAGGAATTATTGGAGCACATGGCACTAATTTTAACCATGAATCATATTTTGCTCTCACATTCAGGAAGCCACAGAGATTTCAATTTTCTCCTACACTGGTGTGTACTACTACGGAATATAGATTCAGATTTCCAGATATCACTGTATCTATTATACTTGCTAAGAGGATTAGCTAGCATTAGACTGGCATCCACGGGAAGCGTGATACTCAGTAAGACCTGAGGAATTCCCTCGGGAGGCAAAAGGTCTAAGTTGAGGCATGCATGATTTCAAAGCAATTCTTGGCACAATTAACTGCTTGACCTGCAAGATGAACAAGCATATCATTTAATTAATTGCCCAGCTTTTTTAAGCCGTGCTGCTCATTCTTCTCATAAGTGTGTGATAATATATTGCCACCAGTTTTTATGGAGATGATCAAAGAAATTATACATCAAGTTGCCCGGTCATGAATCAGGACTGCATTTCATGATGCCATCAATCTCTCCCATCAGCTCTGCTGATGTGATATGTATATGCATGCACATACATATATGTATAAAAAATTAGTATTTCTGCAAAGATGAAACAACTAATACTACTAAAGTAGTTCTGGTTCTTACAAAGGTTCTGTATTTTTTTTTTCCTCCTTGATAATATGGGTAGAAAAATAAACTCAAAAATAAAAAATGTAAAAATTCTTTAATAAAGCAGGATATGAAATATCCAATAATGATGTAGTAAAAACAGTTTCTGTTACTTTTGGATGACATCAAATATACCCTATGCTAACATCTGTGTAGTCTAGAGCCTGCAAGTCAGAACAAGAACCAATTCTCCTGCCCAAGTAAGTTGATATATGGATTTTTTTTTCCTTTTCTTCTCCATAGATGCAAACACAAATGCCTAATAATTCTCTGAAGTTGCTATCTGCTTGGAAGTAAAACATGCCTTCTTCAGATTAGTGGACAGAAAAAGCATTTGAATATCTATTCATTAATGTACAGCATACACAAGGAAGTGCATATGCTATATGAATTGTAAATAGTAGCTTTTAAAAATAATGTCCATAGAACAAAAGAAAAACCCGTTTTCTCCATGTCTTGATGCATCAAATGCTTATGGAAAATGGCAGTTTCTTGTCTATAACTGTTCCCTCATGTAACGTGTTCAAAAACAGAAGACCTGGTTTACTGAGCTCTTACAATTTGCATTTTGGCAATCAAGCTGGTATATGTTTTATCAGTGTATTGGAAAATTCTTAAGGAGAATCATCCTGAAAATCTGGTGTTCTCACATGGCTAGGAAGATCTAGGGCTCTGTGTCATTAAGAAGGTGAAGTTTTAATAAAAAAAAAAATTGCTATAGGGTATCTATGGTTATGTCAAAAGTTCTAGGCATCCCTACATTACACATATTAACTATTTTTCAGATTTTATATTAGTTTTATGTGTTTTTTTGATCAAATTCATCCACTTCATTTAACAAAGGCCACGGACTCACCAATGGCTGCTTTTTCATCTTCAGCATTTAATTCTTCTTGAACTACGCTGTTGTACCGCTATGCTTTCTCCCCAAGCCCAATCCATAAACATACAAAATTATTCGCTCATACCACCTATATGTAGCCTGTTATAAGTATAACATAACTGTAATAGTAGTTAAACAATTAGGAAAATGAATGTTTTTACATGACCAAGCTAAGTAAACAAAAAATTATGCCTGCTTGATGTTGCCTTCCCTAATTCTCCCAAGAGGGAAAGCAGAGACCCATCTGCATTTTGTTTGATTTAGTCATTTAGAACAGGCTACGCTGTTTTTTTTTCCTGTTTTTTTTTTTTCCATAAAATAACCACATCTTTGCATAATTTAGATGGTAACTGATGAAATAGTTTTTTCACTTTCTTTGTAAAAAGAAAAGTGTACTGTATTGATACGTGTATTGATATAACTGTATAAATAACAGAACACTTACAAGATGGATCTAGTAATAATAATTTCTTCTAACTAACCTTTTAGTCTAAACGATTTCGTCTAAATGATTTCTCTTTGATCAAACAGCATCAATGTGTGGCAAATCCTCTTGCTTTTAACAGCTGGTGGAAGTATAACACATTTTCAGGATGGCTTAAGAATTTACTAAGTAATATATGAGGCTAGGGCAAGTAATATAGTGAATTTAAACAAAAATATGGTAGAAATTGGGCAGGGAGTTAAGCTACAGGGATGAATGGGAGTGTTTAAGTCTTTAGAGATGGAGGAAGCCAGCTTTTGTACGTCTTTTGGTCTCAGAGCTATTCTTCCTGACAGCAAGAGATTTGCTATTAAAAGCATTTTACTCTTCTCAATACTTGTCATTTACAAAGTGTTAAAGATTTTCTATGACCTTATCAAGTCTCCACTTGCTCACATTCACCTATGCTCTAAAAAGTACCAACAAGAGTTTTCTCTTTAATTCCCTAACATAATTAAGTTAAGCTTGAAGCAACTCTTCTGTTCTGTGATTAGCTTGAAGTTTGCTTTTTCTGACCCTGGTGCCTGAGAGCCAAGGTATATGTATTTTCCAACTGTGTCACCTAGTCTAATAAAGTGATGTAAGAATCCCCAACAAGCCTTGTCCCCTGAGCCAAAATTCTCACCCAATTCAAATGGATTTACAAGTATACATTATATCTGAAATCAGAGCCCTTAATATACTCTGATGCTTTGGAAGTAGTGGCTTAACTATCCAGAAGAGCAACCCTTCCACAGTTAAATTGTCATTGATAGACAGACACATCAAGATCCCAGAAAACTACACCAGGAACAGGTAAACAATACAGGGCAACAAAAAGCTGGATGGTTCCCGTATAGGTGACTTTCCTGTACAGATAAAGCAGATTTCTCTGTAAGCGCGTTTGAAGGACATAGTAGAAGCAGTATCTCCAAACACAGAGAGTCCCCCATTTACTCAGTATGTCCAATTTTTTTTCCTCCACCACTCTTGTATACTCACGTGCACTTAACCAGTGGACCTACTGATGTCGGAGGAGGTTAGAAATCAACAGACCGCCACTCCCCTTCAGCATGCTAGTCTGATGGAGCTGAGACAGCCACAAAGACAGCGCAAGTCAGAAAAGCAGCCCTCCTATATATTCTCTGATCTTTGGCATCTTGTGGTCACGAATATTCATTAGCAATACAGGCAAACTGACTAACCGCGTGCAACTCATCCACACCTATCTGTCAAATATCAGAAAGATGGTCCATTGATTTGTACAGGTCACTGATCAACTCTTTTAGCAATGCGATGTCACACAGAGGAGGACAAGCGGGAACTCTGACAAATGAGCCATGTGCTCTGCGTAGAACAGGGAATAACAACCTTTCCTGTGCCTACCTACCCAAGTAACTTCTTTCCCTGTCTTTGAAATGCCAACATAATTGTAATATATTCTGTTCACTATCATGTTTGTACATTTATTTCATGTATGTACAAATAAGAAGACGAATTACATTTACAATTTGGAAAATCTATGTGCATATGAAATATCATATGATTATTCCTACAGGCTTTTTACCTTCCTTAAGGCAGCTGACCAAAATGCCTGCTGCAAAATTTCCACAAAGTCCGCTGCTGTCCCCATCCCAAACATTGTGGAAACACAGGCCAAGAAAATCCACAGGGAAGGACACCGCATGTCTCAAAGTAGAAAACTATTTGTTTCATATGAAAGCCAGAAAATAAAGGAAAATCTGGAAAATACTTTAATCTGCAGCATGCATGCTAGCTGTCTTTTGACATAAAAATATCATCCTAACATTACTTTTAGAAACAGAAATGATTGGTACATTTAGCCAGTAAGGAAACTTTCTAAATAGCACATTTACCTGTCTGCTATGCTATGTTTAGTACATTTTCATAGAAATGGTAAGAAACCTCCATACTTTGATCCCTGAGAAATCTGGGGAAAGGTAAACATGATCTTTTCATGCAATATTTTAGGATTTAAAATTTTCATTGGAACTACTGTCATTTTGTGCTGGGCCCAGGTGCCCGGGGGCAGCAGGGTGCTGCGGGGCGGCTGCGTGAGGCGAGGCCGGGGCTGCCCCGTGCCGGACACAGCCGGTTCCAGCCGGCTCCAACGGCCCCACCGCAGGGCCCCGCAGCCAAGATGGCGGCGCCTCGGGGACAGCCTGGGGAAGAGAGAGTGAGTGAGCAGCTGTGTGGACCTGTACCCTTAGGCAGCATTAACCCACCACACCTTTCCTCCAGATACCTCCATGAACAGCATATTTGTCCAGAGCCAAGATCTTCTGTGACCCTCTACGCTACCGAATTTCAACTACATATTTAGTAAAAAAATGTCCTGTGAGATAAGAACCATCTTGTCATCCCTAATGTATGTCTTTATTTATTTATTACAAAGAATTGATACCAAGACTGCTTGACTCCCCTACCATCACAGATTATTTCTACTGCAGCAAAACTTGAACCTACATATCTTAGGCTACAAGAAGTCAAACTGAAATGGTAAAATGCCTCACATTTATAATTTTTAATGCCACTATTACACAAGCTACGGTCATAATGTTGTTTAACCTCCTGAGGGAAGAAGCAACTATTGTTTTCATCTTTATAACAGCTACTTTTATTACTTCATGATAACAGCACATTACCAATGTTGATAAATTAAGGTTCAGTGACATTATTAAAATTAATTTACAGACACTATCAAGTCCTTCTTAATAATGTCACCTAAATAAACCCTTAACTTGAACAGTAATATTAAAAAACTGCTTTCATTACATGCAGACCACGAAGGCAGTATGAGTACATTTGCCACGGAGATACCCGAATCAGAGGTTTATAGCAGAGGATTTTGCCAAGACCAACCAACCTACCATGGATTTCTATCACTGAACTGGTCTCTCAGCCATCGTCTCTGCTAAAGCAGAATTTGTCTGTGAAAAAATATATATCTCAGTTTCCAGTGTTCCTAGCAGTAGTTCTTTGCAAACACTAACACTAGGATTTAAAACAAAATGAAATGAAAACTGAAGGGATCTAAAGTGTAAACAGATAGGTCCATCCACCTAAATACTTAATTCACAGGGGAGAAGATTACTGCAAGAACACCAAGACTGGCAAGTAAAAAGAGCAAAATGATATCGGAAAAAAAAAAAACCTCAGGAGGTAGGAATGAAAAGCCAAGCAGCCTCTGTTTTTCGTTTAAATTTTCTTCAAAAGTCTCAGCCTACTTCTGCTGCTTCTCTTCAATCTTTAAATGGATCCAGCTGAAAACTAATCTCGCTCCTTTCAAAACAGAAAAGAAACCCACAAATACAGTTTTTAGCTGGATCAGATCCCTTATGTGGCTGAAGATCTACCCACACAGTACGAAGCCTAGTACTAGGTAATTGGCAAGAACAAAGTTTGCCAACCAAAGTGGAGAGAAAGAAGAGCTCTCTGGTGGTCCACTCTGCCTTTAATGAGATCCCAGCTGCCTGTGAAACTGCATGCCCACAGAAAGATGCCAGGTACAATTTAGAAAAGCTACAAAGGAACATAAAACTTATGAATCTGTGTAGTTCCCAGGCAGAACTGTTCAGTTTTAAGTTTGTCACCTGAATTCAATCCAAGATATCTAGGGAGAGAGAAGCTCCTTACAAGAACATTTACAATAGCCAGTAGCATGAATAGAGTGCATTTTAAGTAATAAGAAGTCCTGAAAAAGTCTTCATCTCTGGAGATAATCAAAACCCAACTGGACATAGCCCTGCACAACGTGCTGTAGTTGACCCTGCTCTGAGCAGGTGTTTGGACCTGGAGATCTCTAAAGGTGTTTTGCTGCCTTAACTAGTGTGTGAGTGTCAGTGAAATTCATGCCACAGACAGACCTTCAGAAGGTTGTATAGAGGTTGGATATCTACATCCCACAACCACAGGAGTTTGTTTTTTCCTATCACTTACACTTTTGAAAATACCTTCTGTCCCACATAAAGCATATACTTTAAAAATTATCTGGAATCATATGGTTTGTTTTCTGACAGATAAATCTACCACTATTTTAAGCGGTAACATTTTGACTTTATTTTGAATGCTGGTACAGCACATTAACTGACAGAATAAGTATTAAAAAAAAAAAAAAATCTACTTATATCCTAATAGATATCAGACAAAAAAAAAATCCCAATGTATTGTCACAAAGACTTTTAAAAATTTCTACCTATATACTTTTTCTCAGAAAGGTGCAATGATTTACTGTTTTCATGAAACTTTTTAGTCCAATTTCTAATTTCAAAATATGTTATTTTATAGTCAATACTTTTTCTGGAAGTCTTTTAAACTACTCTTTTTTTTTTTTCTTCTTTTTACTTACAGAGCTATCAGTCACTGTTTAAAGGTCTTCAATAAAGCTAATCGACTGCCCTGAAAGAAAGCCATCAATCATATCGACTAGTACTAAGAAGGGCCAATACCATGTTAATTGCATGCAAAATTACTGTGTGATTTTCTCAAGCAGAGTCCCTCCTATGCTTCACATGTGTTGAATTACCAACTATTCCTACCATGTAAGTATCTCAGGAAATCATTTAATATTATAAAAACATAGGAAAAACAGCAGGAGATGAAGACATTTTTCTTTTAAAACCTTGGTTGCATCAAACAATAGCTACCACACTCCTCTGAGGTTTTAGGGCAGGGGTGCTCACAGCAAGTGATGTGTTCTAACACCCCAAAAGCTGCTGCAGCCCTCAGACATGAGGCTCATGGCAAGCCATAGCCAACCAAGTGCCGGTGTTCAAAATGCAAGAAGTAGGTAGTATAACATACCTAAGCAAGAATGATACATTCAAATTCACTTTAAAAAAAAACAAAACAAAACAACAAAAAAACACTCCACTATTGCTGTATTTCTAAATTCCAGAAATGTCCACTTTGGTGATCACCTGATTCTTTTTCTAGAAGTCTTAGCATAATTCCTTAAGAAGAGTATTAAAATTGTAGGCACAGCTGTATCCATTTTATTCTGACAAGCCTTTGTTCTTAGTTTCAACCCACTACTTTTTTCACTTTATAACTTGGGGCAATATTCCCATATTGATGAGTTCAACCTTTCTTATGTAACTCACTGTGCAGGAGAAGATAATTATCCTGTAAGGTCTGACACCCCCCTTTTTTTTGTTGTTTGAAAAAAAGCATGCTTTTTGAATTTTATATTGTATGTAAAGTAATCATACTTCTTGCCCATTTGATCTATGTAATCTTTATCTAACATCAGTCACATAAGCCTAAAAAACAACATGGGCAGATCACATGAAAGCATTCTATGGGGCAGATGTGAAGATTAACAACTATGAGAAGGATACGTTTTCACCGGCCTTCCAGACAGATCATAATATCTTTTAAGACAATTTTTTTAATCTTGTAAGTAACAGACTGATGACCTAAAACATTCTCAAATTGTAATATTATGTATGACATCTACACACGTTGGAGGAGTTGAAATCCAAAAACATATGAAAGCAAGTGGGGATTTTCAATGGTTTGGGCTTTTGTTTGTTTTAAAAGCAGCCTGTCAGCACTTCATGGTCCATTAGAAGAGTCATCTTGCGTTCTCCTTCAAATACCATTCCTCCTGGGAGACTTTTCTCAAGAATACGAAGGGCCAGATTGTGGGTCACACTCTATCCACTTTGCATGTCTGTGTCGGCATAAAAAGACTATAAAATTCAGGGTGATGGCAGGCAAGACAGCCCAGCTGACCTAAAAAGCTACCGAAAGGGGCAGTCCACTTCTTTGCTGTCTCCCAATTCTCTGTTGCTCCCAGAGACGTGCTCTTGTGCCTCTCTGGGACTGACTGCAGTACTAATCTGAGTTAATAGCGAGCTGATGGGGCTCAGCGAGGTAGCAAAAATCAACCCTCCTTGCCCTCCTCCCTTTATTAGTTTTCTGTCTCCTTTCACGCTGCTTTGGTTTACGCAGGGGTCACCAGAGCATCAGGACAGCATAAGGACCAGAGGGAGGGGAAAATGGGACTGTGCCCTTCAGTGACAGTGAACCATGCAATCAGCTAAACTCTTGTTGTCCAGCTACGCTGTCATTTCAATAGCTGAGAACCAGCAAATAAAATATACCGGTAACAGGAGCTCAGCTATCAAGAACACATTGCTGGGTGCAATCAGAGCATTACTGTACTCTGAAGTTATTTTTTAACGTACTCTCAGAAATAGCAATTTAGGATAGCATTCAAAACTTTGAAATTTAGTCTGAAAGTAGGCCTTGACACGTAGCGATCGAGGGATGACAAAGCCTCCCCATCCTGCATCCTGCTATCTCAGCTTGTCTGAACCCAGAGGTGTGAGTTCTGCATCCACGCAGTGTAGGAGGCATTGATTATTTCCCTACAAGATGTGTTCGCTAAGCAGTGTGAGGACTTTAGCAGGGCTGGGAAAGGGGAAAGAAAAGAATTAGAACTGAAGGGCGAGTGAAATACGATGAATGTTTGGAAAAGTTACAATGGTCTTTGAAAGACCAAACCAAAATGGTGACCTTCAAAAATCCAGTTAGGTAAAAACCTAAATACATTCTGGAGGCCTTAGATCTAGGCATCATATTTGTTATAAATTGAGTAAGAGGAGTCTCCCGAGAAGTAGCTCTACTACTCTTCCAAGTAATTTGAACATGTTCCTCTACAGAGTTGTACGACTTGGGAAGATTACTGTGGTACCGGCTCTCCTGGGGAGCAGAGTGGGAACAGCTGGACGTGCAGATAATATCAAAGTATTGATTTGTTGGTCTAAACAAGCCCACTGCCTGGAAACTGCTTTTGTGCAGTGCTCAAACCTCTGCCTGCCAAGCAGCAGCAGTGCTGACCGAAGCAGCACCGCGCATCCTCAGTGGGGCCAGGGCAGCTGTGCCTGGCGGCATGCAGAGAGCTGTACCCGAGAGTGGGCTCAGGTTAAATCTCATCTGGCTGGGGGCTTTGTACATGTCTTTCTATCTTCCTTTGGATCTATTTTCTTAATATGTTACCTAATGCAACAGAACATACTGTCTTTAGTAGGGTTGAACTAAAACAGATTTTGACATGAATAAAAAGCTGCTGCTTCAGTCCTTCTCCCAGCCCTTACCCCCAGCCATTTTTGTAAAGAAAAATTCAACAACTGGGTGTCATTACTGCATTACTAACTACATGTGTCCCACTAAGAGCACAGGTAAGTAAACTGAACTTTAATTAAGGATTTGATTAAGTATCCTCTTTAAATTGTTGCACATGTATTTTAGCCATTGTACTGACTACATAAGACTGACACATTTTCAGCAACACTGGAGTCTCCTTGAAAATAGTGACACCTTCAGTGAAGTACTGGAAATTAAATAAATACAGTGTACTACACAGAGATTTTCTTTGCTGTAACCCGTAAATGCCTGAAATAGAGTAAGCACAGATTCAGTATAACACAGAGTACTCTTTTTAGATAACTAAAAGATGAAAAACTGATGAGAAAACAGGATAAAGTCCAAAAGCTGAAATCACAGAGAAAATGAACGAAGATGGACATTAAAGTGGTTTAAAAATGCACAACACTTTTGAATGCTGTATTAAATACAGTTTAGTGCAATATTCAATGCAAACATTCATATTGAATTTAAAGGATTAAAAAAAAAAAACCAACTGAATGGTAAAGACATTGTTACAGTTAGGTGCATGGTTAATTATCAAGCAAATCTCAAGATGGTGAAACTGAGTTACATAAGCTAACATGTGCCCTGAGCACTGAGAACCTGAGGAGGTAAAGATTGATCAGTTTGCAAAAATAAAATGAGGTATTCCTCCATTTTTCACTGGAAAACAACGATTTGATTAAAATGTTTTCGTTTTCCCTGACACTGTTCATCTGCTTTCTATCAGATACTTAGAGGGTTTATTCCTGAAAAAAAGAATTAAACTATCCAGGAGAAAAAAATGAGTATGTTGAAGGCAAGCATATGATTTTAGTGAAAACTTTTTTTCACTAAATTTTTTTTCAGAACTTTTAATTTCTCCATGTAAAAGTCTAATAAAGGCACAGGCAATATGCAGACCAGTGTTAAAAGGAAAATGTTGGGTCGGAAGAGTTTCATGCTCTTGAATAAGATAGATTACTTCTTCTTTGTGCGGGACACTGGACCTTATTTTACCATGGCCAGTTCAGCCATAAACTGGGTCAGGTACCCAAAATGAGGGTCAGCTCAGCAGAAATAAGGCATTGTATCTGCGTGGAATTAGCAATGTGTATGGCGATTAGGTACATTTTGTTAAGCTAAAACATCGTTGCAGGACTCAAATCCTTCTGACTAAATTATCATTCATATTATTTCTGTTCATAACATTAAGAAAAGTCCTGCAACAGCCTTTAAGGCAGTAAACGTGAACCCTGTCTGTGCGTGCAGCTTTCCTGCTGTCACTGGAAGCGGAGCAGCCCACTTTGCTGGATCAGTCTTGCTCCGACTGCAGCATCTGTTGCTGCAAGCTTGCTGCCGTTCTCTGGCACTCGCACTGGAGGGGAACCTCCTGCTACGGACGTGGTGTTAGTGCACATCACTGGCAGCAGCCCAGGCATCTCAGAGGAGCCGCTCCTACAGCAGGCAGGGGAGCTCTGCCTTGGGGGGTCACCCATGCAGGACTGCTCGAATAAAGGAGGCAACTCTTTCTCCTACCTCTTCTCTATAGGAGCTTAGAGAAAAATGCACTAGGTTACTTACTGAAGCTTTCCTTTTTGAGGATAAGCTCCTCAAGCTTGCTTTTGCAATAGCAAGAAATTTGAGCCTGATGAAGGGCAGAGCTGGCTACAGCCAAATGGAATCCACATGCTTATACAACATGAAAAGGCAGAATAATAGAAAGAAGTTACTACATGTCATGACTGCAGAGTTTCCAGCCCAACTTCCTTCCATCTTCCTTACTGTCTGTCTCATTCTCATTCACATCACAGTTCTCTAAAAAATAAATAAAACCAGCTGGGCTTCTTTCTGTAGCATTATTCCAGGAAAGTGTAGCTAAGCCCAGTGTTTCAGTTATACAAGTTTAGATCAGCTCAGGATGAGGTCCATAAAACTTCTGAAGTAACTCACCAGTATCATAAAAGCTCAAAACCACTGGCCAAGCCAAAAGGTCTAAAAACACTAGGAAGCAGTTGAAGCTGGCAAAATTATAAGCAATTGAAAACAGACCTAGTAACAGAAAGTGTTAAGAAACTTTAGCTAGAGGCATTGCTGCCAACTCTAGCTATAAATCAGGCAAGTAAAATGGGAGGGGAACCTTCAACAGTCTGTTCAGAGCTTTTTAGAATAAGAGCACGTCTGTTTATATACTTTTGTACAGTGCTAGAGAAATATGGTAGTTAAAATGGAAATACTACATTTTGCTGTACACTAAGAAGAGATTAAAAAGGCTTCTTCTATATTTACAGGAAAAAAAATCCAACACCAAAATCACAGATTTAAAGATTTCCTTTTAGTTTTTCAGTGTCCTGTAAGGTTTTGTAAAAGTATTTAAATTTAAAACAAATTGCATCTCCCAACCAGCTCTGTTGAAAATGTCAGCAAGGAGCGCTCATCTAAGCATTAGCATAGTTCTCAATGAATTTCATTTTGCTCATCAAGACATTTCTCCTACATTAGGGAGATAACTTGTCCAGAACTGTGGGACTCTTGTTGAATATCACAGGGTTCAGAGGTCAGTAAATGAGTGAGGTCCCTCCTAATTTTTTAGTGTGGGGGGGGACCTTCCACAGATCTGTTCCAGAAGTTCCTTCTTTCCATCTTAAATCCCAAAGAAAGTAATATTACTCGTCTCTTTTACACTGGTTTGTATCTGGGCTATATTCACTCATCACAGAAATGCTGTCATTGCTGTCACCATGCAGATAAGGAAAAGGACTGATTTTGCCCTGGCCCCATAGTGACTCAATAGATAGATTGAACAGACAGACTAAATTAACACGAGCAAGGGAGCCACAAATCTCCTCTCCACTGACCTCCGCTGCTCCTCACACCTACAATGCCCTACATCCCAGCCCCTGGTGCCACCCCTCTCCTTGCCCCCGCTCCATTCCCAAAGCATCCCAGCCTTTGCAGGACTGCCCTCATATTGCTCCTACTGTCCTGATAGTTTTAATGACTCTTGATGCTGATGCTTCAGCACCAACAAACTTTCTCTGTTCCACACACACAGCCTTGGGCTTCTCCAATGAGCCAGAGGCAGGCAAAGAAAAACAGTGATAGGGAAGACCAGAGAGCATGGGAGGAAAGGGAAAGAGGAGGGCAGGAGCCTTGCAGTTCATTTCTATGTACTGCTGATGCACTGATGACAAATGACTTGCCAACTTTCTCAATCATGCAAGTAAGAGCTATTTCAAAATGCAATTTTTCCTCAGTCAGGACTTGTAGTACTAAGATCATTTTTGAAAAATGTAAGAAAGGGGCTGCATAAAAACATATGCGGTTGTTTTTGTCAGATATTTTATTCATTACCATTGATGAATTTATACTAATATTTCTTCTACCCTAGATAGCTTGATAATAATGCATAGTGCTAGTTTTAAATAATTCCAGATTATCCTAAACATTGTTTCTGTGAAAGCTAAAGTAAAACTATTACTGATCTTGACAAGAGAATTAAGCCAAAAAAGAAAAAAATATATTTTCCAAAAATATTACCTTATATCTTCTCCGCTATGTCTCTATGTTTGACTGAATGGTTATATATAAAGCTCTACAGTCTACCTATTGATTTCAACTGGCTTATCTGACAGACCTGTTACGTGCGAAGTTTCTTGCACATGGTTTTAAGGATCCAGTACTTCTTGCTCTAAAATATACTTGAAATACAAAACAGTTGAGCTGTTCTTGTTTACTGTAGTGTGGAGCCAGGAAAATAAATAAAACAACGGTTCAGTGCTTCTTAGATGTGTTTGAGTTTCTGTTGGATGTATTTCAGTATGACTTCAAGAATACATCAACCCATAGATACTAGTTTTGGGTTTGCTCAATGAACACAACCCACACAATTCTTTTGAAATGTACTATTACAGGGGACACTCACTTTGATTTAATCACTTGTTGACTCAGCTTTTTTTTTTTTTTTTTTTTTTAAGCGCTTAAGAAATAGGAATATAGGAATTTTAGGAAAATTTAGATCTGAAAAGCCTAAAACAATAAAATAAAAAAACTCATTTATTTTGAAATAAATCAATTTAACTGTAGACATCACAGTAAGAGCCCTGTTACTCATGGGACTAGGCAGAAAACACTCTTTTTGCATCAGTATGAAAGTAAAGGTACATTACTATTGCTAGATTTGAATAACTGTATATATACTAGAATATATAGGGTTATCTACAATAAGTATAGTTAGCAATGAGGTGTTAGGTTAAATTACCATAATGACAACAGAAACATGGCAGGAAGCACACACTAACTGTGTATCCAGATGCAGTTTAAGAATTTCTATTTTATAAATATATAAAATAGGAGGATAAGGTGTGAAAAGCATGCTTAAAGTGTTTAAGGTTGGTGACCTGTCCTTAACTGTTTTTCTGGACCATATACTACCTGGCTTCCACAGGCCTACTTAATATAAACAAGACATACAACTACTTAAGTTTTGAAGATTAAAGAATGCCAACTCTAGCTCTAGATGCGTCTTTATATAAAGCTCTACTTTTGCTGTAAAAATCCCAGTGTGAACTGAAAAGGTAAGTATGAATTGAGACCCATCCAATCTAATAAAGAGGTAGTCAAAACCTTATAGTTATTCTTGCATAAACATTTGGGAGTCAGCATGGAACAAAACTTTCCATGCTTTGATTTGTTATAAAAGCTGTGATGAAGACCTTGTGAAGCTAGGTGTTGGGTAGTAAGAAAATACAGAGTAAAAGGGCTTGGAGATTTTTTTTTTTTTTTTTCTGCCAGTGATAAAAATTAAATGGTTGGGGTGAGGCAGGCAACAAGGAAATAACTAACTGCATTGTTTTCTTCAATTCTGAGCTTTGAAATCTCTCTAATCAACAGGCAAGGAGAACCACTGGACCAGCATGTATTTACACAGTTGGCTGGATGAAGGTCAAGGTGCTCAGTGTTTTCCAAGAGTGAATGGAATTCAGATACCAAATAACACACTATTTTCTTTCTTAAATGATTATCATCAGAAGTCCTTCTGAACCCTACAGCCACAATGGTGGGAGTACACAAGGCAAGGTAATATTCAACAAGAACAAATACGTAATAGCTCGGCCATTTACCACTTGCTGGAGCAGCAGTCGATTCTTAACTACCTGGTGGTGGTTCACACAGTTCATAGACAACCACGTTCTGGATTCAAAGACACCCGTGCTGGCCCCATGTCGTCCTTATTAAGCCCAAGCACAGCTGTGGGCAACAGCCACCACTGAACCAATTCGGGAGCCATCTTGGCAGGCAGAACCCTGCGTGGCCAAACTCAGCAGGGAGGGCAGGGAAAGGCAAACGCCTGGCGCTCCAGTACTGCCCTGCAGCAGGGCAGAGCCAGGGACGCATCCTGCCATGGTGAATAAACCTGACACAAGGAGGAGCGGTGTGCAGAAGTACCCACGTGCCTCTGCCAGACAGAGCTCGTGGCTAGCTAATCAACTTTCCCTGTCAGACCTGAAATAACTCTTTGGGGGTGAGTGGGCATCTGCCCGGTGCTACAGAGCACATACCATGGTATTGTGTTTTCCTGCATAATGGAAAAAACACAAAGATGATATTACCTTGAATGACAGTAAACTCTCTCCCCCCAGAAAACAAATATTTTCTAAACTGCAGAATAAGTTGCAGGGTAATGTGAAGGATGAATAGAAAGGTCTGAAAAGTTTACACCTATCTTTTTCTTTCCTACACCAACCAGCTGCTTATTCGTCTCCAGGATATACTATCAAATGCGTCTTTGACTTGGTCAAATATCCTCCTTCTGCGCTAGGATGATTGGGTTAATGGAATTATATTATATTTATTATTTACAGAGCACACGGGAATGGCTTAGCAAAAGTTCAGGTTGAACCAAGCTCAAAAGATGACTTTATTTTTGGCACTTGCCATATTTGCAGAAGAAACAATATCTAAGGAAGTGCACTTAATGAAAGGAGTCTGTTTAATCAGCATAAAATAAACAGCTAAAAGCAGGTTGCACAGGGAGAAGCAATAAAAGAACAAGTGACTCGCTCTGGTATTGTTTTCTTTTCAAGCTCTGCTCACAACAGAAGCTTTTCAACAACTGTACTTAAATGCCTCAGTTTCAACACTGAATTCCATAAGGAAAGAAAGAAAAAGCTTTCAGTCCTTTGTACTACAGTGCTCACAAGGCACCCTGGATCTTCTGTAAGCCTCGTATTCCTCAAGTAAAAGGTGAAAGCACAAAAATGGTAAACAAAAACCAATTTGTGCGCCAGATGCAAGTAAAAACAGTAATGGGGCATAAAGACTGTATTTTAACTGGAAACTTCACTGAATAAATAAGCTTCTCTTAACAACACATACATAGACTTAGGAGTACATGTTGAATTTGGGAATGCATTGCCCTGCTGGAAATCTTTAAATGATCAGACCCTTTTACACCAGTGGGACTTATGAAATAAAACCCTGGATTTTCTTCCAATAGTAAACATTTATGATGCTATTTTGATCTTAAGCTGCTATTTTGTTCTTAAGCTGCTAGTAGAGCCAGACACAAATAATGCATATACTCTTTGGAATAATAAAAAAAGAAAGAAACAAAAGAAAACTTTCTCTTTCAGTGGCATTTCATTCTATAAGAGCTTGAAAATCTGAAATTTTACTAAGTCACCAGAAACAGAGACTCTCGAAGTGCCACTTTTGAACAAAACTGTATTTTGCAAAGTGGTTTATTAAGTTGATGCATCTTCAAAAACAACTCTTCCTAGGAAATTACACGAAGTCATATTTCCATCCGAAAACAAAGAAATGAGCACCACACAAAAATTACTTTCTTCAGCTGCTGAATTCTCTTTGAAGGCTTCACAGAGAAGAGTCCTCACTCTGAATGGTAGAGTAAGTTGAAGCACCCAACTGAGTTATACCAATACCGTATACACGAGTTTGCTCTCAGTGCTGTAGCTGAGTAAGTCTCAGTAGCATCTGGTTCTGTGATCTGGAACAACAGTTTCGTACTAGATATATTCTGCTGCAGTATATTTTGTTTTTCAGCGGGAGTTTCAGCTTTTAAGTAAAGTGAAACTGGTTTCACTGGCAAGATTTCAGACAGGTATGTAGAAAATGTTGGTAAAACCTTTTCTTTAAAAACTGACCAGCAAAGGGATTAGAGTCAGAAGTAAGGGCAAGGGGGAAGAATGTGCTTGGGAAAAAATAAAAATAATAAAAAAAATAAAATAAAAGGGGTCATACAGTGAAAAACTAAAGCTTTTCAATTTATAATACCTCACAACACAGGAACAAGAGAGCATTCAAAGTGCTTAAAACCCAGCAAGCTGAGAACAGTCGAAAGAGAAGAATTTACCACGCAGAGAGACCATGGAAATCACTGCCAAACTGCACAAGTAAGACTGCATTTAGGAGACTCAAATAATTTTTTGTTTGTTTTTATAAGAGTTGGTGAAGATGATCATGTCCATTCCTAATGTTGTGTGATGGTGTAGCCGATTCTTTTCCTAAGGCCCAGCTTGCAATTGCTAATACCTTTCATTATCCAGGCAAAGATTTTCACTCTGGATGTTACTGCAGAATAAAAGCTTTGCAGGTTCATAATAACCTCAGAGTGTCAACGTGATTCTACATCCCGCAATTTCAGATTTCTGGGTTCTGTTTTCAGTTGCTTTCCTTCAAAGCCAAAACAAAAACTTTCCTTCAAACAATTCATAATATTTAAATGTATCACTGCTTTCTGATAGCATTTTATGCTCCGTGGAAGAACCAGAACAATATAGCAAAGGAAGCTTCTGTCAGTTTACTTTTCACAAAATAAATAAATAAATAAATAAATAAAAGCTGTATACTGAATTCATCTAGAAACTTTTATTCCAAAATAGATGTTTTGCAAATAGGAATGAAATGAATAATATTCTGTTCATATGAGTAAGGATTCTAGAATATAATCTAGAATTAGTCTAAAGAGTCTAGAAGGTAGAGAAAAGGTAAATGCTCAATACCACGAACACAGCAGCATCAAAACACAGAAGGCATGAGAAAATTGTGCTGTTGTTAGAACTACTGCTTGAGAAGCACATATGTTCAATCAGGAAGCTAGGGAGGGCCGTGCATAAAGACCTTTTTTTCCCTAGAAACTAAATACAGGAGAAATAAAACTGACCGTAATTGTAGTGCTTTGTATTGACTGAACAGCTGCAGCACTCCGAGAACCCGGGACCATGGCTGTAACGTACAGAAATGCAATAGTCCAAAGAGCAGTTGCTGTGACGTGTAACATCTGAGAAGTAGCTCTGAATTCTATGTAGAACCTGAAATATCGCCACAGAACGTGAAATAAAGCTGTGCCACAGATAAACTATGTTCAACGCTCTTCTCTAAGTCAGAGCAAGCGCGATACCTATGATATCCTAATGCATAACACTGTAACGGCGTGCTGATGTGGTTCCACGATGTCCTTTTTTTCATTAAGAGATGGGTTTCTAATCACCATCTGGGATCTTTGATTTAGAGGTATTTTTATGTGCTGAGCTACTAAAATTTTTTTCACTTTTGTGGGAGGTGAAGGGAGAAAGATAGAGGAAGGAAGGAAAAGGGATGGAATTATTTTGTTTAAAGCAAGACTTGTAGGAAAACACTTTGCCTTTGTAGAAAATTCCCATGGGAAAATGTGTCTCAAGTTTAAGGTTTTGCTTTAAGAAATTAAGGATTTCACAATTTTGTACTGCATTTTACCTTTTTTACTGTGAAAAATCTATTATCTTACATTTATTTTTGATCATGCTGTGTATGTTTGCAGTTGAAATAGATACATCTATCTACATAAAAGTTCTGTCAAGCTGTTTTTATGACCAAGAGACATTCTGGAGAAGAAGAAAAAAAAAAAGATGAGATATTTTACTTAGCAGCAGCTGTCCACAGTGATTTCAAAAATGTACTAAAATAAAAATAGAAGAGAACATTTTATTACTATCATGTCAGAATATCACAAAAGTGTACTATTACTACTACTGTCATGTAATGATACATAAAGAAATAAAAACTTCACATATATAAAGTCAATTGGTATTTAAAAAATCTAAAAGATTTTTTCAGTACTTTTTTTATTCTTTTAATCTGCCTGTTCTATCATTTCCTATTAATGAAAAAGATAATCATTTCCTCTAATTCTAAGAGGAAAGTAAAAAACATTCAAAATAATGACAAATGTAGGATTTCCAACAGCTGTAAGTGCATTGAGTGTTATTAGATAAATTTTTAAGTTTGGGCATATAAAGCTGTATATTAAGAGGCTTACCAAAATCATCTGACTGCACTGCTTCAGAAAAAAAAGTATTGACATACGGCAATTGCTTATCAATGTAGCAATTTATCAGTTAAGATCTCATCAATAAGCAACTAACCCAGCACTAGTGCATGACAATTTAGTTACTCCCCAGAAAAGTTTATCTAAACAAGCTTTTGACTTCTGTCACTAATTTATTATTCTTTACATGGATTTTACTTTAAATAGAATGTATCAGAGGAAGGGCCAAATCTACTCTTGAACGTAAATAGAGGGATTACACCCACGCCTATCTCATGACAGGCGCTGCGCCCTTGAATGGGTATCTGGAGGGCAGAGCTTCCACACCAGCAGTTTGTGTTACCAGCCTAAAACTCCCTGAAAACCATTCGAGAAGCAGCCCTGCTCGCAAGGTAGGCTTGCATCTTGTGCTGTGAGTACCAGCATACAAGGCCGCTGATTTTAAGACTTGCCATATCATACCTCTAGGTCGTCAGCCTGAAAACAGCTTGGACACCTGAGACATGTTCATGTAGAAGTAATGAAGCAGTTTACTTACTATAATTAAAATGTCAAGAATTAACAAGTCTACAGAAAGGCATACACAGATAAGAACACGATCCTTACAACTGCCTAGACTTCAGCTAATTTCCAAGAAGCTTCGTTCTCACTTTATCCAACCAACTGTGTGCTGGGACCAGCAAGCAAAGACTCACAGCTGGCATCCAGATCTCAGCCAAACCTTCATCTGAAGGACATCCTCCACAGGAGGATATCCCACTGGGATGCGTGTAACCTTTTATGTTCAAACTCTTCCCAGGAAGCTTTTCAGACTCAGACCTTTCACCCACAAATAATCCACAATTCATAGCTTAATCGGGTCAATTTTTACACTTTCCTGACAAGACTATTACCTGTGTCTTGGCCTAATTTAAGAAATATGGATGCCCATTGGTAATGGCAAGCTGGAACCAACAAACCTGTAAATGGTTATGTACAAGCTATAAACATAGTTCACAATCCGCTGTGACATAGGTGTAACCTCTTTTTAGATGCAAATGAATATCTCATACTAGCATAAATTAGTATAACATACTACATAGTTATGAATGAAAATATGTATAGCATTCATTTTCATTTCTTTTTGGACTAAAAGGAATTAGTTAATTTAGGGTGAATCATCTCTTACTCAAACTTATATTTTTGCTACTGTCATAATACCCTGAAATACTTTGTTTTAGAAAGATACAGTATTTGCATTCCATAGGATATACTGCTATCATGATTTCTGTACACTGATAGCCCGCCTAATGAAATTTTGGAGAGTGTCAGATTTCACTGCATAATTCTTACTAAGTTTTTCAATTATAAAAGTTGTTAAAGAAAGAATCTGTAGAAGGAATTGAGAGGTTAAAAATCTCACACTGTAATTTATAGTGTAGTAGGCTACCCTGAATGCACAAAAAGAGACTTCATACCATTTTGTAGAAAGAATAACTTAGGAAAGAAAGTGCTTGGGGAATTTACTAGAGATTGAAGAGTATCTTTGCCTTGTAGCTATGCTTAATGAAAGTATTAAATTTTTCTCCTCTGAGGCTGTCACCTTACCTTGCTGAGGTTCACAGATTCTCCCTTAAGAGACATTTGTATTGCATGCATTTCAGAAAATTAGCCAAAAGATGGTATATGAAGAGGGTGTCTTATCAACGGAACATAAGGAGCTGAATAAGAGAGTAGATTTGGGTGAAACACAGAGTTGTTTTCTTTCCTTGCTTTGGTAAGGGAATACAACCATTGCTCTTACACAGACTTGGAAGAAAAGACCAGATGAAAGTTAGGAAAAAAATGATGCAGGAAATTTGATGGGGCTGTAAAATAAGTAAATAAATGAAATGCAGTGGGTAGAAAAAAGGATATAGATACAAAAAAAAAAAAAAGTGGACATGAAAAAAACCAGAAGAATATACAGTAAAGAGAAATACAGGAAAGGAGAAAGGGAAAGAACTACATACAGATGGGGAAAACAAAAAGAACAAGGTAAAATTTTCAAGATCACAAAAGGGAGTTTGGAACATAAATTTAGTACTTGCAAGTGATTAGCTTAACATTTAGTTCAATGATACTCAAAGAGAAAAGGTTTCCAAGTAATTATATATCTTCTGAATATGGGACTTGAGCTACTTTGAAAATTTTATTCAAGGACAGAAATTATCTTGAGGAAAGGAAAGAGATGTTTGTAGAGAATAACTGCTTTAGACAACATGTACAACTACAGAAAGGTTAAAACGGAAAAAGGAGCTAAAAAAAAGGATCAAAGAGAAATTAAGATAAGAAAGTCAGTGAGAATAAGGGACTTTTCAAGCTTTTACCCAAATGCAGAATGAAGAAAGGAAGCAGGAAATGAATACAAATCAGGGACTTTTTTTGACAGAACAAAGTTGAGCATTAAAGGCAAATCTGTTGTTTCAAACCCATGTGTTTGCACTCTGTTTTGGTACTTCAGTCTTCAGACATGACATTGAAATAGAGAATTCTAAGAGAATTAAGAGAATCACTTAAGTCATCATATTACAAGGGAAAATTTATGTTTTAAATTAACATAGAACATAGGACAGCATGTAATTGCTCAGCTTCAAAATCAGCCCAAGAACAGGAGGGTGGCTCAGTCTCAGAAGCCCCTTCTATTTTCTGCTTGGTTCACAGGGCAAGGTACTACACCAAGAACTGTTTAATAAAATAATTTATATCAGTGCATTGTGTTTTGTAGTAACACACAAATTCAGACAGCCTTAGCCCGCAATGGAGCAGAATAAATGCATTGCTTCTGGGCTCCACTTGTCTTCACTAGTTTCCTGAGCACCAGGAAAACTAAGCAGAAGTGCCAGCCACGGAAAGCCAAATCCCTCTGCTGTCTGCAGCGGATGCTAAGAAAGGGGCCACAAAAAAGCACCTCGGTGGATTCTGCTACTCTTCTACTCGCTGAAAGGAGACAGCCTGGGCACAGATCAGAAGAGGGCTGTGTATAAAAAGATGTAATGTAACCAGAAGGAGATGGGAGAAACTTCCTGGTCACTGGGCATCTGCTGCTGCTGCTCTGGTGCCATCGCAGGCGCTGGATGTCTGGAGAAGGGCCACGGGAGCAGTGCAGAAGGTGGGGAGGAAGGACAGACTCCGCTTAACCCTCCTCTCCTCTTCCCTGGGCCAGGTCTCACCTGATGTACGACAGATCCAAGGAAACTAAAACTGGACCTGGTGTTACTGACATTATAAATTACTCTTTAGTTCTCTGTGGTATATGCCCACTCCTAATACTTCATTTCCCGATCCCATCATGAAATATTCACGATGACTTCTGGTCCTCGGCCCTTACGTGTATCTGGCACTCACTGCAAAGTGATATGCAAGCCTAATTCATTGGCCTTTGCAGATCATTTACGCTGGCTCTCAGGCCCCAGTCTGAAGCTATCTGCTCTAATGAGTAAATACTCATCTGAATATAGACAATTTTACATTTTTTTTGTAATATTATACATATCTCAATACTGAGGAGTCTGCAAGAGATGGTTCCATCTCTAAATCTAGGGGGTTAAGACAAAGATATACAAAGGAACCAGACAGAGAAAGGTAAAAACACCTCACCCTGACCCTGCCTCGGCAGCAGAAGTGGGAGATAAATCCTGTGTCATAACTGCCAGCACAGGATTTATTTTCCTCCATCTTTTTGGACCCTTATATCTTTGTCAACCTTACAATTTTATTTTACCCCAAACACAAGTTTAAGTGGAAATATTTAAATTACTATCTTGGTCTATGGGCTGGCTGTGGATCTCTGTCTAGTCCTGCAGTTAATAATAAGGCTAAAGGCGCTTATTTTTAGAAAACAGAAGTCGAAATTGTTCTTTGTTCACATAATAATACTGCAAAGATGCTTTAAAGACATTCTTTAGGCTTAAGCACTAAGTTCAATTTTCATTCGAGATCACCATTTTAGGCAGCAGATTTTTGTTTAATTTTTGACACAGAAATGATCCATATTCTTTACTGATAAAATTTAGGAATGAAGGAGAAGCTGTAAGCAAAAGATCGCATGAGGTAAGTCTTGAGAACATTTGCCAAAGCGCACAACTAATATTTCAAAATTTCAAGCCAAACAGATCCTGGTGTGTATTCCACTGAAGGTATTTTATACCAATAAAATACATTAAACCATTTCTTCCAAAAAATAAAGAAAAATCTGTAGTTCAGAAGGGTGTTTTGCCCATCTACAGTAAAGATTACTTTTAGGGAAATAGGCTACAATGAGAGAATACAAAAAAAAGATGGGCAGAGGCAGCCTTAAGAAGAAACAAAGAGGAGAAACTGTGACCTGCGGAGGCAGTGGCAACTTTCAGCTTCCCAATTATGTGAAAGACTTCCCTGTCTCCTGAAGGTGATACAGGATCAATAGGGTCTGCAGAGCCACGGTACACAAAAGCAATCTGTATACATATATCATGATTAGATAATCCACCATCAGCGCATCTGCCAGCATGTCAATCAGGTCTAGGAACTAATATAGCCATGTAGGCAAACCTTTTAGGTACAGTAAAGCTTCAATCTTTTTTCTTAAAACAAACAAACAAATAAAAAGATAAACCCAGCTTGCATGATTTTGATAATCATTTCCATCTGTCTTAGAACTGCCTGGAATATTTTGTTGCTTATCAAAGCACATTTAGAATTAGTTGCAATCCTGCATCTGCAATTACATTTTCGGCATATCTGAAACTAGAAGCGAAATCTTGATGATAAAAATTACAGAGCAAAATCTTAGTTTAACCTTAGGAATATAAAAATTCCTTGCTTAATTGACCCACCACCTGAGTTTTGATCAATATTAATTTCTAATGCTAATAAATCTTTACACTATGCCAAGGACATGGGAATCAATAATTATTTTCTATTGTGAAAAATAAAAAATACGGCCTTTATTTATTTTTAAATCTCACACAAAGCAATTATCAGACAATATTAAAGTTTATAAAAGCATCTGTCTCAGGCTCCACCAGCTAAAAACAACTTAAAACTTTCTAGGCAGCTATGGTTGATTTGAACACCACAGAAAATTTGAGTTTTTTCTCAATGAGCCACAAAGTACCACCTCATTTAATACATCTTATGTTGCACAGAGATTATTCCATATGGACAATTGATAGAGACATCTACCACACAGTTTCTCATTGAGAAACTATTTTGTAGGCTCAGACCTCACAGCTGAACGCCATCCTTAAGTTTTGGACTAAACATTTCTATGGTACTTCATTCCCTTACGTTCACTCAGGCATCAAAAGAAAATTCCTGACTATACTGAAGTGTCAGAATTCCCATTGATTTCAACCAGACCAGGGTCTCTCCCCAAGGAAATGGAGAAGACTGTCAGTAACCTTGGGAAAGCGGCCAAAAGTCTATAGTTAATACTTAATAACTGCATTTAATTTCAAAATACCCTAGTTCTGCTTCTAAAAACTGTGCCTACACGACCAGTGTCACTTCTGGCCAGCACCAGTGAATTGAGTGTGTGCTTTAATGGGTTGGGGGCCTCATGATAACAGGTCACGCAGACGAGAAGGCAACATATAAGGGCTTGGCATTTTGATGGTTTGTTTCCTCTAATTTGAATTCTAGAAGGAATTTGTAAGCCCAGATGTAGGCTGTGCACAAATATTACTGTGCAATTAATTTTAGCTGAGAAGTCCACTTTTTAAGTTAGATCCCATATAAAATTAGTGACTTTTGACTCTGATGATTAAGCATTCTAATGGGACACCACACGTTCACAAGGGCAAACAATCAATCAGCGCAATATTCAAACCTCTTCGTCAATGACCGCAGCGATCGCTCTTCATCACACAATCAGCAATCTCCTGCCTTTAGCCATCAGCTAAGCTGTTTTAGCCCACCACCATTTTTGCCTCTGACACAAGATAGCATGATAGATGGATAGTTTAAAAAAAAAAAAAAAAAAGTTTTCTGATGCCTGTCTTTTGGTAGAGCCTTTGTTTTTTTGCTAAAAAAAAAAATGAAATCATCATCTGATTTTACTGAAATCTAATTTATACCTATGTTAATTATGCAGCCAACGAGCCTCAAGGGATTATGTGGGAAGCCAATGGCACATTCTTTATCATCATAAATATTGTATTACTTCAAATGCACTTTGGAAATTCCGTTCTCAGCATTTCTTAATGATATTCAGAATTCCAGGACAAAGCAGACTCTTATTATCTGGTGTCAGAACAAGTTCTACCGCTTGTGTATTATTTTTCAATTACTGCAGTATCAATCTTTCATACCTCAATAATCCACTAAAAGATAATATTATTATGCTGGTGAAGTTTCTATTTAAACACTTTTGATCACAAATTTTATAACAGTTGCAAAGCTTTTCCCACGGCAAGAAGAAAAAACATTTACACAATGTTAGCCCGTAGAAAAACAAAACAAAAACTAGCATAACTTCAGATGTGTCTTAATCTGTTTTTTTTCTTAATATACTAAAACGTTACTAGGTTTGTACATATCTTAATTAAAGAAATGCACAAACTGTGGAGGAAGATTTTATTTCAACCTCGTAAAATAAATATACAAAGTAATTCCCCTCTTGAATTTTTTTCTTATTCCAAAAAAAGATAGCAAAATAATCATGGAATATCCTGAGTTGGATATTAAAAGACATGCATACCAAAATAAATATGAAATAAGCGCAATAATTATTTTTAACTATTTTAAAATATTTCTTTATGGGCCTCTATTCACACTTGTCTTTAGAACCTCACTTGTCTAGTTATCAAGGCTCCTTCCCTTTGAAGGATGTCACTGTGCTTGCTCCTAAAACTGCTGTGCTTCATAACTACTTAAATGCTTCCCTGTTAATTGCCGAGTACTGACATTAAAAAACAAACCCCGATACAAACACCTGATGTACTTTCCCTTCCCTTCTGGCCCTTAGTCTGTACAGGCACAAAGAGAACTTGCACAACTTGCTTTGAAGTAAGAACAAGGGCTCCAAAAGGAAAGAGATGTGCAAGTCACCCAGTCCCACGCAGAATATAGAAATCACCTTTAAATTGTATTTTCCTAACTAAACATACCTTTTGGCTATAATGATTCACAATAAATAATCTGACCTGAAAATGCAATGCAAAAGACATTGTAGGTGTATTGCATAGAATTCTATCTGCGTGTGTTTGGCAATGGACTACACAGAGAGCATGTAAAGCTGTGTGGTCGAAGGGTCTCTCAGCTGCAGATTGCTTCTAACTTTGGAGTTCACGTAGCACTCCTCCTACAGCTATATAGCCACTGCTCTTCCTTGCTGTAAGCAACATTACAAATCCTGACCGAGGGCTGTGGCTTCCTTTTCAGTTCTTCAGGGACTGGCCAAGGGTTGGAGTGGAACAGGACTTTGACTTCACAGCTGCCCTCACATCCCTACTGTACTCATGGTTCCCTCTCAGCTGCACACGCGTCTGATAAGCACAGCTTCTGGCCCTAATTGTATCCCAAAAGCCTTGGGAAACACAGTGCTCAAAGCTTCTTCAAATCAGTCATACCTCCCCTTTCCCTGTACTGTTTTCTGAAACGCAAAGATCAATGTACAAATAAAATCTTTTTTTTTTTTTATGGGTTAAAATGAAGTGTCCAGCTCATGCAAAGTCAGCAATCAATGGACATACCCATTTCCCCTGAACAGTGCAGAACAAGGTTATAATCCCAAATTCAAAGCTGCATTGGAGTGACAGTCTAGAAATCTTTAAGATACTGCCTCCCTGTCATAACTCAAGGTACAAGTAGAAGTCACGGGTACCAAAGCTGAGATGGAAAGAATGGAGACAGCAGTGTTGCTGAAATTAATTTAAGATAAAGTTCCAAACTAAGTTTCCAAATATCACTTTATTTATCAATTCCTACTTCTACTCTACTTGTAACAACACATTAGAGGTTTTAATGTAAACTTCAGATGAAATATAGGTATGTGCGACAACTACTATTCCTCAGGTTGAATTTAAAGTGCACGTTTTAGGTCTAGAGATGCAATAGGAGATAAAAAAAGTCATAAGAAAAAGAAAACATAGATGAAAAATACAAATAGATTACAGCAAAACACAGAGGATTTTTTTCCAAGTTCAATTCATTAATTGAAGACAGGTCTTTTTAATTACCCTTTTTTTTGTTTCCCAGAAACATTTACAATGAAGTAATTAAATTTTTTCTTTATTTGTTTTCAAAGACTCATTATTAATCCAAATTTAATAGTTGATCAGAATAGACTTTCTAAAATGAGCTTTTATTTCTGAATTTAGACAGAAAAGATTTTATTGCACACATTTTCCTCACACTTTTGAGTAGGGATACTTCTTCACAGATTTTTATTAATCATAATAGAACCACACTCAATAGTAATCAAACAGACTTCTATGACAGTCAAGAGACTGCCTTGTAAAGCAGTAGAAAGTTTTTTTTTTCCTTTTTCATTTCTGGCAAGGAAAATAAACCTCATAAGAAATTTCTCACAACTTACATGGCGATTGATCAGCAGACAAAAATATTACTGTCAGTGTAAGCTTAACAGTACCTTAAATGGATGATGGCTTCACTTTTGGAAGGTTCTTGCACTATGTCCTTCTTTTAGTGGGAATACAGTATTTTATTTGGTCATCTCAGAAGAGCCTAGGCCAGTTCATCTGAGGACACAAAAACAATCTCCACAATACTATCATCTCACACGTTCATGATCTAGGACAGTTTTTTCAAGATTTTTTTCCCTTAATTTACAATTTATTATGTATGCTTTTCTAAATCAGTATGATTTAGGTGTAATGGCTATTTTGGCAGGGAAAGCTGCAACAGCAGAATCTTCTGGGGTTTATTTGACGGGTCAGTTAGGATTGAAAGCCCTAGAAATGGCAGAGGAAAAACCAAACCTGACCTATAGAGTTGAAAATGACTTTCTATGCACTGAAATGATCTCTTCACACAACAGTCAGAATCTAAGTGCCTAAAAAAAGCAAGCGTTTACTTAAAGGAAACTTTCTCAAAGTCACAATTCAACTATGAGGTCTGACCAAAGGAGCAATTCTCAGTCTTTAAGCACAATGCCCTGTACCTTTGAGTTCAGAAACAATCCCCAGGATCCTTCGAGATCCCCCAGGAACTTTCACTGCGAGCAGGCTGCAAACTCTGTCAGCCGAGGGAAGCGGGGTGTCCTTCCACGCACCTCCTAGGCCTCGCCACAGAGCAGACACGCATTGAACCAGGCCCGGGGCTAGGGGGGGAGGAAACTTGTGCCCGCCATGGGTTTGACTTCAGGTCAGACTCATGTTGAAGGACTTGGGGTGGCTCATGCCTGCCCAGTCTCTGTGGAAAATGAAGCTAAAAATGTTTCTGTCACCCAGCTAGGTCTCATCAGCACATGCAAGTCAGGAGCCTCACCTGCCATCAGAGATAACAACAGCCTAATGTCAGTTTTCCTGAGAGGAAAACTCAGCTTAAATTCACTGATGCAATAAGGAGGAATTTCTGCTGACGCATTCAGTGTTTGTCTAATATTAGCACTTATTAATACCCTAGTTTTACGTAGTCCTTCATAGACGTGTCTTTTTAATGCCTTATAAGAGTTGTATGACCACGGTCTGAGCTCCTTACCTGTCAGAGAATGGTTGATGCCACATACTAACACTGTCCACAGGGCTTCAGCATCTTTCTCGATTTGTGCTGACATTGTACTTCTTATACTACATACCTCTTCCTTTATTATATATTGATCTCTACTCCTATTAACTATACAATTGCTTTCATCTTTTTTATTTTCCTTTTTAAGGTACTTATGTCACATGAAACCATCTGTCAGAGCTGGAGGCAGTCTAATTCAATAAATTAAATTCACCTTCTAACATATGAAAACATTGGTTTCAAACAGCATTCAGGTTATGTGGAACAACAACTCAAGTGAAACAAATAAGTGCCTTTATACAAATTTGAATACTTTCAAATTGTGTTCTTTTTTACTGTTTAAGCGTTCCATTGAGATTTAATGGTGAAAAGATAAAATGGTGAAAAATATGCTGGTGAAATTAGCCACATATAAATACCAAGGTGGTTTTTTTGTTTTGTTTTGTTTTTTTAGAATTGTAGCTTGATAGGAACTGGATCCATAAATATAAGCCAATTTATTTGACTAGAAGAGTAATTTCTCTCAAGGTTTCTCTCAATTACTTACATGATTGTCTGACAAAAAGGCTCCTTTATGGTCTGGGCATCCTCAATTTTCACAGTATGCATTGTATACAAATGTGGCTCTTAACTATCCTAAAATCTGGGTATCACCAACCTACCACCTTAGGTGTCCTCCTACACCCCAACAGCTGTACTACAGTCACAGTGAGAGAGAGCCCGACAGAATGCAAAGCTCAAGTCCATACAGACACCAAGAGACCGTGACCCAAATTCTGCCATTAACATTACTCCTATGTTGTGGTGACCATAAGATACGGCAACATTTTTGAAAAGACGTACATAACTTTCGCATTTAAATTGCATCAAATTATTGGATTGTAAACTCTTAAACACGTTAAAAATGTAATGCCACAGGGTTGTCTTTATAAACCAGAAATTGAAAGTGATATGGGATGAGAAATTAAAAGGAACATACTATTCTGATACTAATTCCATCTTGTGAGCATTTTCTGAGTGCAATAAGGTAAGGAGAATGATTTTCAGAAGTGAATTGGCCTATAAGGCCAATGCACATGAGGAGACAGCAATGAGGAGGAGGTATCAGTGAATGACCAACTCTCATCCATTGTGCTTTCCATTAACTCCTCCCCAGTAATTCTGAAATCAGCCAGTGCTTCTCAATTGCAACATGAGTGTTTATAGCTTTCAGCTTCAGACCCTCACCATAAGCAATGTGTGTCTTTTAGAAATTGGACATGGGAACCTAGATAAACATTGATGAATGCAGAAATAACATCTCAAACCTAAACAAAATGCATTGTTTTGCTGTCTGCTATGTGGTAATATACAGAAATGATTATAAAATTACCTTCAGTGTCTCAAATTGGATCTGATGGGGTTAACACAGAGTATGATTCTTGAACATCTGTGACTGTCTTCTCTCTCCTATCTGAACCTGCACCAAACTGAAATCCTGAGGGTAGGACAGCGTCTTACTAGTCTGGGTAAGCAGGTCTTCCTTCTTCCTTTCATCCAACACACACTCAGATATTGCCACATCCCTTACACAGCCAGGCTTGGGTCCCACTCCTTCCGATGCCAGAAGATGAACCTTGTCTCTGGACAAAAGAAGTGAATGCTGTGCCCCTACTCAGGCTCACCATAGTCTAGACTTTCAGCTTCTATCAAGACAAAACTATTTGAGACTTGACCAATCACTAAAATGGCCGTGGTCCCAATGGAATGACTACCAATCTAAGCTTCATGGCATGAGACTCCTAATCTTACTCCAAATAAATTATCCAGTGTTTCTAGCCTAATAATAAAATCTCACAAGGAAAAAGTACAGTCTTTTAAAAATGCTGAATTGCCTGACTAGATGCATCTCATCAGCTATTTCTATACTTTAAGAAATTACACAGTCACCTAGACTAATGAGGTTTAGTTAATAATTTTGCAGAAAGTTAATCTTGGGCATGTCATACTCCAGAAGAGAAGATTTTTGAATGAAAGTAATACATTTCTTATAAATCTGCTTTTGACAATAAATTGTATCAAGTGATTTTTCCTATCTGAGAATTTTCCTATTACAGATGTAACCTTAACAAAAGGGTATTCTAGCAATTCTCCTAACTGCTACCTTTGAGAGCACTACATCAAGTGAATGAAAACACAGGGAGAGCAAAGATTTACTAATCAGAAATCCTGTTAGCCAAAGACTGAAACAGGACTCCTTTCTGCTTACACTGCTTTCCGCTTACATAAATAGGTACTACACAAAACAATTACCTGATACCGAGAAATAACAACTTTAAACCAGCTATTTTCATGTTTGGTGTTAGCAGAAAAAAAGTTCCAGAAGTGGAAAGGAAGGGGACATTTTGCATAGTTGTGTGGTTTTGTTCACATTTTTTTCCCTTCATGGTACAACCTAGCTCATTCAGAAACCCTACTTACTGTCAATCACAGGTGGAAAAAAGAGCAAGGCTGACTAGAGCACTGATTCCTTACTACAGCTCTTTGAAGTACATACATACATATTAAAGAAAAAAAGTGCATTTTCTATTTGTCTTTTGCAACCCATAGGACCACCTATGTTCTTCTGATATCTCAGGTCTGATCAACCCACATTTGGAAAGTTTAAGGTTAAGACTATCTTTGCTGGAAGTTCATTAGCTTTCTTATTACCTGTGGTCAGGAGTTCAAATCCTACCACTTTGATTTTGCCTGGGAGCTTGGATAGTATCACATATATACCTGGATTATATCTGTAGTCATAACGTATAGCCCTAATTTAATTTACTAATTACATTCCAGATGGATATTCCACACAGATACTTACCACAAATTGAAGATATTTAAAATAATTTTATACTGAAGATATTTAAAATAATTTTATGTTTTTTTTATGTTCATTAAATGTTTTAATGAATGCATTACTAAAAATTTCATCTAATAATTCTACTCTAGATTGTTTAAAACAAAAAAAAACAAAAAACAAAAAAACCTGGGGAGATAACCAATGATTGAATCTACATCAAAAACACTGTTTAATGTTTCGTATTTGAAAAGTATCCTGAGCCTACTGTAACAAAAAATAAATGAATTGAATTCAACAATATCTGTCCCTAATTATGTCAATACGATATTAACAGGAAAGAATTTGGTTCTATGGCTCTTAAGATCTTGATTGTTAAATTCATAATGAACTGGGAGCTGTCTTTCATTCAGCAGAGGAAAAAGAAAAACAGCAAAAAAACAGAACCCCAAAATGAATATGTACGGTTGAGTAGCCTAGTTTAATGTCACTGAATTTTATTCTCCTTTTCATTTTCAGTAATTGCAGTAAAATAGCTGCTCTTCAGGGACATATTAGGGAAAGAATAGTAATTAAGCTTAGGAAGGTATAATCTGTATAGAAATGAATTAGAACTGACTCAGTCTAACGTATTGTAGGTTCAAATGAAAACCTAGCTGTACCCTGTGAATAGCTCATTCAAAAACACTTCCAGATTTCTAGATGTCAGCTTTGTCACTTAGGGCACATTTATTATCCTCCTCAAAACGTGTAACCCTTCAATGTGAAAAATGGCATCACTGAGGAGTCAACACTTTCTCTTCCCTAAGGAGCTATGCCTGGGCATACAAGCAAAAATCCTAAAACCAGATAAATAGAAACTCACTTTATGAACGAGCCTGCACAGATCAACACAGTCACTTGAATTATCCACGTATTTTTAGCAAACTGGATAGTCATGCTCTGGTTTTTAAACCACTCTCAGCGGTAACAAAATCAACATCTCAAGGGCTTATAAAAGTTAGTTTTCCAATAAGGCTTTTTCAATTGATGCAGTTTACTGCAAATAAATAAATAAATAAATTCGTTAATTAATAATTACTATAGTTTGTTTCCAGCTAGAGAACAAAAGGAGAAGGGAGGACAAACAATCCACAAACAATTGTTTTTCAGATGGTGTGCTTGACAAAGCGCAGCACTGAAACCTGTAGAAGGCTGTACTTCATGGGACCGCCTCACACAGTCCAAACAAACGGGACAAGAAGTCTGTGGACCAGTGGAACAAACATTATCCACCGATTTTCGGAAAACGCCACAGACGCCAGTGAAAGATACCATCAAGTTCAGCAGATTTCACATTCCTGTGAGGTCACAGCTGGTCGACTTTCAAGTTCATACAACACTGTTGCTTTCATCTCTCCCACCCCCTCACTCCAGTATTAAACCTTCCCTTAGTGAAGGGATTAGAAATACACAGCTTATTCTGTCAAGTCTAAACAATAAATCTATTGTTGAAATTGTTTTAGCCAATATTTGCGCAGAAGAAAATAAAAGGTCTGTAAACTAGACCTCTTAGATTTCTTCACTATAAATCATAAAACCAGAAATTAAACAGAATTCAAAATAAAACACAGCCCTCCCTATCCACTAAATCATCTGTGGCAACCTGTACAAATAGATGTATTTTGGAATGTTCCCAAAGTCAAACTGTTGAAGCTAGCTTTAAAATAAGCTGTGAATTAGCTTGCCATGCTCCACCCTTGATTTCACCCTCTGGGATATGGACAAAGATTTGCTAGACAAGCAGATGGAGATGGAGGCACAGCGTCACTGAGAACAAGGAAGTCATACAATTTCTTTCTTCTAATTTTGCAAAGCACTACCCTCTGTATAGAAAATGTAAGAAATGTGGCATATGAGATGCTCTTCCAGCCCAGAATAATCTCTCGAGTGATAATAGTATTACAGCTTCTTATGTAATTGAAAATTTTTATTTTAATGATTATCATGTTACATTGCTTTTCTGAGCGTCATTCAATATTTTCACCTTCCATCTTCCAGTGACATATGAAAATCCTACATATAACAATTAATAAAACAGTAAACGAAACAGGTGAGAACAGCTTCTAGAATTCAGCTAATAAACAGCTTCTTCTAGAATACAGCCTAGAACTTGGAAAATGCATGACAATTGTGTATGAAATGCATGCAAGTGAGGAGGGTTGGTATGGCTTTACTTTCAGATTAGAAACACTGACTTTAATTACTGGGAACATTTGCAACAGAACTGTATAAAAACAACTAGATCTGAAATACTGTGCAATAACATTCTGGTATATAGATATACACACACACACAGACACACACACACACAGAGAACAGCTCCCTGTCATGCTCTTAATGCTGATGGATAAGATACTGGCTCAATTCCAGTCTGACACACATGGGCATGCATTACAGCATGTCCTGGAAAATACGCAGTTGGTTTTGAGTATGCAGGGCTAGAGGAAAAAACACCTTCTGTAGCATGCCAGATAACAAAAGTGGTTTAAAATCTAATAAAAAAAAAAAAAAAAAGGGTGGGGGAGTTGGTAAAGTAGCCTTCATTTTATTTATGAAACACTTGACAGTGCATGTCAAATGCTGGAGGATATCACAAAATGATTCACCTACATCATGTATTTTGCAGTGCACTACAAAAAGAGAAACATGCCCTAGCTCCTTATTGCGTGATAATATTAAATCATTACGCATGGCAGCTGTTTTGTGTTCCGTGTGGTTTTCAGTTTCTTGCTGACAGGTGTCCAAATCACAAAAACTATCCCCACATGTAGTGGCAGCTGGCAACACTGTCATCTCTGGGATACCAGACATGGAAAAAAAAAAAGCAAAATGCTTTTTCCCCCCTAGAAAGAGGGATAAGCTCATCAGGAAAAGGTAAAGAAGTTTCAAAGAAAGGCTGTAGCTTCTCTGTGGGTAACATACAGAGAGGAATTTTGTTTACTGGGATGATTAACATAATCAGAAATAGCTCTCTGTTTGGTTTGAAAACCAGGCAGAACTTAGAACATTTTATTTTGAGGTATTTCAGAGAAACAGTCTTCCTAAAATCGTAGGCTGAATGTTGTGTTTGTATGGGAGAACCAGTTAATTGCTTGAAATGTTTGGTCAAAAAGCCAAAACAACACTGACATAGTTTTCTTTTAATTTAGTGAGATTTCCATAACATTGCTGTGTCGATGTCAGGTAATCCCATCATTGTAAGAATTCAGTGTAGTACACAGATCGTATCACTCCTACATATCTGAATTTGGGTTCTTGCATCCTTCTCGAGTGCTGTATTCATACCTCTAGTAATAAGTGAGAAGGTTCAAAATATGACAGAGTTTTAATTTACAAGGTAACATTAGGTCAAACACACTGTCAGGTTTTTACTCCACCTACACTAGGAACACAAATCAACAGCACCATTTTCCGCTGCCTGTTGGAGCCACAGCGCAGCTGGCAGCCCGGCGCCGGGAGGCGATAGTGGCGGCCGAGGCAGACGGTCGGCCTCTGGGGGCTGGCGGGACCCCTCTGCATGCTGCTGTCCTTGCAGCCGAGCCGTCGAAGGCCACGGCAAGGGTTGCGGGACAAACGTGGCAGACCTCGCCCGGCTTTATAGGAATATCTCTGTAAAGACCAGGGGCTGAAGGGCAAACACTGGAACACTTCATGGCACGGCCTTTCCCAAACTCCGAGTCTGCCTGACATACTGTGATCTCAGTTTTCCCAAACTTTACAACTGCAGTAGAGAAGCTGAAGTCAGAATGGGCTTCATCTCACACTGATACTCCTCAGTTTTCCCTGTTAACGTCCCGGCTTTAAAGGGTTTACTGAACTATTAACCATCTTGGTCGCAGTCTCATGCCCTTAAGAAATTCTAAACCTGATATTGCAGAAAGGTTTGGATATTTCATCCTCACACCTGCCAACCCTGGAGGGAAATATCTTTAAAACAATCTTCTGGGAATGCTTACCAAAAAAAAAAAAAAAAAAAAAACCCTAAAGCCCTNAAAAAAAAATCCTTAGAGCACATTCCCCAGAAATTTTAGAAATCTTCAAGAAGCACTGTGCCTTTGAAAAGAAAAGGAAGCAAAAACCCCCAGCAACAAACAAACCAAGTTAATTCAAAGCATATTTTCAAGTATCAGATGTGCTCACTGTAGTAACTTTCACTTTCATCACATCAAGTTACAGTTGAGCAACACCACTGAAATGCACTGTGAAGAAAAAAAAAGAGAGAAAAAAAATGGTTTCTATTTTAAATGGGTGCAAGAGAAATAAAAGTTTTTTTTTTTAAAAATATCAGATCTTGCATAGATTTGTATATAAGCATTGACATATTCTGATTATTACACTGTGAATATGGTTCTCTGTGTAAAATTACTTTCTAAATCAAACCAATTTCTACAACTAGGCTTCACAAGATATTTTACTTTTTACCTAACATTGTATTTAGGAATTATATGTATTTATTATTCTGAGAAAGTTTTCAATTAGAAGACACTTCCATTTAGAATACGCAAGAAGCAGTCTCCTGACTACTCCAGGAGCCCCAAAATTATGCGAGCATGACTCCTTTTCAGACTGTTTGCAGGCCATTGCTAGAAAGAGAAGAGAGAAGCAGGTCTTCCTTTTTCCCCCAGTAGCTGCGGGGCAGATGGAGGATACATGCAGAAAGCTTCTTAGGGGCATTAGCTTGTTTCCTTCAACCCAGCCTTAGCTACGTCACGAGCTGTTCCCCAACACACTATCAGCATCGGAGCACAGAAACCAACGTTTCTATGTGCAAACAGACCCTACCCAGAGTGATGAAATCAATCCCACGGCGCTTTCTGTGCCTGTGCCTCGCGACAAGATGAACGATCTGCCTACTAAGATAGAATGAAACAAGCTCCGATGGGAATTGCTTCTCAATAGCCTAAGTCATGTGCTGATAAGCAACCCCAAACTCAGATTTTGGATCCATATGAAACCTAAGCGAGCAGATGCGGATCCACCGGCCTGGCAATAAATCTCCCCCGCACCCAGCACCGTGCTTTCCTTGTTGAATCGGCTCCTTCAGAACTTCACAGCTGCCCCCGGAGCCCGACCTCCAACCTTGTGCCTGACGCGGTGCCGCAAGCTGTGCTAACACGATGCCTCCGCGTGCGTATCAGCAGCTATCATCTCTTATGTTTTATTTCCAATTAGTCTTTTCTCTCGCAAGTGAGAACGTATCCGTTGAACATGCCAGGATGCGAGATACTTTTGTAACTATTCAGCAAATTCTTGTTTTACCACTAATGCATATATCACAAAAAGGGGCACTGGGGTAAGGTATTTGGTGCTTTTTACATCATTGATCAGACTAAATGTAGGGAGAACAGCCCGCGATGTCATTACAGGAAGCCCATTTCCAAGGGTCAGGTGCCATTCAAAATAAAATAAAAATAAACCTTTAGAACAGAAATAGATCCTTTTCCTAATTTGAGGTGTACAGTTATTCATTTTTTAAATTGTAATTAATGATAGGATTCACAGAACAGACCTCTGGCTTATTTTTATTTCTCCCCCCCCCCCCACCAAAGGAACACAAATGCATAGGAAACAACAGCGTATTTTCTGTCCTCTGTGACCGGCCTCCACTTTGACACAGGTACAGAATTCGGGACAGATCAGTGAATCTTGCAGTTAGTAGTCCCAGATAGTCTGGGCAGGTTTCAAAATCTACCTGGCCAGATCCCCTATGCAATCGTGTTTCAAATAAGAGATTTTCCATGGTAGCAGAAATCTGTTTTACCTGACAAAGCTGCAGAGGCTCACAGCACTACCTGTGCTCCTTGTTTTGCTATTACAAAGTCATCTCTACTCTTTCACAAAGGTAGCACTACTGAATACATGTTAAATATCATTAGCAACCATTTACATGTACTAAAGAGAAATACATGTATAAATAATCTTTCTATTCTTGCTGACAGTTCCTTATGCTTTTGTTTACTTTAAACCGACTGGTAACAAATGTGTTTGTGAACTATAAATATTTTTTGCTGTTCTGAGCATATTTTAATTCTGTTTACAATAATGATCTCTGTCTATCCTAGTATGTTTTAAAACATAATTTTTTCCATATAAAAATGAATTAAATTTCCACTTTCAATTAATGCATAATTCATATCTGTTAACCAAATGTTTTATAGTAGAGCTCTGTGACCAGGACAGCGAATAGATTTAAGCAACAGTATAAGGAAATTAATCTTTAGTCCCAACCTGCCATTTTAAAATATCCCAATATATCTCTATTAGGCCAAAGTCAAAAGTCAGCAGAAGTGCAGTCTGCCTAACCTCCTTATTTCTACATTCATCAATCTCATCCTGCTTCATTTTGCTTTTGGAACAGGAATTAAAAGAAATAAGAGATTTAAAAAAAAAAAAAAAAAAAGATGATTACGCAAACATACATTTCAAGGAGATAGATCCACTGCAGCTAGACTGTTGAACAACATTCAATAATAAAAGGTAAGATAATGCTTTCTTTCTTTTAAAGAAAGATCAGTCATATTAATGAAATAGCCAAATGGAACCTTCAGGCCTAACGTAGTAAATCTCCAGTAAATTCCAATTAGTATTGAAGTAATAAGTCTGGAAATGATTTTCTCCCTATAAGTAATGCGTGTACTTAAAGAAAAAAATGCTAATAACTTGGATGCCATCAAGGACCAGGTCATTAGATAGCACGTATAAATGATGAATTTAGCTATGTAATTAATTGATACACAGTTTTCAAGATACATGTTTTTAAGAAAAAAAATATATATCTAAATCAGAACCATAATGTTGCCTCTCACTAGAGTGGTGCCATTTGATGGCTGGAAGCTGACGGTCCCTTCCATGGACAGAGCACCATAGAACATTCTGTGCCTGAGAGCAGAAATTTCACTGTTGTAAAAGGAAGCCTTCAGAGAAAAAAAACAGACAAAAACAACAATGATGATGACAAAAATCAGCCACATTGGACTAATCCATTGTGAAACTATATAAGAATAAATCAAAAATGATTTCAAGAGATATTTAAAAATGATTTTTACAAAAAGGCATAACGTAAAACAAATGTATGCATTATATTGAATACTGACTTTTCCTCAAAACTGTTAATTATGGATATTTTAAAACGTCAAAATTCTACAGCAAACAATGCTTACGTTACAGTAGTTAATTGCTGTAGACTTTTGACAACTACTGTCATGAGTGCACTTTACCACATGTGAATCTAGAACCCGATCCCAGCTGTACTGAAGCAAGGGTGCAATGGGAAGACAGAGATGCTTACCACTCCCTCTCACCTATTCCTTCTCCATTCCCATACACATAACGCAAAGGTGGAGAGAAGTCCTAGATTTAGTGGTATCAGAGACTTCATAATTTCTTAAGTCCTTCATAAGAATGGAGACTTCATCCTCACATCTGGGCACCAGGTCTTAAATTCAGAGGTTCAACTCAAGACATAGATATTTCTAAACTTACTGTTTTCCATGATCTTGCACAGCACAGCACACTTCCATGTTACAAACACAGTGAATTATCAACTCAAACCCTTGATTGGTAAAATAGGTAATAAAGGTTCCTTCCTTTTTCTTTGCTTTTTTCCCCACATGCTGGCCAGTAAATCAGAGCTAGTGTCGAGAAAAGGCAGACCAGGAAAATCCATTTAAAAGGGACAAAGAAGAATCTATAGATTCTTCCTGAGATACCTCTGCGGCAAGGCTTTTTTCCTTCCTGCGGATTACACCAGAACAGTCCAATCACAGGTCATATTAAGGTCTTCTATAGGCTGAAAAGCACACATTACATTCCTTTGTCTACTTCCATATGCATACGTAACTCTCCAGGAAAAGTGGTTTTAGGTCTTGCTACTCAGTGACTCGTGTTTACACCAGTTCAGTTCTGCGCACCTCCAAAGAACTTGTCACTAACAGACTGCAGTTTTATGCCACTATGATTTACAGAGTGTGAAGGGGGACAATTACATAAGTGTTTACTTAAACTCATAATTTCTCGGAAGCCCAACACAATCCTTTTGTTATCATAATCTCTAGTGGGCATATGTAGTGTGAATATATCATAACACGAAACTGGATATAGCTGACTTTGCCTGTCTGACTTGTGACTTACTGAGTCCTGCATGTCTGAACTTCTGGGAAACAGCTGCTGGTCCCACACTGAAATTACAACATTTGAGCTCCTCTGATTTATGTTAATTCTCGTGGGAACAATGACATGAAAAATGAATACCACTTGTAAATAAAGTACCAGTTCTCTCAGCATTTAAAAATAATAATAACCAGAATACACTGATCTGTTTACCACCTTGTTACATAGAAACATACACAGTGCAATGGCATTGAAGAAAATGCAGCCTTAACTATCCAGCTATTTAAAGAAAGAGGTTATCTACCCGTCTCTTGCCATTATTTGAAGAATAAGTACAGTTATTGGGCTCATTTTAGTTGAAGAAGAAATATTGTGATGTAGTTGGATACGTGGGAAGCAAGTCAAAATTAAGCTTATGTAGAGAAAAACAAGGTACAGGAAATATGTTCAAATGATCTGACTGTCAAGGAGTTCATACTGCCCCAAATTTAGAAGCCATTACAGTTTATCTATTTCTGAGCACTCAGCCTGACAGGTCAAACATTTGAAGCCTGCTTTTTTAGTGTACTGGACTCTCATGGGAGACTCCAGGCAGTCCTCCACTGGTCAAGGTTGGTATTCATGAGACCAAGAAACCTGGAAAGGACTCCTAAAGGATTTCATAGTTTTTCCTGTCAATGGGAAAAATAATCCTTCCCAATATTTAGTGTAGAATTGTGGTGATTCTGCTGCTTGTGTTAACATTAGGTAGCAGAGCACAGGCAGGATTCCTTAGCAAAACGGTACATTTTGAACGAACATCTCTTTATGACATTAAGTCTTTTTCTAGGTTAACTTGGAAAGGCACAGTAATAAGTGGTCAGGAGAGGAAAGAGGAATGGTCAATGTGTTTGCAACTATGGAGAGTCAACATCTAAAGACGTTTCAGAGAACAGAGTGCTAACACACTATTACTTGTCATTTCCTTATCAATTTTACACGCTAAGCTCTACTCAGGGTTTAAAAAAACATTGTGGAACAAAAGCAAAAACATCTCCTCCCAGGTGTTTGCTGTCAAGATCTGATTTATCAGCTTCATGTTTGAATAGCCATAAGATGAACAGGTAAAACTTGTATTAATACATTGCACAGGGTTTACTGAAGGTACTCCACCAAAAGTTCTTATTTTTTTATCTCTAAAGTTCAAAAGTAAGGGACAAGAATATTACTTCAGTGTGTAAATACCAATATGAAAATGTCTGCTGAAGCAGAAAAGCAAGCATCACCAGTGGTATCTTCATACAACATGCTGAAGAAGCACAATGCCTTAAAGAGCCCCACAACAAAATATACACGAAAGACTGACTGTTCGAATACCTCCACGTTCTGCAGCTCTTCAGATGAGAATTCATTTCAGGCACAGGCTGACCTGAAGTTAAATTTTGATGTGTTCTTTAACAGTATAATTTGAAAACATAGTTGATTTGTGCAAATAGCTCTGAAAAGGAAAGGAGGAAGACATGCTTTTGCCAAAGAAGTAACAACAAGTAAAAACTTCAAAGCACTGTAGAAAGGGCAGGGGAGCAAGATACTGCACTTCATACAGATGTTTCATTAATGGCTGCCAACCCAATTGTTTCCCTCCTCAATGTGCTAAAGGAGATTAAAGACTTCAGTACAGTCTTCAGGGTTTAGAGGTAAATTAATGTGGAATGTGATTTACAGGGACTGGAGCAAAATACAAAATAAATAGATGAAAATGACTATCAATTGAAACTATTAATACGAACTGAAGTGTGGATGTATATATATTTTTAAATGACTGCAGACTAAGAAGGATGAGCATGAAGAACAGAAAGTACACACTGAAAAGGAAGCTACACTAAAAGGAAGAAGAGTCTATAGTCACTTAATATCTCAGTGTCCCAACTTTTCTCAAAAACATTGGGTCTTGCCACTCCTACTTGGTTACCTTAGGATGAAAAGTTTAGGGATTCAGATTGGCTTCCAACACAGCATTAGTTTGAATTTTGAAATGTGTAATAGTAATTTGTAGCCTCACTAATATTTACTTGCTTTTCTTCAGTTTCTAGAAAAGGAAAGAAGAAGGAAAAAAAAAAACACAAAAACAAACAAAAAAAATCACCTGTTTCACTAGCCAGGTTCTACTTTTTCTAGTTTCCCTGAAATTATCTTCCAAAGACCACAAAGTCAGCTTCCTGGACTCTAAAACACATATGAAAGGGTTTTGCTTTCAACACTTTGAAAACTCTTGAAGAAACATTACTTAAGCAATTGGCATCAGTTCTTCTCATTCTTTTTTTCCAGCTGCAACAATTAAAAAATGAAGATAAAACCCACCATCTACCTGTAAATTACATAAATGTCAAAAGCACCTCACAGTTGTCATGATGCTCTTTCCAGGCAGAGAAGCCTCCCTTACTTTTATCCATGGAGGAATTCCTCAGGGACTCCATGAGATAGAACTGTAAGGAAGCTTCATTTTGAGTCTGTGTGTTCTCAATCATTGCGAGGGAATGCATTTTGCACTTGGCTGTCACATGTGGCATCCTCTCATTGATGAAGCATTCCAATTAGTAGCAAAGGAAGACAGACACTTTATACATATATTAACTGCTAATAACTAATTATACTATTTACCGAAAAAATAGGTAACTATTCTCCCTTCAGCAACTAGTCCAGAAGTACAGCAATTATGCTTACACTAGAGCTCTGGATTAAGGTATTGGAAGTTCAGATGAGCTAATCAACAATATGTTAGCTTCAAATCCGAGGCGTAAAGTCTGGATTTGTTTTTCTGTGTCCTTTGTTTTCTCCATCAGGGCAATGCTCAAAAAGCAAGTTTTATGCAAGATATACCACACCTCATCAACTCTTGCATGATGCACAACAGAAACAATCACATTGCAGAAGTCTTTTGGTTAGTACTTATTCTTGTTGTTGCCAAAATTGATGGATGAGAGAAACAGTTATTTTTGAGCAGAGGACAATGAGGCATTAAACTTTTAAATCCATAAGTTAAGAACATTCATGTCAAACAGATCAGAAATGGGAGTATGAAACTCCACTAATTTTGTGGCCAAGGAATCCATTCCATTACAAGTATATTCATGCAGACAAATCCTGTTGCTGGATGCACTAGGGCAAAGTCAAGCAGACCATCAGCATGTAGTTTTTCTAACTTGAACTACTAGAGACTGGCTGAACAGAAAAAGTGATTAGCAAAATGAAAAGAACAAGAGAAATCAAGCCTTGTGTGTAGCAGATAATGCCATTTATGCTCAGAAACTGGTTAGAGATTTCTGGCTTGTAAGCTATTATGGTCGAATGCACCTTTACAACAATCAACCGAATTGTTTTCAAGACTCTGAATCAACCATGGAATCAGAAAAGGAAAAAATAACATTCAGGTCAAATTAAAGAAATAACATTAAATACTCTTTCTTGTACAATAGGTATTGTGATGCCCTTATCTGGTTAATACTACTCAAGCAACAGGATGAATTGCTCCTCTCTCTTTTTTCCCATTTGTACTCTACCAGATATATTTTCTATAACACTCCTGAAAAGTAAGTGAGTAAAAAAGCAAACATACACTCTGTTGAGTATTGAGGCTAAGCTCTAAGATCAAAATACTGATAAATCAATTTAAAGCATCTATACAAGTATTAGACTAAATAGATTAGACTATTCAAGCATTTTTAATTATAAATTGGCAGCTATGCATGCTTCTACTGCGCTTGATTTGAGAGATTATTACTTAAGGCAGTTGAACATTGTACATTTTCTGCTTCAAACTGTGAATAATTTTCCATCAGTGATAANCCCCCCCAGTTTTCAGGACCATTATATTTTTTAAATTAAGATTAGGGTTAGTACTGAGAAGGTAAATTATTTTTTCATCTTATTTTCAAATGATTTGTCCAATTTCTTTGATTTAAATAAGACCCTTTAAGCCGTCAGTACACTGCTTTTCTTTAACAGATAACATAATAGCTGTTACACAAGTCCCTTTTATAAGAAGGATGTATTGTTCGTTAAGATGAGATGGACGGTCATAGTAGCGGAGGCCATGCCTGCATGACACACTGTCCTCCTTTATCTCCTCCCTGCTTGGAGAACAGTTGTTTCCCCAGGATGCTCCTTCCCCAAAGTTCAGTGCCACCCTGTTCATTCAAGAAGGACTCCCTCCTCCTTTCTGTTTTCCTTTGCTTTCTTATTCTGTGAGTCTATGCTCATTTTCACTTGACAGTTGATAAGACTTTCAAGGAAACATGATTAACCACACCTTTTCCTGTATTTTTCACACCTTATGAAGTGTTCCTGGAGCAAAAGTAAACAGAAAGATGCATGTATACCGAGCCCTTTAATACTTCTACTTTATCCTGACCTATCATCCTGGTACAGCTACAGCAATTCATGATATTACGAAAGGAGTCTGGAAGGTATGGAGAGAGGGGAGGACGACTCCTGAAAGGCCAATAACGTACCTTCTGCAGAAACCAAGTGCTGCTGAAAGAAACATCAGGGTGTTAGATCCATCCATTACCCTATTAGCTTCCCAAGGCCTTGAGTTTTGACCAAAACCAACACACTTTTCGTATGGATTGAAAACACCAAACAACATAACTCCTTGCACATCTAACAATGTTGCAGGTGCTGGCCCGCGAGGGAAATAAATATGGTATCTCTGTAACCTTAGCTGTGTTTTTTTGTGTACAGTACTACTCAGCCATTCTTCAAAGCTTTTCCATTTCAAACGGATACTATCCTTGTAGCCACTATGCCCACTGAGCTAATATCAAATATTTTGCACGCTGTCTTGCTTTTGAAGTGATTCTTTTTGGCAGAGGGGTCCTCAATGTAGAGGTGTTCAGAAGATTGAGCCCACAGAGTCCTAGTCTAAAAATAAAATAAACACCACTGAAGAAACAACAGTCAGAAGTCTGCCGTATCTGCTGAAGTCCTCTGCACGAGTTAAGTATTTTTTCCACTGTGACTTGCAGAGGCAAAACAAAGTGCAGTGGAAGGAAAACAGAACAGCAAATGTTACATCCTGCCAGCCAACATGAAACATTGATGATAACTCATGTGGAAAATAAATTAATGTTGAAGTTTATCAGCACTTGACACATGCACACTCTGAATAATTAGGAATTACTGTAGGTGATAGACTAGAATTCTGCATCAATGGGAAGGGTCAGTTTCTCAGCAGCCTGAATGCATATAGGCATAGTTGCAAGGAAATATGTTATTAATATGAATTCCTTACTTAACAACAAACAACACAAAACAAAAAACACACAACAACAAAAAACATACACTTAAAAGAAGCTGCAGTATTTCTGTCCAGGTGCACAGTGAGACTTGATTCACATAGGGTACCTGCAAGACAGCAAATGCCTTTACACAGAGATTGAGGCTGCAGTGGCTGCAGCTCAGAATTAATGAGAATGAATTTTAAGAAAGCATGCGACTGGCAAGATCTGTTAAAATCTCTTCCGCTGAGGAACTAAAGAATATTTTTAACCTCTTCTATCTCTGTCCAACCTTCATCTTTCCTAACACTCCTGTGTTTATGGAAGAGGTTAGGAAATAGTAGCAATTCAGACTAGCTAATAATTTCAGAATGTTAAGTTGAACAGAAAATGAAAGTTAGAAAGAATATGGCTTTTAATCATGTTAAATGTATGATTTTGAAATTGTTGTGCATGAAATTCAGAATATTTTCGAAGCTGTACAGAAGTAAAGGAGGGAAGCTTTACTTCTGTAATTCTAAAGATGAATGTTGTCTGAACAAACGCATATTATACAAAAATTAAGATGTTCTTTATGATACTAAGTGAAATGAGCTGTTAAGCAAATCTTTAAGATATTGTTTAAATAGAACGTGAAAACATCTGCCTGTATATTTTTCCAACGTGCTTTTAGAAGAAATGTTGATCCTAAAAATAGCTCCCTATGGAACATGCTATTTTTTCTTAGAAATAATTGTTCTGAATTAGAAGTCATTATTTTCCATTGGTCAGTATACACCACTGAAATCCATCATTATCTGTTCCCTTCTCCCTATACTCTTGAAAAACTGTTAAATCACTGACGTATGTCTGATCACTGCATGGTATTTATAATTTTGGGACGGGAGAGGGCAAGAATAAATTGTCGGAAATCTCTTATAAGAATAAAAATATTGAACATTGTTTAGCAACAACCAAGAAGTTTCATTCCAAGTATACTTATCAACAGCGTATCTTGAGCCATGAGCACAAAGCATTAGTGACTGAACGCCAGTGACATTTCATACGTGATGAGAGAAGCTAGGCTTTACTCAAGATGACTCATCTTGTGGTCCCTTTCCCACCACTGTTTGAAAAAGTAGGAAACAAACAAACAAGGCTGTAGGACTGGCACAAAGAGGTAGCACGGTGTTGAGCAGACGTAAGCGAGCACGTGCCCTGCAGGCCTGGAGGCTCGGGCCTGCAGGGGGAACGTGAAAGCGGCAGGCTGCCGGCCTGCTGGAGCTGCTGAGGGGCTGGCACAGGCACAGGCCAGGCGACACGGCAGATCGGCAGAGGGTTTATTCACCACATCCCAGCTGCTGCCACTTCTAACGCGTCTCCCTGCTCCCGTACAGCCATGGGTGGGGATGGCCGTGCCGCTGACGGGCAGCCGAAGCTATAAATGCCCACATTCCCCTTCCCTGGCCACGCGCTCACATCTCCTCAGGCATTCGAGATTGTGAAATTCAGACCAAAGCCTCCAGAAGGGTGTTGATGCAATCGATGCAATTCTTTTCAGGCAGCCACGGCTATTACTAGATCAACGCAGGAGTGGTTCGACATCATTATTCGCCATCTCCCAGGCTGGCTAATCCCCTGTGAGCGAGGGGGAAAGCCTGCTTCTGCAGCCCCAAGGAGACGGGGGAGAGCCTTCTGGCAGCAGATCAAAGCGCTGTCCTGTGGGCCTGAAACATGCAGAAGGCAGAAGCTGCCTGAGCTTTTATTAAGGTAGTGAATATTTTTTATTTTTTTCCCCCACTTGGCTAGCTGAGCATGCCAATTATTTGAGGGAGGCAGAATTCAGCAGGCAGAGGCAAGGTGTTTGCAAAGGAACCTGTAAAATCCTTACCACCAGCCTAAGGAAAACCATCCATCTAGAGATGGTTTCATAATGCAGCCACCAACTGATGCAAAGTCTGCACAACTCCGCATTTGGCTGCCTTCTCCTAGGTGAGCACTTTTTGTTTATTTTTTTAAATGTGTACACATTTAGGCAGGGTACCTTCCTTGTTGCGCATGCTTGATGCAAGAACACACTAGATCAAAGCAGAACTCTACACTTCAACAGCAGCAGTTTTACGTGCACTCAGTGCATGTGTGAATGACTTTTCAAGGTGGAATGAGATGCCCTGCTTTCTAATAAAGCTTTCCATTGCAGACATGGTCTTATAAAAAGAAATTACTGAATTCAAAACCATAAATCCTTACCAGAAGAAGGGAAAATTGAAACTGTATATGACGCAGTCTGTGGTAAGGTATGATAATTTCTAGAAGACCGTATGTCAGTCATGCAACAGAAATTCTGGGACCACAGTCTCTAGAAAGAAAAAGCCACTCCACAGCCCTTTGATAGCTTCACAGTGACAGATTAGAGCTGGAAAATATAGCCTCTAACTTTCATACATCATACTGTAGATTGATGCATGCACACATTACACTTTGAGAAGCCTCCACTGTATTTCTGAATCATGGTAACAATCTAAGAACCCTTCGCCTTGCTGTACGTCAAGATAAGCTGTGAAGAGAAAAGCAAACACAAAAGCTAGTTTTTGTTTATATTTAGTAGGTCTTCATGAATCAAACCTAAACAGATATTGAAAATTCATGTAGGCTTTCTTTGAACCATGTGTGAATGTCACATCCACTTTTTTTCCCCCAGTGCATGGCTGTCTAATTGAGCATTAACAACCTAATAAGGAATACAACAGGACCCGAAGAGCAACTTTTCTTTCAGACCCTGCAGCGCACAGGTTCTCTATCACTCCCAGCTTTTCAATTAGATCATAATTATAACATGCCTCATTTAGAGCTACAGGAACCCTGACCCTGTCAACAGTACCGGACCATAACATGTCTGTCTTAATTAGATCTGATTAGTTCTGGGCCCAGACTTCATTGTGAATCTTAGCTCCATTAAAAACTGCTCATCTGTTCAGCAGCTGTGGGTACCACTGAGCCTCTTTCATCGTACTGCATGGGTGTGCTTTGCTCTTCCCGACTCTCCTGAGATATTAGGAATCATGATGTAGTATTTTTGCTTGGTCCTCAGAACAAGGCAGATTATGGACAGCAAAGGTAGGAGGTAAAAGAAAAGTCTTAACTGTTTTATGGACAATTTCACACTGTATCAAACTGGTCAATTACGGCTTAATAAGCCTTAACATTTGTAGCAGCAAGTTACACTTTGGGAAAAATAAATCATTTTAGGTTAAAAAAACCTCACAATATGATAAAATTGAAGACACGACAATGCAAAATCACTCTTTTTTTTTTTTTAAATGTGTAAACACAACAATTTGTTTTCCTACTTCAAAGGGAATAAAAATTATCAGCATTATCGTTCTGTGGGTAATTCTGCACAGCAACATTTTGAGCATATTTTAATAGTCTTACAACATGTCAAAACCTTTCACCTGCAATGATTTAATTTAACCTTGAGGTTTTGTAAAGCACAATTGATATTTACCAAGAAATCACATCCATTTTAATACCTTTTCCCCTCTTCTAACTTACGATAATTGATTTTTCTTCTGTATCACACTTCTGGGGAATATAAAAAGACCAAAATGATTTTTTCCTCTTAATGATTATAACAGACATTCCCTAAGAAATAGTTAGTACTCTATACTGAAAGCCATATTTGCATTGTTAACTTTCATAACTACGTGTACCACTAAAAAAAAAATTTGTGTCCGAATTTAAGTTTAGTTTTATGAAGAAAACTGAATAAATAAAATCCAAAGTTTCTCTTGTAGTTGCTTCAGTGAAGTTTCCATTGCTATAAATTCCTGAAGCCTATTAATTTTGGAGTATGAAAATCCTAAGGAAAACATAAGGAATATGTATACCTAAGGTATATGTAACTGCTGCCATAGTACTTGCATGGCAAAGAATGTAAATAAAACAAGCATCAACCTTACTTAAAATAACTCCAAATCTACTATTGCTGTTTCCTGCTTGTCAAGTTTTAATAGAGGTTACCTCAAAATCACATTATATAGAAAGCCCTAAAAAACACATAATGAAGTTTCATTTAAGAACAAAAATTAAAAGCAAAATGTTTAATAAACTACATCTTTAGCAGTCTGCAGTGTCATAGCAGATGGTACCACATGGTTCATCAGGGTGAAGTATGTGAAATTGTCTTTTTATTAATTAGTAATAATAAAGAATCCTCTTATTGCATATTCATCTTCTGAAATTTCATCTTAAAACTCCTTTTGTGTAAGCACTGTATTGCCCATCAAAAAAGTTCTCTGATTTTAGGATTCTTGTTCAGCTCTAAAATACTTATTTTCTAACCCGCCTGTGGTACGCTTACCAAGATTGGGTAAAACTCTCATTCCATTTTCATTTTAGTTATAGTCTGATTTCATGTTCTGTTAATAGAGAAAATGACTGAAGAAGTATACACTGTGACATGAAACACAGGCTGCTTTCATTTTCCCCTCAACGCTGGGAAAATCATGAGTAAACTTTCAAAGGGGTAAGTAGAACATTTCAAAAACTAAATCTCTCTTCCCATTTGAATGGTACCTCTGCTGTCACAGGACTTGAATCATTTACAGCAGCATGAGTTGACCTTCAGAAAATTCAGCTGAAATCATAGAATACCTGTTTCTTGTTTTCCTTTAAAAAAAAAAATACAGAAAATCCTGCTGTTAATAATCCACTGCCTGTGTACTATTTCTGAATAAAAAGTTGCAGCAATTTAATTGAGATTTCATAGTAGAAAATGCATTAAGAAGAACCTACAGCTTTAAAGCATAACAAAAAAACCTTCCCCTTTCAATTTTTAGGTTATTCTTCCTAGGATAGCAGGACCATAAGCAGCATAAAGAACAGCTGCATATGGTTTACATAATAGCATATAATTTTTTCATACCTTGAAAGCACAGAATTTGTAATGCTGACTTCCTATAACCAGAGAACTGATAACCAACATAAATTCTACCTTAAGTATCATCTAGGTTTCAGCAAAAATAACTCCTGTAAAATGATATTTACTCACTAAAATTATAACGGATATCAAAATCATAGGATAAGTTGTTAGAAGATATTACTAACATTTTAATGAGAAGAAGGGATGAATGTGATGGCATACACATTGTAGTGTATAGTGCACAGAATCTGTTTCAGTTAATTTTCATGGGCTGAATATGACAAACTTAAGAATAAAAGTAGACTAATGTCTAAAACCATATGATTATTTCAGCCTTTGGAGAAGAGTTCAGCTGTAAAGTTTGTAACTTTACTAAGTCCTCATATCCCACAATTTTCTTATATGTATTTCATCTGCTCTCCAAAAATACAAGTTTTACCAAAGAAGAGATCAAGACTCTATACTTCACTTTTTTTTTTTTTTTTTTTTTTTTTTTTTTTTTTTTTTTTTTACATGGGGACTAGCCTTTCCACTCATTGTACCATACATAGGACTTCCAAAACCTAATCAAAAACAGTGTGCTAGGTCTAAGTAACTACAGTAGGAATGTTTTGGACAACTCTCCAAAGAGCAAAAGAAACCCAAGTGTCAGCACTCTTATCCTTTCTGTGTGCTCTAGACCAGCTACTCCTCACCTACAGACATCCTTTTACTGAGATATCTGAGATTCTCTTTGGCATCTCTGTAGCAATGAAACCTGTGGGACTGGACATCTGCTCAGAAATCAGACGGCAGTAATAGTCTTACCTGTAGGTAGTCTTGGGCCTTGTACATCATCACTACTTAGCATGTATTATCAAGCGACTAATTGTTCACTACATGAATTTCTGCCGTAGGAAACAGTTGGCAGAAAAGTTGCACGTTACCTTCCTACATAGTGCTTTTCAAGCAATTGTTGCAAAGGCTCAGTAGCTTATAAAACAAAGACTGTTGTACATGCATCTTATACACACACTATTCTACATATGTTCGTAGCCTCATAAGATGATTCAGACTGGAAGGGACCTTGGGACATCTCTACTCCAACTCCTCAAATCAGGGTCACCTATGAGATCAGATCGGACTATTCAGGTTTGATCCATTCAGGTCTTGAAACCCACCGGGGACTGAGATCACACAACCTCTCCAGGCTCTGCTGCCTGCGTATCCTCATCCTGAAAAAGTTTCTCCTTATATCCAGTCCAAATGTCTCACCTTTGAGCTTCCACTGTTTTCTTCCTGTCGTGCACCACTGTAAGAGCATGGCTCCATCTCCTCAGTGACCTCCGCTGTAGGCACTAGGAAGCTGCTGTTGTATCCTCCAGTAGCCACCTCTTTCCCAGACTGCAGAAGCCCTGGTCCATCAGCCTCCCCTCGCAGGGCAACTGCTCCAGCCCCAAACATCCCTGTAACCCTCTGCTTAACTCATTCTAGTTTATCAATGTTTGTTCTGTACTGGAGGGCCAAAATAGGATGCAGTAACTAGATGACTACAGAATAGAGGCAGCTTTCACTCTATCATTTCTACTACTTCAACCTATCAGCTGTGCTTCTTTAAATACATCTGAGGATGCTGTTGACCTCTACTACCACGGTGGGCTGCTGGCTTATGCTCAGCTTGGAGCCCTGGTTCTTTTCTGCCGAGCTGCTCCCTAGCCTGTCATGTTGCCAGAGTTTGTTTCTTCCTAAATTCAAGATTTTGCATTTGTTCTTGCTGAATTTCTTAAAGTTTTTCTCCATTTGTTCAGCCTAAGTCCATCCAATCAGTATTTTACCCATGTAGTTGTCCATCCTAGGCAATGGCCTAGCTTGGACACAGGAACATTGTAGAGACATTGGGGAAAGCTTTGCTAAAGCTGAGGTAAATGATGTGTACTGATTTTTCCTCATCTGCAAATCCAGTTGTTTTATCACTATACATTCCCAATCACTGCCTTCATGTGCCCAGAAACTCTACAGGGACTCATTCAGTGACTTCCCTAGAGAAGTGAGGTCTGTGGTTCCCCAGGTTGCCCTTCTGGCCTTTTCTGAAAGTGGGCAGGCGTGACATGGTTGCTCTTGACATGCTCCAGCTCTCCCCCAGCCGTATTGCTGGTGCCCACGTGGAAGAACAGCAGAGGTAGCCATCTGAGGGCTGGCAGAGCCTCAACAGCCTCCAGAGCACCAAACCTACTCTGCAGAATAGGTGCAGATCAGGAGGGGCAGACAGAGCCACTGTCCTGCTGCTGGAAGCTACTAGCCTCCAGCCTTCATCATGATGGCATTCTCCATGTGCATCTCAACCAAGCAGCCTCCATCTGCCCGCCTTCCATGCAGATGGGGTGCGGGCACCTTTCTGCAGGGTCCCTTGCGAAGATCCTCTCACTCCCTCTGTCCCCTTCCCTAGCACCGTGCAGCCTGTCGAACTCTTCCTGCAGAGCCCTAACCTGGTGGGGACAGCCCCACCAGCAGCACGCACCTCTCGGGGTGGGCGATGACCCCGCTACCATCCCAGTCCCAGAGAGCCAGGCCAGGCCGGCCCCAGAGGCCTGCCAGACCCAGGCCATGGCCATGCCCATGCTGGTGGAGTTGTCCCAGCCCCTGCGGGCCACCGGGTGCTGCGGCCTCACCACCAGACCTGAGATGGGTTTCTGTTCCCCAGCCACATAAACCTACGCCTGCCTCTGCTGACTGCACTCTCCAGAAGTGAGAAAAATAGGTTCCTCCTGTAACGGACTTGAGGCCATCTTATCTCACAGCTTAACTTTTTCCTTTTTCATACGCTGTAATTGACAAGGAACTGTCTTTAAAGACTAGCAGTAAAATACTTGCACGAAAACCTTAACGATGGATGAATCCATTTTTGCTTAACATCTCCTTCTCCACAAGTCGTGCTTACTCTAACAGGATTGAAAACTAAACTATCACTTATTAAGCCAAATTTATCTTCCACTAATCACAATACAAGCATTTCCATTATCTTCAGTGGAACCTATATAGTCACAACAAAAACACAACTGCTGAGAAAACTGCTTGTTTTCTGGTATGTCCACAAAAAAGCATACAAACTACAGGGACTGTAGGCACATTAAAAAGTAATTACAACTTGACCACTGACCGAAGTGAGTTGTAAGTGTTAATTTAGGGCAAAAATTAATCCCATTTGCATTAAAGTGATCATCATTAAACTCTTTACAAATTATTTTGCAAGTAATTCTACAACCATAATATTTATTAGGTATTAAGCACACAGAATGCCCTGGTAATCTCTGCAGCTTCATCCCAGTGAGTAAACTGGAATCACAGCACATCTGTGCAGATTTTTTGCCTGATTGCTGTTCTTTATTAAGAGTGTCATAATATTTGCAGAAACAGAACATTTATCAAAATCCCATGCATACAAAACTTACTATAAATTCACACATTTGGAATAATGAGACCGCCAATTTTACAAAACATTGCTGTAAATATTAAAAGTTAAGTAACCCACTATTTTAAGATACTGTGACCTCACTACGTGAAGCTTCGTATAGAAAAAAAAATATTTTCCAAGTTCTTATGCAATGCTTACTGCCATTAATCATCGAAAAAAGATTTGCATGAAAAGATTAGTGTGCTTTGTATAATAAACAGTGTAAATAAAAATGAGTGTTACAAATCACTGGGAATGATTTTATTGAATTTATATCAACTAGCAAAATACAGTACAAGTTTACATTCATGTAATAAAAAACAGAACTCGTGCTGTATTTTGTTAGTTGATATATTTACATTCCTTTGGGTCCTGTTGAAATTTCAATGGTGTACTGTTTTAGATTCAATCCTGATTTCATTGCATCAGCTGATACTGCAATGCTGGAGCACTTTATGCTCTAATAGCAGTTAAAGGACATCAACTCACAGAAATTATCATATAGCTATTTTTCCATTAGTACATTAAAAAACACTGTCAATGCTCAGAAGATATATTTCAACAGATTAAAGGTTGCTATCAGATGTCTACACACGTGCTAACTTATAAGAATCACCTGCTCATAAGCACATAGAAAAATCAAAATAATAACTCCTGAGGAGTTACCAAACTTGCCTAATTTTGGAGTAAGTACAGTAGTATTGCTCTGCATATGACCTGTTTACTAATTACATGCAACTCATTACTCATAGCTTGGAGAGAGAAAGGAAATAGTGTCTTTTCTTTGTTTTGTGGTGTTTTTGTTGTTGTTGTTTTTAAGTGACAGTGGATAAAAAGATTTATTTATTTAATCTCATGCACTAAAATGTTGATTTGCTTTCAAGGAGCGTTATCCTCCTCTTACCACACACAGGCAGCTCCCTGCCACCAGGGATTAGTGATGGTTATACTGGAGTTTAATGGAAGAATATACCTCCAATTATATTTTGAATCAATATTGTGGGTTTTTTTTTTTTTTTTTTTTTTTTTTGTAGAGGTATTTATAACTAGCTAGATTTCCCCCACACACACACAACAATTCTTGCAATTACTTTAAGGGCTTGCTGGAGCAATGCTTCTCGTCGTTAACTGTTTGTTCCATCTGTAACATCCGCAGACTCGAGCAGCATTTCGAACAGGAGCTGCCCCAGTGACCTGCCGCACAGCCAGATGCACAGGCGGCCAGGACAGCTGCTATTCTCCAGAAGATACCTCGAGATCATCTATTCTTGGTGGCTGTGCAAACTACTCTTGTTGAAGATAAGCTCATGCTCCCTCCTCCCTTGCTTTCTTCTCACCTTCCCACTCCTGCATCCCTCATTTCTTTTGTTTTTCTCTTAAATCTTTAGGGTTTCCAAAAGGAACCCATCCGTTTTCCCTCCACTTCCAAAACCTCTTGACCTGCTGTATCCTACTGGGAGTGCGCAGACCTACATGAACAGCACTGTGGAAATACCTTCTTGGTCCAGAAAGAATGGCAATACCTAAAAGCGATTACATCAATAAAGAACAAGTCTGCCAGAGGTAAGAGCACGATCTTTTTCAATAAAAACTTTCAAAACTATCTTTGAAGCCAGCACCCTGGGTCTACACATACATGCAAAAAGGGAATTTGTAACGATGAATTTCTTATGGCTAAATGAGCGGGTGAGACTTGCTGAGGATATAATCCATTCACAGTGCTGTACGGCATTCAGTGCTGGAGTCCAGTCGCCCATCACCTATTCCTACGGCAGCTGCAGGTTTTGCAGGTTCAGAAGCTGGGACAGTGGCAAATAACAACAGTCCTGTGGACTCCAACACCACTTCTAGTAGTGTAGTTAACATCCCACTTGGATAAAGGCTTCACTTGATGGAGCAAGATATTAATCCTAAAAAGGGTTTTTCCCCAGCCAGTGTTGCAAATATTTGGCATGGTGGTGCAAGGCAGGGGTGCAAGGTAGGAAGAAATGCAGGAATCAAATATTTGAATTTTTTTCTTTTGTTCAATTACAGGCAAGTCAAGACCACAGCATTTAAGTCAATAAGCTATTAAAATTGCCTATGAACTACTGAAGCAAGGAAACATCTTGATGGTAAAATAAATTAAAACAGTTTTGTCAATTTCTGCCCCCTATTAGCTTAAAATATTCCAAGCATAACCTATACCAAACTCCAAGCCTCTTTCTGTTACTACTGGCATTACCTCTTCCATTCCCCTCACCAGTCTTTACTCTCCCTTTCTTCCCAGCTTGCATAAAAATACAAAGCAAAACTAAAGACTCTACCCAAACCTCCAAGAAACATAACAGATAAATCTAAATATACTTGTCAATGGAAAAATACCTACAGTGACTTTTTGTTTGTTCTGATTTTTTAAACACAAAGTTGATCGGAGGAAATGTTTTAATCCACAGCATACTGCATGAAATAAATTCAGACATACTTTTACATCACAATGGGTTGCTAGATTTATCTATTGCCACTCTCAGTACCATCCAAAAAATGGATGCCAAGCATCATCTACTTAAATATATAACCAAGATAAAAGTGATCCATCATAAGGGGAATTAAATTGTCCCTAAAATATACAGACTTCTGGAAATGATGAGGAAGAGAGAGTTCTGACAGTCAGATAGATTAATAGTGTGATAATAAATTAAACATAAACCACCAATCCCAGCTGCCTGTGACCTAATGGTCACTCAGGGACATTACAGAGCTTTAACATCTGGTGCAAAGAGGGCAAAATTACCACTACACTGGCCTTTCACCTTCTAAAGACACTGGAATTGCATATGGCACAGTTGCATGTGTACCAGATGCTCACTTAAAACATGCAACAATTCCTTCCTAGTAAACCCAAACAGTTTAAGTGATTTTAGTATAAGTTAAATCAGAATGAATTTAGAACAAAACCAAAATACTTATTTTTCTGTCTAAGATTTCCTGCTTAGAAGACCCATACTTAGATAAGAGAGAGAGGGACTTGTTTCACTCAGGTTTCCTCCCGGGCAAATAAGAGGGCTAGCCATTAAGTCTTGGGGAAAAAGCTTTGGAAAGCATTGTATAACAGTTGGCTCTTTAGCACATTTTCAGTATATCCCCTTTCAAATGAAAATGGCTATGCTTGAAAGCACAAAGTTGCAATTTAGAAAACCAATGCCACAGCATACACAAATAATGACCTCCAAACCAATAAAAATGTAAATCCAAATTTAATGGGAGATTAAATACAAAGGGAAATTAACATTAGATCAACAATTTTATCTTGCATACCATATCATTTGTTTCACTCTTCCATAATATTTAGGAAAAGAAATGTGTCTGAAAGATTGACTGACCATATTATATACAATTGTGCCCAGCAGCACCGCACTATTTAATCCTTATACAAAGGTTTATTTCTATTCAACACCAAAAGGTTTTGTTTAATTATACCTTACATCAACACGGTGGTATAACATCAGACTAAAAGCACACACTTTGAATAAATCTGACCTTCATCAGGAAGCAAGGGAGTAGTAGGCATTTTGTCTTTTTGTGTTTTGTTGTTGTTTTCTTTTTCTTAAAGCACTACAGTTTTCTGCTTGTCTTAATAATCGAGCTGTCATTTACTATTTAACCAACTACTAATTGCATTTCCAACACCTATTACTACTAGCATCTACTGCTCAGGAAGTAGAAATCAGCTGCACAAAGTAGTAAATTCTTAATCAAGCCCTTTCTGATGTGGGCAAACAGATCCCAAACCTACAGGCTCATGACTGTTCCATATTACATTGCAATACAGCTTTACTTCAAATGTACTTTTGGAACAGCATGACTTCTTTGAGGAGTTTACGCACAAGTGACTTAATGGAAAAGGTAGTTAAGGCTATGTAAATCTTCCCAGGAATTGCATTAAGGCTTAATATTCTCTTCTCCCAGTTCTGAATTTTCTTCTCATAATTTACTGAAGCATTTTTACAGCTCATTAAATAATGAAAATACATTGTGCCTAGTTAACTATTTATAATGCAAAGTCATAAAAAGAGGAAAAAAGCTTTTTTCTGCTGTATTGAAAACAGCAAACAAGCATGGGAAAGTTTGCTTCGTACATCAGTCAGGGACTGGCAGCAGGCATTAAGACAGGCATTTTCTTATAATGTCAGGTATCGCAATTCTAATCTCACAAGGTTGCAACATCACCAGAACTCAGTTGACTCCTCAAAAGGAGAGGTGGATATCCTCATTTTGTACTCCTCCTTTTCTGAGGATGGTGGTGGAGAAAGAAGTGTGTGTTTGGGGGCAGGGGAGCCTACAAAGATATAGTCATTAAATTTAGCGGATCTTTTAGGAGATATTTATCAAGACATAGCCCTAAATTTTTACCCTTGGTTTGGTCTTAAACATGATGCACAAATAGTAAGTAGGAAGCCTTTTAACCCTGCTCACAAAAACATACACTTTGAAAAAGACATTACTTCAAGGGCTTCTTTCCCTAAAAGGGCTAACACAGCACAGTACTCATGAAAAGTTAGTCTGACTCCACAACGCTGACCTGAAACCAATTTTTGTTGTATATTGACCACAGTTAGTCCCTAATGCAGCATATGTAATCCGCTATAGTCCAGTACAGTACTTTTCTGCATCACCCATGCCAAACCTCCAAACCCAATATTAAACCATCAACTGTTTCCAGGGAGTCAAAGACGGAGACTCTGCTAGTTACAAGATACAGGTGGTTATTGATCAGTCCATGATTTAGCAACAGTTATCCTACAGCACTTTATAAAGTCTGTTCTGCATTTAATATTCTAAAATACACATCTCTAAAGGACAACATATCATACAATTGAAGGTACGAATTTGTCTTCCAGTTTGACAAAGGCACTATCCATGTTAAGCTGTCTTCCAAATCAACTCTCCGTTATTCAAGACCATTCACTTAGAGGACCACAATCCTAGCTAGGTTTCTACAGCAAGAACAGATTCCGGCCTGAACTGCAAAAGGAATGAAATTTGAATTGACGATGGGGGTGGGGAGGAAAGGGCCTATCACAACAATTAAAACTAAGTTTTCACCATCTCTTGATGAGTTTAGTTTTATTTCTCTTTTATAGTTTCTTGTGGTATTATATTACTGATGGAATGTTTTGCATATGAGCTAAACTCATGAGACAACATCTGGATGTTACATTCAATCTAATAGCATTTGCAGAAACATAGGCCATTGGGATGAATCTTTGTCTCTCTCACGGAGGGAATGTCTTCATTTTATTATTTGTTTTACTATTGTGTTCCTGGATAAAAATGCCTGGGTGAACAGCATCTGCATATCAACTGGAGAATGTGCGAGAAGTTAGTAAGTTTTCTTCTATGTATTTGTATTATATGAGAAAAGGCAGCGCTGATCTCTGCTCTCCAGTGACCTGTGATAGGATGAGAAGGAATGGATTAAAGCTGTGTCAAGGAAAGTTCAGACTGGATATCGGGAAAAAATTCTTCACCGAGAGGGTGGTCAAGCACTGGAACAAGCTCCCCAGAAAAGTGGCCATGGCCCCAAGACTATCCGTGTTCAAGAAGCATTTGGACAACACTCAGACAAGGGACAACTCTTAGGGGCAACCTAAGAGTTAAAACCATACACAGAGTCATGAGTTAGACTCAAAGATCCTCGTGGGTCCCTTCTAGCTCATAATATTCTACGATTCTATAGCATATTTACTGTACATATGTATTATATATAACATATTAAGATGAACCTCAGTAAAGCATCAAGCTCGAGAGGTGACAAATGTTAGTGAAGTGCTAAGAGCAAGCACTTTTGCATAGCACTGACTTCCATGTGCCTCACCAATTCTGCAGAACATCAGAAAATTTGAACAAATCTAGATTGCACCACCTGAGCATGATCCATCAAAACATGACATCAAGATAGCAAGACGAGAAGGTGCTCAATTACTTACACTTATCCACCCTGTTGACTGCTGCAGATGCGACCAACAAGTGACAAGTGCATCAGAGGTGAGGGAACAGCTAACCTTGGTGTACAGGAAACAAGCCTAACGCTCCTCCTATTACGTGGGCCAGGTATCCATGCACACAGGGAGAGCAAATATATTTTCTTATAATTGTTAGAGAGTAGTCCTACTTTGGCTGTGAAAGTCTTTCGATTTTTTTCCTAATTTGTAGATCTGTAAGGCAGATATCCACCCATCACTGCATAAAATAAAAAAGAAAACCCAACCAAAGAGCAACAACCTATTCGCAATCGTTTCTTGAGGCTTTTTGTAGGAGAGGAAGAAGTCTTTGTTGCAGAAACAATCCCTACTGGAACAAAAACAAGCCCCAGGGCATTGGATACTGAAGTGCTGTGCCTGCAAGATTGGTTAGGGTCCTGCAGGGAACTGGGCCACCTTCAGGGGCAGACACACAGCCCCCAAGTCCCTCTGTGCTCTGTAAGAGCTAATAGCTTTTGCCATAGGTCCCATATTTCATCTGTCTCCATGCCGCAGACTTCCACCGGGGCAGGAGCTCACAGGACCCACCGCTGGCAGCTCTGACGGCCAATTAATTCTTAACGGAGAGCAATGGATTCGGCACTGCCAAATGGCACGAGGGCTGAGCACTCAAGCCCTGTGCTGCTGCCAGCGGCGACCTTTGGGAGCTCCAGGATTTGTCCCCATATATAATCAAGAAATGTCTCTAAATTCATTTGCAGTCTATAAAAGCAGTTTCATCTCTTGAATTATTAATAGCCCTTGTGTTTATTCAATGGAGGAATATGCTAGTAAAATTTTGGCAATGAAAAAATCTGTATATTGAAAAGATCTGTAGCAAAGAGAAATGAAGTTTTGAACTTTTATGAGGCATGGATATTCTTCCCGAGTTCTTGTCTTGAGGAATAAAGAAAAAATATGGTGACTGAAACAGTCTGGTGGGTGATATTGGATATTTATTAAAACTCTGCCATTTTTGCAACTGAACTAGAGAGGCTGGATTAGTTTAAGACATAGCAAAGCATTATACCCACACAGGCAGGGAGCACACACGAGATGACTAATGTAGGAAAAACAGAAGTAATATAATTTCAGGGTTGCCACTAGTTTCCTCCTTTACAGACCTACAAGGCAATTTATTTTGATGCTACTGTTGGAACATATTTGAGTGACTAACCAGCACTTTTTGAGCCATAGTCTGGAAAAAGAGGAAAAAAAGAAAAACCACAAGCCTACAGTGCTTTACAAATTCATTTTTATCAGTCATCTGACTACAGAGGAATAAAATCGAAATACTGAGAGGTTAAGGGTACAGTATGTGAACTAAATCTATATATGAGGACATACAGACATAATTTTCCAAGTTACTGCCTCAACTTTCCCTCTTTTTATTGTTACTTACATTGTCAGAGGGCGTTCAAATCCTTACTACAGTCAACAGGCCACACTTGAGTAGGGCAAGGTGGCATTTGACAAGAGCTTGAGAAGAAATGCTGGACAACCTGAGATGCATGCAAGAACCTGGATGAGAATTTTTAGTTACATGCATGAACAGCAACTACATACTTCAGGTACGAACAGGTGATCACAAGAGCAAGCTATCATAGCTCGATGAATTCTTGTTTGTTAGCTGAGCAATAGTACCTGAGCATTCCCCCGGTCCCGGCTTGCTCCAAGCACAAAGGATGGTATTTCCACCATGAAACATGCACTGGCAGGCCTGCACTCAACCTGACACAAGCCTCACTCCTGACCTCTCATGTATCAATGCTGTCATTAACGTGCAAGCATCGTGTTAGGGCTTGCATGTTTGGGTGGACACTCTTAAATACAAATGCCTGATCTTTAACGCCCCTCATTGACTTCTGCAAGAAAAAAAAACAAACAAAATCAAGTCAGAAGGTGTCCTAACAGCAGATGCTATTTACAACTAGCAAAGAAACTTGCCAAGTAGGTAAATCTGCCCTCAACGCTGTGTACAGATAAATATTTCCTTCTTGCCCCCCTCAAGAAAAAAGAAAAGAAGAACCCAACACTCAGCTATATGAATACAAATCACAAGGCAAAAGAGAGCTGTTAGAACAAGATTGTTACTGCGGGCGCTCCCGACTTCTCAATAATTGTAGGAAACTTAGATATTCAAATCTCAGCTTCACATATGGACACCCTCACCCCTTGCTTTCTTAGAATCTCCTAACAAAGGTAATTTACCTTTCTGTGATCCTTCTACTTGCATACTCCAGAAAGAGCCCGCAACATAGAAAATAGCAGTAATGCCAAAATTATTCCTATTCAACTAGATGAATGAGTCATTTCGCATCATTTTATCTCAAGAGCTTTTACAAAAAAAAGCAACACTATTTCAGAAGGTCACTTTCTAAACACTACACACCTGCTATCATTTCAGTGTGCATTTCCCAAGCATATTAAGAGTAACTACTACTTATTTACACACTAACATTTAGAATGTGAGCAATTGTTTTTTCTTGGTATAATATGAGAGTTAAAATATTTTAAAACGGACTAACATTGTGCTTTGGTCAATATTTGGTTGCAGCAGAATTACTTTGGTTGACATTTCAAAATTAAGAACATTGCACATGGAAAAGCTGTGTTTTTTATTTTTCTTTATTTTTATTTCATTTTGGTATCTTCAGATTAACTGTTTAGAGTACAATTGCAAACACTGTATGTGAATTGGAAGCTTCTAGCACCGATTAAATAATTTCTTAAAAAAGAATGAAGGAGCACTAAGAATATGCACTTATGCATTCCTCTCACATATGGTAATGTCATCAATAATATAAATTCAAAAGCCACTTGATGTATATTTTACACCATATCAATAACCAGTTCTTGTAAGTTTATTGTAATTGTATTTTTAGAATGGCGGCTTTTCATAGCTTCATCATCAATGACATCAAAGTTACGACTTTTTTTCCTCCCCTCTTTGGGGGAACAATGCCAACACAGCACAAGGCAATCATTTCACCAAAGTGAAATGAAATTTAAGGTTTTCATCATTACTAAAAATGGTAATCGAATCTTTGCCAGATAGGACTAACATCAATCCAAATCTGTATGAAAAAACATGGCCAGAGCTGGTTTGTGAAAAGGAGCTATAGGAAAGAAAGAAAAAGAAGGGAAGACATGAGGTCCCTGGGATTTGTGCCCCGGGAAGGCAGCCGAGCTTGGCTGCCTGGTACCTGGAGAGAAGCACTGGGGGCTGCACCATTTCAGAAGCAAGCAGCAAGGCTGGCATGCAGCTCAAGACCGAGCACTGAGTCAACTAAAACAAGCTTGGAGAACGAGCACGCATAGAAAGACAAGCTATTTGTGTGAGGTGCTTGGATTTTGCGTTACAGCACAGTCCTTTTCACAAAGTGTCATCTGACCTTTTTTCTAGCTCTCCTCACACACATCCAGCTTCTGCAGGTACAAGTTCTTCCCAGGTTCCAGCCCGTTTACCCCTCGCACACAAATTAAAGTGTCATGGAAACTTGACTCAGACTTTGCCCTCTCAAAAAAAAAGTCAGCTGCATTAACAACAACCACCCGGCTTTTTCCAAGGCCGTGGCACTACCTGGAGGTCTGTGCCTTCTGGCCCCGCAGCAGGGCTGGGGCAGCACAGACACGCTCTGGCCGGTGCCTTGGGGCAGGCTGAGCTCCACTTGGGCAGAGCTCCCAGAAACACATTTGTCTTTTGTCACAGGACTGACCGGGCAGGGAGTTATTTACCTCTTGGACACACAGAGAAGGGAAATGCCAGCATATACCAGAAATAAATACATGGATTTGAAATGCAAATCTGTATACCACACATGCTGTTGGGACTGTAACTCTCCAGCACTCCTCTTTCTTGGCATAAACAAAAAACAAGTTATACTGGATCCTAGGCTTGGCCTTGGTAATATAGCATGCCTTACAACAATCATACTGATTCATTTCAAACTTCATATAGTTTGTTTTTCATTAGCACTAAGCTTTATTTATAATGTTTTATTAAAAGCAGCTTTTCTTAAAGGTGTCTTTAGTGAAGTTTCTTAGTTATCGATACACGATATTAACTCTCTGCTGACAATTCTTCACATGTTAGTCACAAAGTTTTGCGTTCCTAAATCTCTTAATTCATGGACAACTGTGAGAAGTTTGAGGTACCCTGGGAATCTGAAAGCCTTAGTATGTTTGTCTGTGGATAGAAGCCTGGAAAAGTTACTGCAAGCTCATGGACCCTAAGATATATTTAAAGCATCCATAAATAATGTTTCAAAATCTTTTAATTAGCATTTAGGATTCTTAGTACTACTGGCTTCCTGGTGCCTCCTTCAAACCTCTGCCTTGTGAAACAAGTACCACTTCCTCCAGGCTAAATCCTCCCTGCTAGCATTAGGACAAACATTTGGCCATTCATTTCTGAAAGGTTAAAAATATATTTGTATGAGTGAAGGAAATAACCCTCCATCACTAACGAACTTTGAAGGAGGTATATAGCGTGCCTGTGCTTTAACCAGAAACAGACATTAGAAGCTTTGCATCTGTTTGTATACACGGAATTACTTTATGATCAGAACTCATTTCTGATCCGATTCAGAGAGGTTACTTCCCAATAGACAAATGAGTTAAGAAGGAAAATTGTGGTCAATACATCACTCTTCTTGCAGTAATGAATTCAAGAGATTCTATGTCTATCTGCTGAAGTATTGCTTAAACAAATCAAAAATCCATATTAAGAAGCAAATCTCAATTTTTTTCCTTATCCTTATGTCCTGACACAATACTATGGCTGATTTAGTGTAAACTAAGTTTTTAACTAATTATAGTACGCCTTCAACCATTAAATCTGAAGAAGTGCGCACTGTAGGTGTGCACTATAGGTATTATTTCTAATGTCAGTAATTGCGTAACCTAAACAGTGCACAATTATTTAGGGCTGTCTTTCAACCCCAAGAGTTAGGGTATTTCAAAATTATTTTTCCTCAGTGCATCTTCTAGATGTTTTACTTGTAAAAGAGAGAGTTCTTATAACAAAAGTTCATGTATCATCATCTACATTCTTTCCAACTGTGTGATTTTTGATCCTTTTACTGTAATATTTCTAATGTTGCTTTAGTCTGGATGATATCTTTTTTATTATTTATTAAGATGACAGTAATTTTTTTTGAAATGATTCTCCTCCTCCGTAAAAAATTTGAAGTAAAAAGTTTTCAATTATGATTTTTCAATCAAATTGTGGTTTTGCCTTCAAAAGTTGTATCTGGTAAAGTCACGTAGCAATTTGGCATTTTATATGCTTGTTTTCCCCCACTTCTTTTTCTACAGGCACCAAGGTGTGTGTACATATTGATTGGGTTTTAGCACAACCTTTATCCTGGAGTAATGTTTTCCTACAGTATTATTTTATATATGTTTTCATGTTTCAATTTCCTGTACAGAAAAAAATAAAAATAAAAACAATGCCAATGTTTCTAAACACTCCCATTTCCTTAAGTTTAAAAGGCCTTTCATCAGAAAACTACCAGAAGAATATAAGTAGAGACAAGGATGGAGTATATCTACATTTGGCTGGTAGGAAGAATATTCATCCTCTAGTCCTTTCATTACTACTCTGCACAAAATTTGGAGAGAACGTGAAAGGCAGCGCAGAACAAGCACAAGAAAGACAAAACAGCACAGATGTTTACTAAGACCACTTATTTTTGTTCTTTTCTGCACACTAGAAAAACTGCACAGACAATGACATACTGGGATCTGTACAAGTGAAACAAATGCTTTGAGAAAAAGCTCTGCAGAAGATCAGAGCTCAGTGTCTGGTTGTGCAAGACACCTATACCTGGGAGGTTCCTCCTCCACTGGGGGAAGTTGAAAGGCCATGATCTCCTCTGAAGCAATAGAGAATAGCCTAAATACATAAAGGGAGAGTTAAATCTTACATTATCTTTCTTACTGAAGATGTACAGCCAACTAACGCATTAATGTGAGCAAAAAAGCCAAATACCTAAAACAATGTCCTATTTTGTTTCTTAATCAAGACTCTTTCTTGGAATGCTCCAAGGACCTTTGCCAAGCTTTGACTTCTATCTTAGCCTCTATCATAAGCCTGTTTTAGTGAAATTGAGATCATTTCCTCACAAGAGAGTACGATTTCTCTTCTGACCAATGGCACGCACACAGATTAAATGAAACCAGTAGATTTTTTGCATTCTGCCATATCTACATAGATCTTTGCATCAAGTCACGAGCCAGGCTCAGTGCTACCTGTACTTTCTTAAACCAAGTTACATACAGCCCACTTTCTGCAGGCCCATTCCACGTCATTTGACATCACCGTATAGCCAAGGAATTTTCCCCGATCCTTTCCTGCAAAGCAAGACACTTTAATGACCTGGTATCTCATCTCCAAAGAGGAACACAAGAAGCTGTCTTAAGCTGTCTCTTCTTGGCTATAAGCCTACTTTTTATGCTTGAAGACTTGGCTCAAGTATGGTCCAATGTTGCTTTAACGTTCTACCTAGTTTCTGTATGCAATTCCTATGAAAAGAAATTCATCATGAAGAAGCAATGATATTAATGTGAAAATTAAACTTTCACAAATAATACAAACATTTCCCTTTGTGTACAGCCTCAGAGAAGCAGCCCTTACATAGGTATTGTTTTTAAATAACTTCACCCTAGTAGAGGCTAATGGATTACACGGAAAAGCAACTAACTGTACGTTAGATAGATACGTGCAGGAATCAGCTGTTTTGTTTAAAATTAGTATGTGCAGCCAAGTTACTTAAAATACCATGGATGTGTTTCTAATAGAAAGCACAAGTAATCTTAGTTTTAAGCACTTTCCTCATCTGGACTCAGTTGTAGTAAGCAATCAATAAAAACTGCAGAATGCATTGCTTCTGTCCCTTTATTTTACAGAAAGGGGAAAAAATACAAAGAAGTACTCTCATAATGGACATAGACAACATTATCTATAAAGCAGAAAGCCAGCTACAGGCACAAGGTATGCAGTTGCTAAGTAAACATCATTAAACCTGGAGTTATATGCTACAGACCTCTCAACTGTAAGTGCAGGATACAACTGGATAAAGCAAGAAATTCTGACAAATTTTAACAAAGTACATGAAAAATTGCATTTCAATCATCATACCAGTTTTGAAATCTAACATAAGCAAAAAAAGTACAATTTGAGATTTAAGCTGAAAAGACTATTTTTTGTGTGGACATGAATCCAAGTTACTTGCAAAAGCTTATAAAGACAGTGCTCCTGGGTTTCCTCCATAATCAAAGCAGAGAAACAATCCTAATCGTCTCGTCTCCCAGAGTGCTTCTCTCTAACTGCCTTGAAAGAGATGAATCCTGCCCTCAGTGCCCATTAAGCAAGAGAGCTTACTTCCTCGAGTGGAATGACCTCCTGAACCGCTCCGTCTCCCATTGCGAGCTGTGGGACTACACCACTGTGGGTCATAAAGAACATACCAAATACCCAGCTGTACTCTAAACAGAAAAGCAACTCTGGAGTTAGCGATTAAAGCCAGGGGCGATGTACCAGGGGAAGCTGGGACTCCCCAGGTCTCTGTTAGCAGTTACCACGGCTTGCATATAAAACACAGCAGTCAGCAATATATGCTAGAATAGTCTTTCATTCCACTTTCAGTGCTAGGAACAAGGAATTCAAGCACATTAAAGCCTATTTTGTGATATAATATCTTCACTTTACCACATTATTTGAATGGAGAAGTAGTATCATTAATGCATAATCACAAGATGTGATTTAATGTCCTGACAGAGCACACAAAATCCCCATTACCAACTCCACATTTAAGACCAGAGGTCTTCCTCCAAACCCTTTTTTCATGTTGTAGATCACCAGCCACCACAGACTGCTGAAATCTCCAAGGCAGGTCCCCAAATCCCAGCCTAGCTCAGTTTGCTGTTGGAGTTATTGCTGAGAGAGATGATGGCAGCACCGATTGCACTTTACCATCCATCTTTTGCAATGTATGTATATACTACCTCCATCTGCTATAGAAATTAGAGTATAAACCTTATTAACTGCAGTGTGGCAAGGTAACTGAACAAGACTTCAATGGTCTAAGTATCAAAGAGTATGTCACTGCTAAATGTGATTTGACACAATGATGAAAGAGACCTTGGTTTCTTTTGGGGTATGGTGTTCAGCATTTTTTCAGATCAGAGTTTCTACTCTCTCAGAACATTAATTTTAAATCAAAGGAAACATCACATTTGATATTATGCTTACCATTCCAGTAACATCCCTTTGATAAGAGCATCATTACCCTTAGAAAGAACAACAACATCAAGGAAGGAGTTTAATATTGCAGATCTGATAATGCTCCTTGACTATAATGCAAAGATTTGCCTAGTTTTATTGCATGCAATTCCTAAACACAGGTGCCTAATGACATCTGGATGGCTTATGATATTCTTCCTAATCTCCAGCTGGCTATTTTATTCACCCTAGGGTATCCCAGACATCCTACATGTAGCTGGCATATAAGAGGCAAGAACCTATGGGACATCAGTGACAAGAGAACTTGGAAACTAGGAAGGGTACTCTAAAGCAACTTAGTCACAATATACACACACATTTAGACAACTGAATTCTGTCTTTAAAGATTGCCAAAGAGCTGTCACTAGCCTGGGCAACTACAGAGCAGAAACGAAAAAATACTCAATGTATTTGCAGCTGTTTCCATCTCTTTCCAGATAAAAGAGACATGCCCAAGCATGCTATCTGAACTTATGCTATATTTGTGTCTGTACTATTTGTATTAAACGAGTAATGAAAGAACTCAAGAAGCATTAAATGAAGGTTACGGTACAATAAAAAAAATAGGAAGGAATTTTACTTAGGCAAAGATCATGAGTTTCAGTTACCTTAAAAAAAAAATTCAAGTAGAATCAAATGACTGTCAGAAATAAGAGCACTAGCAATGGAAACCAGCAAGAGACAAACAAACAAAAAATACTGTATTGTACGTTATCACAGTTTTCAATATACAGATTCTCATGAAACACACCCCTTTATGGTGGTTTTTATACAGCAGGAATGCTCCTTCAAGCTGTCACCATTGGTTTTAATGGAGTTTGGATTACCCTGACAGGATGAAGTTTGCCTATTCTGGTAGCACAGAATAACCCTTCGACTTCCACATCAGTGGCTGTTCTCATGCTTATGGTACTTGACAGCTCAAAGTACCACTGAAAACATATTTTACAGTCACACCATCTTCTGTTCTCCTTAAAACTCCTAAAATGTGTGTGTGTGT